>CM041783.1:125230710-125419106 GCA_023374045.1 Limonium bicolor | reverse complement strand
GTTCACATTATATTTTGTAGCCTTGTCAGCTCTTCCTTCGTTTCCTTGGTTGGATAACTGCTCCTTGGAGCTGCTTCTCATTCCTCTTGACATGACTGTCATTCATTTAGGTGCTCCTCCACTCTCGGAGTTCCTTAATTACTTTAATTCTATGCTTTACCTTGTTGCTCGTTCCCACGTCTTTACTGTGGTTACCGAGGTTTAACTTATTTAGGTACTACTTCTATAGTCCTATTCGGGTGCATCCCGTAATTATGCTTGTAGCTGTCTAAGCTGTGCCCGTTAGGTATTGCAACCTCTTCGGGTGTGGTAGGGTGGGTGTACCTACTCTTGACTAGATTCTTGGTCGGTTAGTGTACCGATGTTGGTATTAGTTAACTATGGCGGTCCGTAGACATGTGTCCCGGTTCTCGTTAGTTCTCATAAGTCCGTCTGGTCGCACGATTGGTGCATCCTTCTCACTGCTGCTCGACCAGCTGGGTTCTCGCGACTTCTAAGCATGTCGCCCCAGGCTGCCACAAATTCTGGTCTCCTTGGATTAGGATGTCTCGACCTTTCGTCATTGCATGCAGTTATTGTCATTTCAGCGGGATCCGTCTCCGGGATTTCCGGTTCTCGGGATCTACCGCATGACAGGTTCTGGTTCAGATTGAAATATTTACTAACTGCCAGATTGGGTTTCCCATCTCTCTGGTGTTCTTTCCCGAGCTTTTAATGCGGGGGTTGTGCAGGGCGGGTTTGGTATTGTAGGTGTCCAGATCATACTGGAAGTTCCTAACTAGCGCATCTCTCACGCTACCACTCAACCCATAGCCCTAAGTCTCTAATTCCTAACTCGGTATTTCCTAAGCTCGGTATTTCCAGTCATCAGAGCGATACTTCGCTCTGATACCATTTTTGTAACACCCCAACCGTTAACTCATCATTACCTCTTAATCACGCAGCGGAACTCTAATAAATGAGGTGAAACAACGCCGTTAGCCACCCATGCGGCTAACCAGGCTAAACTTACATACCGTAACGGTCTGATGAACTGGAACAACCGAGTACACATTACAAATACAATACTCAAATCTTTTCTCTACTATACCGAGTCTACAATGAATGGATGCCGACAACATATTCGGTCTTACACTTCCTTCAATACATAAGTAATTAAAACTAACTACCCATGCAACCCACCGACCCCGGCCTACTCTCGAACGGTAACATCTTCGGTGTACCTGTAAAAATAAAAACATCGCCCCTAGGGGCTCAGCTTAACGCTGCATATGAAATTCGCATACCTCGAGCGCTAACCGGGGTACGCCGACTACTTTTGTCGGATATACATGGAGTTCATTAGTCAAACAACATGCATCGTAGTAATACAATATATATGTGTATTACTCAAGGAATCTACATCCAATCACGGAACACGATTCCTAACTAACATAACAAGGTTGTTAGTGGTAATTGGTTACTCTTAGGCCTTGAGGGTTATTCCTCACTATGCCTTGTTTACTTATTCAATACCTCACCCACTCTCTCGGGTTACTTATTCATATACACACCCATTCTCTTGGGCTACTCGTACTATACTCACCCACACTCTCGGGTTACTTATTCTCATTATCTCACCCATACTCTTAGGTTATTTACACTCATTATCTCACCCACACTCTTGGGTTATTTATACTCATTATCTCACCCACACTCTTGGGTTATTTATACTCAAGCTCTTGTAGATTCTCGAGACACTACAGGTCTCCTACGTCACGCTTGTTACTCTTAATACATACTTAGGCCAAAACTCATGGCTCTCTAGCATAGTCTTACTTCCCCGGTTTCGACCCTACTCTGGGTCTAGCATGGTGGGAAGGTTCAACTAGCTCACGGAACTCTCTCTTAGTTCCTATCTCTTTTACTTAGGTCCGACTACTCTCGGACTACTCTCGTTCCCATACACTCCTCTCTTGGAGTTATAATAATATCATGTATATTAGTCTAGAAGCATCACTCTCGATGTTTCTAATGACTTGGGAACATTACTTTAGTTCGGTTAATCTTAGGTTTTAAGAGTTACCCATACATTTACTTTACTCATACTTTCGGTTACTTGCATATACCAGGTAAAATCCTCATATAGGAGGTCGACCATGTCTCAAGGGAGTTACTAATCCCTCAGGTTTCTTTTACCTTCTCCACTGGTTCACATCTTCAAACTATCTTAAATCCTCTTGAAGGAGGTTCACTTATCTTTCCACTCTCATTTGTTTCGTGGATTGTTTCAATGTGGTTTTCTAACCATCATCGGGTATTTACTCAACCCGTACTTCTCCTCACATTCTAGGGAGTTCATATGTTTGCGTTATCGTTATACTTTAACGGATAGTTTGTGTGTTTGCACGTTTTCGTTATCATAAGCGTCGACCCGATCTATGGGTCTCTTGCCAAACGCTACTCACTACGAGTCGGTCCATTCACTATGTTAGACCACACCGGTATACAAGTATGTTAGCTCATTCAACATACATCAAGGCATACATAATCAAACAAGGGATTATTTTCATGCTTTAATCTTGATTAAGCCGGCACACAAACACACAAATCAACGTAACTCGGTTAGCACGCGGAGTATGAGAAAATCATACCTTTCCCCGGGGTTTTACTTTACTGTGCCATCTCACCTTGCTCGGTCACACACGATCCTCTGATAACGTTTCAAACATTATTATTAATACTAAGCTCTACGGAACTAATTAAACGTTATTCCCGTATTACCCCGTTATCCCGTTATCTTGGTTTCACTCTTGTTAATTTGAGTTCTCACTTCTCAAACACTTCTAACACTTTCTTACACTTCTTAGGGCCTTTACATGTCACCAAACAAGGCCTTAACATCTTATAACATCATTAACATTCAAACCCCCATCATTTAAAACCTTTAAAATGCTCTCTGTAGGTTTCTGGGGGTGGTCCGGGACTTGGTCCTCAACCTAAGTCCCGGACCAATTGCGAACTTAACTCTCGGGTGAAAATTACACATGGTCCGGGACCTTGTCCTGGAGTATAGTCCCGGACCAAAGCAGCACTTGCACTCTCGGCCTTAATTTAGGTGTGGTCCGGGACTTTGTCCAAGGACCAAGTCCCGGACCCTGCTAAAACCTGCTCCAAACTTGATTTTTCCACTCCAAATCAATCCTTAAACCACCCTTAATCTTTCCATAAACTTTCCACAAGTTTTCCACATGTTTAATCACCTTAAAACATGCTCTAAAACTCTTCAAATCATAGGCTCAAACCTTACTCAAACTCTTGCTCAAATTCACACATTTTCATAACTTGTTTTCTTGTTTTCTAATACTCTTGTAACAGATTTTGGTGTTGCCTCCCACCATTCAATACTCCACACAATAATGCCATTCCTAGCACTCCAAAGACATTATTTCCCCTAATTTCACTCTCTTCTTCACACTTTGGTTTTCAAACCATTAGCCACTCAATTAACATCTCTTAAACACACCTAGTTTCTCCCATTAAATGGAACACTCAAGTTCATAATCTCCAAGCAAATTTTGACAGCACTTGCCTACTTTTTAAGCATATTCACCACACTTAAATCAGCTCATAAACACTCTTCTCCCTCATGTTTGGTTTAAACATAAACAACACATCAAAATCCCATTTGCTCACATATGTACACTAACCTAACTTCAAGGTTTATTTGCACACATGAGCCTCATTAAACATTCTCATTAAACTCACAATATTGTGGTATCATTACTACTCAAGCTCAAGGTTGTTTATACAACACTAACATAAGTTTTCCCAAGGCAAATAAAACCAACACAAGGTAAGCCCATTACCTTGTTTATTCTCGGTTTTTACTCCTCTTCTTTCTCTTTCTCTTGTTCCCTCTTCCTCTTCTTGTTTTCACAACATACAAAGGAGCATAGATTGCCAACTACAATCATATCCCCACTCACATATCAAGCTTATTAATTTAATTTTTTTTCCACACAAAAACTAGAATTACAAGAGCTAGTTTTTAGGGTTTAGCTTAGAGATTACCTTAAGGTATCCAAATGGAGAGTTAGGCAATAAAATGATGAAGTTCCACCACTCCACAAGGACATGAAGAAACCGACTGAAATGGAAGAAAATTTTCAACGTGGGAAAATTTTCCAAATTGCAAGAACAAGCTAGGAATGATGAACTTTTGCTTATATTTTTACCTTAGAGCATTAAGGAGATGATGGAGAGTCAAAATAAGCTCTTCAAGCTTCAAAAGGCCCAACACCCATGGAAGTGAAGGTGGAGGAATCAAGATTTTGAGGGGTGGAAAACGTAGCCCTCACCGATACGAATCTAACGGTATAACTTTTGTGTGATTCGGTGAAGAAATGAGCAAGCTTGAGGAGGAAGAAGATGGGTTGTGTGCTCTCTTGTGGAATCGCTGGTTGACAGAGGAAGAAGAAGATATTGTGAGCCTCGATTTTAAACCCTATCCTATGTGGATTAACTTGATTGGGATCTAATCGGGTTTTAGGTCCACTTATAGCCTAAGATTAATAACTATGTCATATAACAATAATTATTAAAACCTAAGCTAGCTCACTGGAACCTATTACGAGTCGCCACCTAATTTTAACCTAGATCAAATTAGGAAAGGAGAGTTCGGGTTCGGGGGCTTGATATTCGACTTAATTAGGGTTCAATTACTTTCATTACCCTTCCTAGGTCGTTTTTCCTCTACTAGGTTCAATTACGGCTATCTACAAAGTTGTTTTTAACCTAGGTGCGCGCTTCTGTTTTTTTTATTTTTTAACGTTTTTTGACAGAAAATTAAAGTGGAAATTAAAATTACCTAAACTAGGGTTTCGAGGCAGAATTAGGTCAAATTTTGTTTCCGTCCGTAGCCACGGACCTAATGTCCGAGGCCACGGACCCCAGTTAACCTATATGAAAATAAAAGTCGAATTAAACATAAAACAGAAAATTGTAAAGTCCGGGGCCACGGACAGGCTGTCCGTGGGCCCGGACATTATTAGAAAACCTAAATTTTTAAAATTTAAAAATCTCGCCGCCGTCCGTGGGCGTCCGAGCTTACGGACAGGGAGTCCGGGACCCCGGACATGACGTCCGTGGGTGCGGACCGCCCTCGGACGGCGGCGTTGAGGCTGTTCCCGAGGGTGTTTTTGGCTCAAATTTTATGGGTGTATAGCCTGAAGGATTTACAAGACGTTAGTGATTGAAAGTTTTCAATTTGAATTCGAATTAAGCACGAAACTTAGCAAACAAGTTATTGGACAGAAGCTTAAACAAACAGCAATACAGAAGCGTAGAGGGGTTAGTTTGAGCCCAAATTTTGAGGCAAGACAGACAATACCGTGGAGAGTTAGGAAAGTGGGATTTATACCTGTTTACCTTCGGATTCACGGTGATTCTTCACACCGGGATTCGTCGAATGCTCCGCTGATGGCAGACCCGAGAGGATTTCGAACCAAGCTTCTGGTTGTTGATTGTTCTTGCTGTTCTTCACGTTTTGGTGGTGTTTTTGTGGGGTTTTGATGATTGATGATGTTGTGGGAGTTGAAAAATATGTTTTGGTGTTGATTTTGGTGAGATTTTTGGTGTTTGATTGTGGCTCTGGAGTTTAAAAACGTGGAGAAGAGAGACGGCTGCTTTCTTTGAGAGTCTAGGGTTCTTGAGATTATTCGTTGATCATGGGATAAGGTTCCTTATATAGACCTCTTTAAAGATAGAAAAATCCGGTAAAAACCGAGATTTACCGACGTTTTAGCTCAAGGGCTTCCAAAAGGAATTTGATTATGAAATTTCACACATGGGTAAAGGATGATATTTCTGATTTTTCTAAAGTGGAATCGAATTTTTTGGATATTGGAATATTTTTAAATTCAATTTCTCGTCAGATTCAATCAGAAATTGCTAGAAAATTATTGGAAATTCGAAAAATCAAAATTCCAACGCCATTATGCTTAAAATGTCATCCTCCATCTTGGGTAAAAATTTCAAAGCATTTTGAATTGATTTGACCCTTATTTGGAGGAGAGAGAAGCCTGTAGGGGGCTTAGGGGCCTTGAAAAATTACGAAAATGGCCCTGGAGATGACTAAGCTGTCCCTAGCACTCTGAAATGTGCCGATCGATCTGGGAACCCTCACTACTAGCCTATTAGAAGAGACTCTCCTCCGGGGGGTTGAAATTTGGGTATAACAGATTGCCCCCCGTCAACTAGACTTTGTAATGGAAATGAAAAGGCTAGTTGATGCTTGAGTGATACCCCAAAATTTTGGATCTTAAAAGACCCCTCGTGCAATTGAAAACCAACAAGTTGTGTCGAGCTGTTCTAAGGCGCTGACTACCTATGAGTAAAGTGGAAGGATGTCGAGCGATTCTAAAGCGTCGGCCACCTAAAGGTAAAAAATGAAATAATGTCAGACTATTCTAAGGCGCCGACTACCTATAACGAATGAGATGATGTCAAGCTATTCTAAGGCGTTGACCACCTATAACGAATGAGATGATGTCAAGCTATTCTAAGGCGTTGACTACCTAAAATGAAATGAAGTATGCCGAACATTCTAAGGGGTCGGGAACCTGTAATGCAAATGTAGATGTCATGCAGAAAAAGATGATATGATGATATGCTAACGATGCTGATGATGCTCGGATGCTTCTGGGGACCGAAACCCGTTCCAATGCTCCTGGTTGGTATACTATGGGGACTTATTGCCTCTGCCCACCAACTGGGGTGCTGGGATAACTTCTAGATTACCAAGGGGACTTATTGCCACTGCCCACTAGTTGCTTCTCCCAAGAAGTTGACATAAAGATGGGGACTTATTGCCTCTGCCCGCCGCCAACTTAGATCACGCTCTATCTCGCACTGAAGATGATACTAGGTCTCGTACTGGTCTCGCACTGGATGACGATGCTCGGTCTCGCACTGATGAAACTGATGGGTCTCGCACTGAAGATGATACTAGGTCTCGTACTGGATGATGACGCTCGGTCTCGCACTGAAGAAGATGATGGGTCTCGCACTGATAAAGATGATGGGTCTCGCACTAACAAATATGATGGTCTCGCACTGACAAATATGATGGTCTCGCACTGATGAAGATGCATGGTCTCGCACTGAAGAAAATGATGGGCCTCGCACTGATGAAGATGGTGGTCTCGCACTGAAGTCTCGTACTGAATGGATGAAGAAAAAGCTGGCTCTCACACTGATTCTAGGTCTCGTACTGAATGAAGATGCTAGGTCTCGTACTGAAAGAGGAATCTGCAGGGCCTTGCGCCGATTTTAGGTCTCGAACTAAAAATGAGTTAGGAAGATAATGGTCTCGTGCAAATGATGAGAACTGATTACTGGAGTGCCAAACATGGCAATGATGATAAGATGTACGCAATCCAGATATATGAAAGATACTCGTTCAAAACAGGAAACTGTTGGTAAAGGTGCCGAACTTGGCAATGCTTGAGAAAAACCCTGCTGAAAAAGGAAAGTGAAATGATCATTTCCTGACTAAAAATTTCAAATCTGCAATTTGCTTCTTGAAAGATGAACATGCCATTGGTGGAAGTGTGTGGTGTTTATTGTGGAGGTAAGGGCTTTTGCCGGTGTTCAGGATTTGTGACAGACCTGGGATTGGGTTGTGATTTATGATGGGCTTGAGAGTGTGTGTGTGGTGGGATGGTGGTGCTCAAGCTTTGGGTTTCAATTGGTGTTGACATGGCGATTGTTGGAACCAACAATTGCCCCCATTATTTTTCCGTAGGACAATCCGAGCTAGAGTTCATGGCAACCGATCGGAACGATCGATTGCCCCCAGTATTTTCTTTGATTAAACGTGCGAACAAGTCTCATCCTCACAGGGTTGAGGCTTATTCTTTGATGTGGTGCTTCCTAACCTACACTCGATGTGGTCGTGTTTGCACTCATTTCTCGCTCATGGTCATAACTTCTAAACCATTGAATTTGATATTTGATGGATTTACGCATTTGATCTGTTACTTTCACGTGATTGGACACACAACTATCAAGTCGGAAGTCTTTAAAGCTTATAACGTGGCCATAGGGTGTGATGAAAGACGACGGGATCATGGAGGGATATTTGAGGTATGTGGAGCTAAAATGGGTGACCAAAGCTGCAACTTGCGTCTTCTCTCAGATTCATCTTCCTTGTCTTGAAGTCGTCTAACTGCTTCATGTTGACGTTGTTTTTGAGCTTCTGGACCTGGACTTTTGGAGTTGTCCCTTACACCATTTCTCTTTTTTTGTCATTTGGACTTCTTCGAGGCACTTCGGGTTCGCCTTTTTGTTTTATCCTTTCTTGACTTTGCCTTTGGGGTTCTTGTTTTCCCGGTTTTGGGCTTCGAGAGCTGTTTTGACGTGAGCTCTTTTGATCCTGTGTCACTTTGGGACCATTTACGGATCACTTCGTCATGCTGATAGCGGCATTGCTTCTTCGGACTGATGATAATGTTATCCGAGAGTCAGGCTCCTTGCTCCCTTTGGTCACCGGGTCGGGCATTCATCATTGGCTGGGTTATTTTGTGGTGTTCATATTATCGAAAGGGATATATGAAAGGCTCAGCGGGGGTGCCTAGGGTTTAATGTCAGGGTTTACAAGCTTTTGGCTATGTGGTGCTGTACCTAGGTGCTTCGTCATTCCTGATAGTTGTGTATCCGCTCTTTGTTACTTTCCGCAGATCTAAGCGTAAATTTACAAATTATCTTCTTCGGTCGGAGTTATACCGTTTACCTCACCTTTGAATGTGGACTCACCGGAGTCGTGTAAAAATGACACGCTCGTTCACTCATAGTTTTCCCACTCAAGACACTCTCGTGAGATTTTCACTTGGAAACTCGTTCGCACATTTAGACAAAAGATAAAAGACGACGAACTTAAACTTAGATTGCCCCCAGTTTTGGTTTGGGTTTTGTGACAACAATTCGATAGATGTGGACTTTGAACCTCTATGTGGGTTATTTGGATATTATGGGGTGTTTGTGGTGTTTGGTTAGGCATGTTCAAATTTTTAGAAACAAGAGACAAGCCGTTCCATTGCTTAGTCAGAAAATGATTGCTTCGTGATCCTTTTCCTTAAAAAAAACTATTTTGTTTTCCTTCTTTTTTCGATGAATGAAAAATGGTTTGTACAGGAGTTGTGAAAATGGAACTATGATTTTATTTATGAATCATGAAAGAAACGTAAAGATTACAATCAGAGGTGACTGAAAACTAACTAATAAGCTACTAGGAAAATTTGAAGATGCAAGAAAACGATCTGCACACTTAGAAAAATTGGACTCCTTGCTCGAGGAGGTCTTGAATCTTATGCTTCAATGCTCGGCAATTGTCAGCATAATGGCCAGGCAACTGATGGTAGTGGCAGAATTGATTAAGATGCCTCCCCAAATGAGTAGTTCCTGGCCTTAGGGTGAGCGGTTGCATCGGATATCTTCCTCGAAGCTCTTCAAGTGCTTGTCTTGGTGTTCAACCGATGTCTGTAAACTCTCTCTGTCGAGAATTCCGTCGGGGTGGTTCTACTGTCCCAATGCTCCAACCAGGTCCTCTTGACTGTTGATCACTGACTTCCTCATGTCGCCTGGTTCTCTTGCGAGTGCAGCTTTGGATGCAAGTTGCTGCTCCCGGTTGCCTAATCACTTTCCTGAGTTCCGTAGCAATTTCTTTGACATTCCCCTTCGATCCTCGGACCCTAACAGAGCCAACTTCAATGCAGTCATAAAGGGTGTTGAGAAGCCTGTCCACTAACTCATCCCGAGTTTGACGTTCGGACTCGAGGGAAAGAGCCTTTTCTTTCAACTCTTTGATAACAGCAACGTAGTTAGATTCCACGGCGTCCATGGTAGCACTATGCCTCTGTTCCATGGCTTCAATGGTGGCCATGTGCTTTTGTTCCAAAATTGCGAGCAGGGCTTCCATGTCGATTGGACCGCACTTAGGGCTTGAGTCTACCTGTGTCCAAGGTGTCCATTATTAGCTAACAAAAGGAAGTGGGCTGAAACATGACGCTTCACAAGATAGATCGAAACAGACTTAGGCTGAAAGCAAGTGGGCCAGGATACCCAGAAAGTGAGGTGTTTGAGCTGGAGTATCTTTCAGACTGTGAACTGGAATTTGGACTGAAATGTAAACAGATGGCTTTGATTGGGCCTTAGAGGTGACACCTAGATCTAGGGTTTGGGGCTAGGGCCCGGATAAGAAGTCTACCTAGTCTAGAATGAGCCCTTGGGCCGGAATGTGTTTGGGCCTGGAGTAAAGCACATGGGCTGGAATGGTCCCTAAATCACAAATGGGCCCAACTTTCTTTGAGCCAGAGAAGATGGTTGCTAAGCAGAAAAAGATTTTGTTTTCGGGACTTGTGAGTTATTTCGAGTTCAGATGGATTTCCTTTTTATGGGCCTAGAACTAATTGGATAATTCAAAATGGGCCAGAAGAGAAATCACCTAAGTCTAAGCTTTTGGGCCGAAGCCCGAACGACTCACATGTTAAACCAAACAGGGCCTCTAGGCCGCAAACAAATAGAGCTGCCAATTCGTTTTGGGCTAGGTTGATGTAGGAGAAGTTCCTATCAATCTCTAGGCTGGGTAGTGGGCCGATCATACAAGCAAACAAGGCCCACACAAATTCAACATGTCCTCACTAGACGTTTAAGCCAAACCGGGTATGGATCGATCCGGAGAGGTGCTTGGGGCGCGGGCCCAGGTCACCACAAAGGAATAGGGCTTGTACGCTATTCTCTTTGGGCTTCCCCACTCTTTTCACATCACCTGAAGGTGTGCGTCTACGGTCGGGTCTTTGACTGACCAAACAAAGGGCTAGGTAAGGGCACTGCCAGGAAGACGCTTGGGGCTAAGGCCCAGGTATTAAGGGGATGTGGTTAGACGACATCCTCCTCTTTTTCCCCGCTTATTCACATCACCTAAAAGGTGTGAGTCCCTGACAGGGGACCCTCAAACGGGTCCCGGGGTGAAATCGGTTTAGGTGGACCCTCGCTCTCATATGATGCCAAGGTGCAGAAAATTAAAGTGCGCACGAAAGTAAACAAACAGAGTAATAAAGCCATAAATAAACATTTTCGAGTTAAGCCCTCTTTCTTAAAATTAAAACAAGTTAAAATTAAGAAGTATATCCCCAGCAGAGTCGCCAGTCTGTGAGCCTCGATTTTAAACCCTATCCTATGTGGATTAACTTGATTGGGATCTAATCGGGTTTTAGGTCCACTTATAGCCTAAGATTAATAACTATGTCATATAACAATAATTATTAAAACCTAAGCTAGCTCACTGGAACCTATTACGAGTCGCCACCTAATTTTAACCTAGATCAAATTAGGAAAGGAGAGTTCGGGTTCGGGGGCTTGATATTCGACTTAATTAGGGTTCAATTACTTTCATTACCCTTCCTAGGTCGTTTTTCCTCTACTTGGTTCAATTACGGCTTTCTACAAAGTTGTTTTTAACCTAGGTGCGCGCTTCTGTTTTTTTTATTTTTTAACGTTTTTTGACAGAAAATTAAAGTGGAAATTAAAATTACCTAAACTAGGGTTTCGGAGGCAGAATTAGGTCAAATTTTGTTTCCGTCCGTAGCCACGGACCTAATGTCCGAGGCCACGGACCCCAGTTAACCTATATGAAAATAAAAGTCGAATTAAACATAAAACAGAAAATTGTAAAGTCCGGGGCCACGGACAGGCTGTCCGTGGGCCCGGACATTATTAGAAAACCTAAATTTTTAAAATTTAAAAATCTCGCCGCCGTCCGTGGGCGTCCGAGCTTACGGACAGGGAGTCCGGGACCCCGGACATGACGTCCGTGGGTGCGGACCGCCCTCGGACGGCGGCGTTGAGGCTGTTCCCGAGGGGTTTTTGGCTCAAATTTTATGGGTGTATAGCCTGAAGGATTTACAAGACGTTAGTGATTGAAAGTTTTCAATTTGAATTCGAATTAAGCACGAAACTTAGCAAACAAGTTATTGGACAGAAGCTTAAACAAACAGCAATACAGAAGCGTAGAGGGGTTAGTTTGAGCCCAAATTTTGAGGCAAGACAGACAATACCGTGGAGAGTTAGGAAAGTGGGATTTATACCTGTTTTACCTTCGGATTCACGGTGATTCTTCACACCGGGATTCGTCGAATGCTCCGCTGATGGCAGACCCGAGAGGATTTCGAACCAAGCTTCTGGTTGTTGATTGTTCTTGCTGTTCTTCACGTTTTGGTGGTGTTTTTGTGGGGTTTTGATGATTGATGATGTTGTGGGAGTTGAAAAATATGTTTTGGTGTTGATTTTGGTGAGATTTTTGGTGTTTGATTGTGGCTCTGGAGTTTAAAAACGTGGAGAAAGAGAGACGGCTGCTTTCTTTGAGAGTCTAGGGTTCTTGAGATTATTCGTTGATCATGGGATAAGGTTCCTTATATAGACCTCTTTAAAGATAGAAAAATCCGGTAAAAACCGAGATTTACCGACGTTTTAGCTCAAGGGCTTCCAAAAGGAATTTGATTATGAAATTTCACACATGGGTAAAGGATGATATTTCTGATTTTTCTAAAGTGGAATCGAAGTTTTTGGATATTGGAATATTTTTAAATTCAATTTCTCGTCAGATTCAATCAGAAATTGCTAGAAAATTATTGGAAATTCGAAAAATCAAAATTCCAACGCCATTATGCTTAAAATGTCATCCTCCATCTTGGGTAAAAATTTCAAAGCATTTTGAATTGATTTGACCCTTATTTGGAGGAGAGAGAAAGCCTGTAGGGGGCTTAGGGGCCTTGAAAAATTACGAAAATGGCCCTGGAGATGACTAAGCTGTCCCTAGCACTCTGAAATGTGCCGATCGATCTGGGAACCCTCACTACTAGCCTATTAGAAGAGACTCTCCTCCGGGGGGTTGAAATTTTGGGTATAACAGATATACAGAGGGATGGGAAAATAAAACGTGAAATGAGGAAGGAAAGAGAGGTGAGAGAGTAAGTAACTACTTTTACTATTTCACCTTTTGCTTTATTTATTTGTCTTGTCATCTTATTACTAATTACTAGCAAGCTTATTAATGTGTGTATACACACTAATTAAAACCGGCCCTATACATTAGTAGCCCGGGTCATCTTTCGTCTTTTCGAATTAAACGCGTTTCGTCTCCCGGTTTCGTCACTATTCACTTACCGGGTCCGTTTTCCGGAATTTTCTCATTTAATTAATTTTAATGGTTATTAAGCTTCCATTAATACTTATTTATAGTTATTTAATCAACTATAATTTTTATGGGTCCGTTTGACCACATAAAGTCACGTTTTCGGGTTTTCTCGAAAAACGTGCTTTAAAACTCCGTTAGCGTTTTAATCCATTATTTGGATCCATTTTCTTCGGGAATCATTCCCGTATACTAATTAGGCATAACTAAGCCTTAGGAATCCATCTCGGACCCTTACGAGATCATTTATCTCTTATTTAAATTTAATGCGCATTTTAGCGTTTTTCGCGTTTAACGCATTTTCTCTTTTCTTTTGGTTTTATTCTTTTTACCAATACTCTCTAGGCACAATTAGGCCCTTAATAATTTTATTAGAGTAATTAAATCACCATTTTTAGATCCGAGGTATTAAAGATACCACTTTTTGTAACACCCCATCCTACAACATACACATTACAACATTCTGCTGCGGAAAGTATACTACTTCACATAACTTAACTCGTTGGTGTTACACGCCGTTAACCACCCACGTGGCTAACAAGGATATTACATTAACATTGTACCGGTCTGATGGACTAGATTTCCGAGCAAATGTACATTACTATACCTTTTCATTAACAACAACCAACATACAAAAGCCTTCCAACTATACCGAGTATTTACAAATTGATGCCGATAACAGTTTCGGTCTTACTACACCTACTGTATATATACAACTTAAATGATTACCCATGTACAACGACTACCCCGTCCTACTCTCGAACGGCTTCCAGCTCCTTGAACCTGAAATAGGAAAAGAAGAGAAAGGGTGGCCCCCAAGGGGCTCAGCACCTTTGTTGGTATGGTAATCCCGCAGCCCACATGCTACCGGGCCACGCACAACGAATTGTCGTCTTAGCATGCGATTGATTATATTTAAATCATGCATGCAATTGTAAACACACAACACATAAACAAACGGACAATACATCCTTACTTGATAAGTCACTCATGGTATTCATTATCCCTAGAGTGTTCCTCCTCTAATTGAGCTACTTCCTTAATAGACGACACTTGCCCTTAAATCGGGTTATCCTTAAACGCCTCTTATCACAAACTGGGATTCATTTCCATGATCCACACACTCCATATCTTACAACATATAACATTCCTCACATAACAAACATAATAACACCTTTCACGTTTCGACGTGCACATGATAACATCGCAATAGAAATTGCATTACAACAACATCACATAACATAACAGGAACGGTCCTCTTAGGAACCGACCCAAACATAGTTAATTCACTGGTGAGCCTAGAGAATGGTGTCACCCTCATGGTAAGCTCGTTATACAACAACAACAACACTCATTACCGTCCTAATAGTCAGACGAGTAACTTAAGTTAAGATGGTTCGGGTTTGGAGGCCCGAACACACCACACAAGCACATGTTCCCCCTAAACCGATCTTAAGTCAGAATAGCTAAGCTTTGGAATAAGCTAATGGGAGATCATAACCCGTGAGGGAAACAATCATAACAGAGAGAAGGGTAAGGCTAAGAAGGATACCCACTCCCAAACAACGCGCGACCGGCCAAACCGGATTCCTCACCACTGTTAGTACATACTTACTTTTAGATATTAGTTAGAACCCCACGATGGAGTCTATCACATCTACACACCATACAGTATTACAACTGGGTTAAACACACGAGGGAGATCCCTACATTCACATACACATATCACACAATTAACACACGCATAACCGTGGTTAGAACGTCCCATAGTTCGGGTCGTTTTCTCCAAATACCGAACTCTCATGTGATTCTAGACTCAGTTAACTAAGGTTAACACTTCTGAGATTAAATTGTATCGGAGTTGAACACGCCACATAAATGAATTACTATAAACTCATTACATGTTTTATCTTACAACGTGGCAAACATACAGAAAACACATTGGCATACAAGCCGGTGTAATCCGGTAGGACACAGGTTGCAAGAAAACCATACCTGTCACCGGAGTCCACTTTACCACGTCCACTTATGTTCCTCGAGCAATTCTCGAACAACTGATAACATTACATGTACTTTTATTAACATCGGGGTCGCATGATTATTTAATGTCTAATGCTTATAACTTTTCCCCGTTAACTTAGTTACATAACTTCACTTTTTAACTTGTTTTACTTTTACATTTTAATACATCTTTTCCCCCACTAAATCGTCATTATAACTCACCTAACATGTCTTAAACAACCTTATAACATCATTACTCACTAGTGGAAAAAATGTTTTATACCACGGCTAAAAAAGGGTCTTATAACACGGCATTTTAGCCGTGTTATATGCGTGCGACACATATACTTTAGACTTTATAACACGGCTTCAAGCCGTGTTATAAAGTCGAGTATATGACACGGCTAGTCGAGTATATGACACGGCTAGCCGAGTTATAAATCTTCTTTTACGCGCCAAAACTTTAAGGTTTTATAACACGCCTTAAGAAGAGCCATGTTATATAATCCTGTTTTATAACACGGCTACTAAATGAGCCGTGTTATAAAGTTCCTGTACCCGCCAAAACCAAAGCGTTTTATAACACGGTTGTCCTTTAGCCGTGGTATAAAATCTAGTTATATAACACGGCTAAAGCACTAGTCGTGTCATATAATCCTATTTTATACCACGGCAACAGTATAGCCGTGTTATAAAACTCTTTCATTACGAAGCTTTATAACACGCTTAGTGTTTAGCCGTGTTATAAAGTTACAGTTTTTTTTTAATAATTTTTTTCATTTTTGCTTCTGTTCCACACATTTGACAGATCATAATCTGTATAACATTCACTTAAGACATCCCAATGTCATATCACAACAACTAGACCATCTATAGAGGTCATATACCTTATAATTCTCAAACAAAATGCACATTTACAAAAAGTCTACTCAAATTTCATCCACATATCAACACCTCATTCCAATATCAACACCTCATTCCAAATATCAACACTCATTCCAATATCAAAAGTCTCAACAAAGCTTCACTTATCTACTATTCCAAAGATTATACAATTCCTACAAGTGCTTAAGTAAAAATAATGCTAAGTCTTCTCTTACAAAATCTTGTTGTTTCTTGGTATAGGTATGTGGTTGGTAGTCAAAATATTGATGCACCTACAGAAAAGAAACAAAAGTTATTGTTAGAATATGAGAGACTTTATTAAATGCTAACAACTTGAAAGATACAAGATTCACAACCCGTTCAAAGAAATAACATATCTCATCATATTACAAAGCAAAGCCTTTCCACATAATGTCAACAAGGCCTCAACATTTCAAAAAGCAATTGAAGTTTACAAAGCAGCAGTAGTTCCAAATCTGTAACAGCAGTATACGACACATTTTTATAAACATTGTCGAGTTGAACTATACTATCTATGTTTAATGAAACGATAGCAGCAGCAATTCAAAAGCATAGATGAAAAAAATACAAGTTTATGAGTTATTTCAAATTGCAAAAACATATATAATATTCCTCTCTTATTATAGTTCTAGGAAACCATTTAATGACCAATGTACTGTAAAATTCAAGCCAAAACTGTCCATAAACAACAACTCACATCAAGTTGATTAATCAACCAGATTATGCACTTTTTATCAGCCAAGTGTAGTGGAAAATGGGAGTTTAAAACTGTTGTATAGGATAAGTACTCTGAACATCTATTATTAGGAGGGGAGTATGTACTACGCTACCAGATCCCAAAACAAGGGAGTATGTACTATGCTACCAGATCCTTAAAGTTAATACATCAACAAAAAAAACGAAAGAAACCCCATCTGTCAAGAATAACCGATAACTTGCTGCAGTTCTGAAATCTTGTGTTCTGTGTATTAACTTCTCCTGAAAAATTTAGACTTTCTGTATAACCTTGTAACAGATAGCTTAAGAGGGGGTGTGATGGTTAACAATAAACCCAAGCCAATGCTAATGCACCAATCTAAACTGGCATATTCAATTAAGAAGAATTGGGAGTCGAATTGGTGAACAAAGAAATGAAATAGAACAGGGAAAACCAGATTAGTGTTTAAGTGCTTCAGATTTTCTGAGATTTCTATTTCTGTGTACAGAATTTTCAGGGAGGGTGCCTAGGTGATCTTGGGTCTAATTCGAATTTAAAACTAGTAACACAGTCAGTTACCTAGTCAGATTGAGGGAGAGTTGAAGGTCTGAATTGAAATAGTTAGAAGAAGCCAAAGAAGGCAGGTTAGTTTTGTTTCTGGTATTCAGTTCCATCTGTTCAGGATATGTAATACAGTGGGGAATTTAATAGAGTTGCTCTAGGTTGTGCTGGGTTGGGAATATGCTAGTACACCTAGCTACATAGAGGGATACTTGAGACAGATAAAAAAAAAGAGAGACAGGTTAATAACCAACAGAACAGAAACAAAAGAGAAGTTATCAGATTTTGTGTGTAGTTTTTTTTCAGTTCTGAGATTCTCGGTTTCAGTATAAAATGTTGCAGTAGGAATAACAGTATTGCTTGGGTTTTCCTTTGAGTTGAAACATGCTAGGACACTGAACTAAGTAAGTAAAAGCTTAGAGATAAAATGAAAGACAGATTAATAGCAAATAGAAAAAAAATAGAAGAGAAGGTAGCAGTTGGTGTTTCAGGGTTCTTCAGTTTCTCTAGTTGTGTGTGAATGAGTTTCAGCAGAATTACCAGTGTTTGAGGTTAAAACCTTGTTAAAACACTTACCTCAACAACTAGACAATGTGGGAGAGATTGAGAGACAGGTTTTTGAACAAGCAGAAAGTAAAACATCAACAGAAAATGTATATCAGTATAAGAAGGTTCTATTTGAGTTAGCAGTGCTGTGTTGGATCTGGTTTGGGTTTAAGATCCCGCCAAGACTCTTAATTAGTGGGGTAAACACTTGGGGTGAAAATAGAAGTCAAACTAAAGGACCGAAAAGAAAGATAAAGTGAGGGTACTAGTTCTAGGTGGCTGTTTTAGTATCGATTTCAGCAGCTCCTGTATAACTGAAGTGCAGATAGGTCAAGGGTGTTGGGGTAGTCTAATAATGAACTTAAAGCCTAACTAAAACACATAACAAGGAAGCCAAACAACTTGGGAGAAGTGAAAGGCAGTTTAAAGAACAGAAAAATAAAAGAAGATTTATAAGTTATGACTTCAGATTCGGCAATTGCAGTCTGCTGTATCTTTCAGGAGTTTAAGCATGTTGTTGGGGATCTTATTACAGCTAAAACTAAGATAAAACACTAAGAGAGTGTACACATTTGGAAGAACAGAAACCAGCTTAGGCGAGTAAAACTGAAGCTAACTAAGGAAGCAACAGGATGGGGTGTTTCCTGTTTTCTGTTGCCTGCTTCAATTTCTGAAGTTTTGATCCTTCTGTATGCCTCAGTTACAGAGGGTTATAGGGAGTGTTAGTGAGTGGTTCAAGAGTTTAAAACCGTGCTAAATCATTTAACTAAGTGAGCAAGCATTTTGGGAAAAAATACTGTAAGTCAAAACAGAAAAACCGATAAAAGAAAAACCGTGCTAAATCCCAAAACAAGGGAGTATGTACTATGCTACCAGATCCCAAAACTGTCCATAAACAACAACTCACATCAAGTTGATTAATCAACCAGATTATGCACTTTTTATCAGCCAAGTGTAGTGGAAAATGGGAGTTTAAAACTGTTTGTACTTCTTGTTCACTTTATGTTCAGAAGAAATAGAGGCCATTATAAGCATATAGTTGCATACTGACAATCATTAATATCTACTGTCACCCTCCATTTATCACCCCAGACCCAGATTGTAAGTCATTATTTTGATAATTCTCTAACACCAACATGCATCCAATTCATTGCGTGAAATTTTGTTCAATACTGAATACCCTATTCGTTAATTACTAACCTCTCGGATGACTTCTCTAGCAATTGCAGTAGCATCTGTGACATCATCAAGGCCACTGTATATCATTATTGAAATTGTATCTCCATATATCACCTGTATGGTATATGAGACTATGCATTTAAGAACTCTCAAAAATAGAGCAAACAGACAAAGAAATAGAAAAAGATAGTAAACGACAAGTACCTCCAAGTTCAAATTGTTCTGGACTAGATCCACGGTGCTTTGCAAAATCTCCTGCCCTTGTAAAAGAATCACTGTCTCAGTCAACAAAATATCCACTAGGAACGTATGTCGCACGGTTGGACATTAATCGTTATTGATAGTAACAATAATAGCTGTCTTACTTGAGATGTAATATAATCTGCAAGAAGCTTTGATAAAATCTGGAATCGGAAAACCCCAAGCATTCATACATACTGCATTGGGGGATAGGAGGTTATATTAAGATGACAAGATGGAGAATTATGAAGCCACACACAGAGTTATTTGATAAATTGTTCCAGGAGAAAACATATTACCTATTTGCAGTCAGCTTCAGGGCTTGCTGTGTATGTCATACTAACAAGCCTTAAGACCCGACGCCTTTTTCAGTTAAGATTTAGCTGCTCTAATTCGATCAACTAAAAATTTCAGCAACTGAAGCAGATAAAGGAAAAAAATATTTGGAAGAGCGAAAAGTGCAGAAGGATAATCTCAAACCAAGCGACAACTTAATCATAATACCTCAGGTAGCACTTCAGTTTTCTCACGAGACCGTAAACATGGAGCTACACCATCAGTTGACCTCTAAGCAGTTGTGAAGCAGATGTTATACTCCTGTTAGTGACATACTCTTTTGCTTGCTTCTAAACAAAAACTGAATTCAACAAGTGAATGTTTTAGATTGATTAACGGAAGAAAAAAATAAAGCAGCACCGACAACCATCAAAACCTGCCCAGCAGAGGCTCAAAAATGGCAGTACTTACTTTCATACACTGTCTGAAGAACGGTTGTTCTCTAGTAGTTTGAGACAGATGTCAAGAGCTTGAGCCATATTCTCCTGATATTAAACAACATACAGCTACCATTACAACTAGTCTAATACAATTCAATGACCTATGTTAGTGTGTACATATACAAAACCTATAATTGGTTTAATTAGAAAATATTCAACAAATCAGTGATTGTGCAAAAGTTAATCCAGTTTTAACCTCTGTAGAAGAGAATGAAAGTAGCCAGCTTGAAGATGTTTTGTTCAATAGCAAGCAAAAGCCTTAAACGTAAGTAGAAATTAATTCACTATACTGGGCGTGATCAGAACAGATGTGAATTTATTGAAAACGGATATGGCTACCTCATCTTTCAGCATGCTGTCAATAGTCACAAGAATAAAACCATTAGCTGGCAGTAAGTTCCATGGCAGCACACATCCAGAAGCAACAAAAAGAGAATTTAAAACATGAAACAGCAGTTGGATTTCAAATTAAGAAACATGAATTATTGGGTAGCAAGAAGTAGGTCAATTACTTAGTCTAAAAGAGAGCTTTCTTCATATTTTTCTATCAGAAGCAAAATAAGATATGTCTACATTACCATCTTATCCAGAGATGTAAGAAAGAATAAACAAAACACACGAGAACAGAAGAGCACAAACAGAGGAAGAGAGTGAAAGAGGTGTAGAACATCTGCGTTCTGGTTTGAAGGTTAGAGTTGAGCCAGCAGTTCCTGTGTTTTATTACCGCAGGGCACATACACAAAAAGAGATTGAAGTTTGGTGCAGAACGTGAGCTCCTTGTTCACTAGCTAGGTTTGCAGATTGAAGATAGAATGAAGTGAGGCACTGAACATGTACACTGCAGGTTATGGTTTAGAAATGAAGAAAGAAGAGAGGCATTGAACACAATCTGGCGAACAACATACATGCTTGCGCCTCTCTTCATTCTCTAATTTGCAACCCTAATTGTCGAACAAGAAAAATTTTCATTCTGAAATTTGCAACCCTAAACGGCGAACAAGAGCATACATGCTCGCGCCTCTATTCAGTCTCTAATCTTAACCCTAACTGTTGAACAAGAACATACATGGTCGCCCTTTCTTCATTCTGTAATTTTGCAACCCAATTGGCGAACAAGAACTTACCTGCGGTGGCTACAGGGAGATGGTGGCTGGTGGGTGTCGGCGGTGAGCAAAGGCGGAGCCATAGGTGTCGTCGGCCACAGGGACGTTACAGCAAGAGTCGGACCTCGGACGTGGATGTGGATGGCGAGAGTGAGTTGGGAGCGGGACTAGATGAGCAGATACTGAGAGCAATTAGAAATAAGTTGAGACTATGAGCGGGACTCCATTTTTCTAATTAAGGAATGTATTTCACCGGTTGTTATTTTAGAAAGACTTTATAACACGGCTACATCAAGCCGTGTTATAAAACTCTTCAACATAAAAAACGACGACGTTCTCGTGACTTTATACCACGGCTAATCTGAATCGTGTTATAAAACTGTCGACTTTATACCACGGCTACAGGCAGCCGTGTTATAAGATCAAATTAAATTTAGTTATTTTTCTTTTGGCGGGATTTTTAGCGCCGAAAAATTGATCTTATAACACGGCTATAAATGAGCCGTGTTATAAAGTCTCGTTCCTGCAGCTCTTATAGCACGGCTACAGGAAGCCGTGTTATAAGATCAAATTAAATTTGGTTATTTTTCTTTTGGCGGGATTTTTAGCGCCGAAAAATTGATCTTATAACACGGCTATAAATGAGCCGTGTTATAAAGTCTCGTTCCTGCAGCTCTTATAACACGGCTACAGGAAGCCGTGTTATAAGATCAAATTAAATTTGGTTATTTTTCTTTTGGCGCGATTTTTAGCGCCGAAAAATTGATCTTATAACACGGCTATAAATGAGTCGTGTTATAAAGTCTCGTTCCTGCAGCTCTTATAACACGGCTACAGGCAGCCGTGTTATAAGATCAAATTAAATTTGGTTATTTTTCTTTTGGCGGGATTTTTAGCGCCAAAAATTTGATCTTATAACACGGCTATAAATGAGCCGTGTTATAAGATCAATTTCCTGCAGGTCTTATAACACGGCTCAACTGAGCCGTGGTATAAAATCCTCGATTTTCCGCCAAAACAAACGAAACTACGTCGTTTCAAGTTCTCTTATAACATGGCTATAATGAGCCGTGGTATAAATTCAAGAGAGCCGTGTTATATAACATTATATAACACGGTTAGCCAAAAGCCGTGTTATAAAGCCCTGTGTTATAAGACTTTTTTTCCACTAGTGACTAGTCAATCCCCATCGTTACATATCATTTTATAACCTTAAACAATGTTTTTTGTCCGACCGACCTTACCGACCGACCTTGCACAAGGTCGGTCCATTCCAGAACACATTACCGTCAAAATTTCTACTCCGACCGACCTTGTAAGTTCGGTCGCATGTTCGGTCCATTCCCGAGAGTTTCTTCCCTTTGAAAATTCAGGCCCGACCGAACTTGCCAAGTCCGGTCCCCTGTTCGGTCGATTCCAGAAACTTAATCCGTACACAAAATACAAGCCCGACTGACCTTGCAAGTCCGGTCCCCAAGGTCGGTCCATTCCAGAAACCAATTCTCGCAGGGTAAACTGGGCTCGACCGACCTTGACAAGTTCGGTCGCAAGGTCGGTCTGCCCCAGACCTTTATTTTCCATTGCCCATTTAACTCCAAACTTCACCTCATATATCCTAATATGTCCTAACCTCATTTGGGCACTTCAAACACATCTTTAGCCATGTACTAAACTCTTTAAATCACACACCAAAACCATCTTATCATTCACAAATTTCTTACAAAATTCTTAGCACTTGGAATGTTTCCTCCTTAAGATTTCTAAGTGGTATTTCACCAATAATGACCACTACACCAAGGTGTTTCCTCTACACCTTAACATCACCTCTCAAACTTCTTTTCTTACTAACTAAATCTCCTTTTTCACATCTTACCTAAACATCACTTCTTCCTTGTACATCAACATTCCTAAACCTTAAACAAACTTCTCCAAGACTTAAATACATTCTCAAAAACACACATCGAATTCCTAGAACTTCCAAGATAATACCTAAATCCTTGCATCACTCTAAATCACCTTAATACATGTTTTCTTCCCAAGTAAAACATTTGTTCACCTTTAACACTTCCTAGTTCACCAAAACTTACTTAAAACACTTAGAACTTCTTACACATTTTCCAAATTTGGCCATATCTTCTCTTGTATATACTCACATCCAAACACTTAGGTTTTTACCTTATTTCATCCAAGAACACCTAAAATCCACCAAACACATTTTATACACAAACTTCACACATTTAGCACTACATCACAATATAGTGCATAAGCTTAAATTGCTTGGCACTTAGGCCCTTAAATAACATGACTCTTAGGCCCTTAAATACATTAAACTTAAACACTGAATCTCCCACATATATATTGCCTTTAACCTGCAAATACACCCAACAATACATATGCCCTTAATAAACTCCTTGAGAGCATTTCTCTAGGTCATTCACCATTGGCTCCTTAGGTATTTTATTAAGCAAATCAAGCTCATTTTCCTAAGGCATTTAAACTATATTGAGATAGTTTGTTTACCTCTTTTTCCCTCACAACTTCTTTCTTGTTTCCTTGTAAACCGGTAGAATGTTTGGTTGTTTGTCAACTTCTAAACAATGTACAAATAATAGAATGAGTACTCAAGCATTATGCTTCATATCATTGTAAACCCTAGTTACACATATTGTTTTAACACATTAAGGTAATTGTTTTACCTTGGAATTGGATGAGAACTTGAATAAGTATCAAGAGAGGACTCCTCCTAGCCCTTGGAAGATTCAAATGAAGCTAAAACAAGCAAGGTGAAAACACCATTGTGAGGTGAATTTTCGGACATCACATAAACATGGAGGAAACATGGATTTTCTTTGAGTTTCCTTACCTTGAAGCAAAGGAGAACAATAATAGGTGAAAAGGTGAGCTCAAGCTCCTTCAATGGTGAATCTCCATGGCACCAAAATTGAGTTCTTGAAGATTTGAAAAGATAGAAGTGTAGAGCTTGGTCTAACTAAGACAAATATGGTCTTAGAATTTGATTTGGAGCTTGGAGTTGGATTTGGCAAAGAAATGAAGATGGAGAAGAAGGGTTGCTATAGCAAATCGTAAATGGAGCTTGGGAGAAGATGAAGAAACCGTGCGAAATGAAAGGAAAGAAGAGAATGAGGTGAGAGAGAGTTCACTTGTTAAGATATTTATGTATAAAGCAAAATAGTACTTTACTTTATAAGCTTTACTTTCCTTATTTGATTTCTTTTACATGTTGGTGACTCACACCTTTAAAAACCGGCCCCCATATAATTAAGAAGGGTATTTTGGTCTTTGTTGACCAATTAACTTACTTACAACAACATATGTTACAAACTAGCTTATTTTAGTTACTATTCACTAAAACAAGGCACATAGATGTGAAATTTTTGATTTCCCCTTGATATAGACTTCCAAATGTGATACTATATAGTACACATGTTAATTAAAGAGTAATAATGGACATTTAGCCATTCAAAACTCATTTACAAGACAATTTTTCAAAAATGTGCTTTAAGACTCTTTAAAGCATATTTTGTGTTTTAACTTGTTTTCAAGCTTGTTTTTGTTTAGTAATTGATTTAATATGTTCATTAACATATTTATAAGGTATAAGTATGACCATTAGGTCTTATACAAATTTATCCCAAGCTTAGAGCACATTTTTGCTCTTATTGACTTTAAGGTATATTCTTGTGTTTTGTTTGGTCTAATTGTCTACCAAAGTTCCCTAAGGACTTAATTAGCCTCATTAAATCATAATTGAATATTATTAAGTCTTGGTAGGTTCTTTGGGTCCTAACCAAGTTCACTCCAAGCTTAAAGCATGTTTTTGCTCAAACTGTATCTTAGTGCTTTATTGCATTTTACTATGGTTTAAATTGTTCACTGATGTTTCTAAGGCACTTTTTAGCCTTTACATACCATAGTTTAATATTTAAACCACATATCAAGGTTTGGGGTATTTTAGGCATGGTTGACACGAAGTGAGAATTTGTTTTTTTTCTTCTTTTCTTTCTTTCTTTCCACAGTTTAACAATTTCAGTTTTAAACTATGGTCATTGTAATTCTTTTTCATCTCGTTGTTTTTAGTGTTGAGAATGGTCACATGAGTTTCATAACATTGTTATCACAGTTCTTAATGGGTTTTTACATAATCAATTACCATATTATGAGATTAATTAGTTTTGTGTTTGTCCAAGTAGTTATTCATTTTATGAGATCATAACTGATATACGCCTTAATACTTTGGGAATTAAATTTACCCTCCGATGTTTAACATGGATCATAGGTATACATACAGTGTCATGCTTGTTTTCATGAATGAACTTGGTTTGAAGGATAAAATGGTGGTATGAACAAGGCAAGAGATTCCGCTACTCACAGTTTGATACTCAACGATCTAATTTAAACAAAACAGGAAAGAGAAAACAGAATTGGCCTCTCTTATCTGGCTATTAAGTCTTTAAGGGTGCCTTATCACCTAACTTCCTAAGGGCAACTGCTCTGGGCAAGTTGACACAATGGTGCTACAAAGATAAGGAGTAAAAGTCGAGTCCCTGTTTGTAACATGAAAACAAAAAAATCTAAAGGAGGAGTTTTAAAGAACTAGACTGTGAGCATGAATCTGTGGCGATGAAAGGTTCAATGGAATACGACTGTACTTCTCGCCCCTTGCCGATTCAATGGAAAGTGAAAGAAAGGATGAACTTTTTCTGTAATACAAGTGTGCCACCGTATATGTGCATATATCCATGAAACACGGGGAGTAAACTTTCTCAATTTGGTAGGTTGTACTATTTGATCTCCTTGGATACCCCACTCAACTACTTAACTTATTGTGGTACATAGTGTTGTGTGAAACTCAGTCTGGAACTGAGATAGTATGTTTAGTAACGGTCTCTTACATTCACTTCGCTCCATTTTTTTAAACAAAATAATTAGGGGAAGATAATGGTATCATCTCTCACTGTTGCTAAAGACGTTTGATATACTTTCTTCATTTTCTCTCACTCACTACTCTCTCTGTTTTACAAACGCAATTCTCCTTCCTGTCATCTCTTTCTGCCTCGAATCGAACTTGGATTTTCTCACCTACTGGCTATGGATTCCTTCGAACATCTACTTGTTGACGAAAATGTTCACCCACTAGCTATGGAGAAGCCAATTGAACTAGAAGTTTCGCAGCCCATTCCCGATTCTACCTCAAAACCCTCTCCCGATGGATACTCTCCAACCCCTATTGCTGAAGCAACGATCCTCAGTGACAGTGCTTCCTCGGCAACCCCGAGAGAAGAGGACCTCCAATATCCACCTACGACTACTACCAGACGTGGACTGCGAGATCGCTCCAAGAAAGCGCCATCTACAACTGGGCATACCCCTGCACTGTCCTCAAAGCGCAAGGTCGCAAATTCTCCTGCTCAACAATCCCGCTCTTCGAAGCGCAAGAAGTCTGTGGGCAAACTTCTGTCCAGAGCTAAGGCAAACGCTTACAATCTTGAACAATCACAAAATCCAAGTCGCACTTACCCTCAGAAGCCTGTCTTCGGTTGTGCCCTACTCGAATTGGACATTGTTCCTGGTAAGCTGATAGACTGTGACTGGCTGGAGAATAACTCTTTAGAGTCTTTGGGAGATGCCTTGCGTTTCCAAGGTTGCAATAAATTGTTTAAGTATGAGACTGTGTATTACCCCGAATTTCTGTTTCCATTAATTCAAGACATGGAATTTGTATCTCCCTTTGAATTCAAGACTGAAGTTGCTGGCAAGAAAATGATTATTTCACCTGCATGGCTTGCTATGATGTTAGAAGTTCCCCTAGATGGACTGGCAGAATTTAATCCACAGAAAATTGAGGTAGCGCCCCATACCGAGGTAGTCGATCACTTTGCCCTGTCTCGCGTGAGTTCTAGACTCAAGCACTACCCACAGAGGGATTTAGCAATCTTGCCCCGTCTGTTACATATGATTACCTATCAATGCCTTCTTCCACGGTCTGACATGAGGGACAAGGTTACACCAGCGGATCTTGCGGTTATGTGGTGCCTTGATAGGAAGATACATCTATCTCTGCCTAGGATAATCATTTCCCATCTGAGAACTGTCATTAACAGCTCCAAGCCATCAATTCCTTATCCGTTTTGGCTGACGAAGGTGCTCAGGTATCATCAGATTTCTTTGGAAGATGCCTTCTCCATCCCTGCTCAACCAACAAGCTATCTCGTTTTGGCTACTCTTTCCAAGATGGGGATGGAACTCTCTGAGTCTGGATGGCAACTCAAACAAATAAGGCCACACACTGCCAAGACTGAGAAGCAGGTTGTTCAAGATCCAATGCTGCAATCTCTGATTCAGTCAGTTCTAGACTCAGTCCAGGCTTTGGAGAAGCGGGTAATGGCACACTTGACGAGGCTGGAAGATAAGCTAGATACTCTTATGCCGGTGCCAAATTCTGAATCTTCTGAGAAACTATAATGATTGTTTGTGATTGTAATTGGTTCTTGACTTTGTTGGGTATTGCTCTTTTTGATGAGGCAGAAGGGGGAAGTGTTGGAAGTCTTTGAACTGCTCTTGGTCCTTATTTTTTTTTGTTGGTACATGAATAGTGGTGGATGGCCGAACTTCAAACTTTATTGTGATTAGCACGTACTAGCTTTGTGATACTAGCCACATTTTGGATTTACTAATGCTACAATCTTATTTTCCGCTTGACTGCATTCTTGAATATTGCTTATGCTAAGTCTTTCCACTAATGCTTACAAATCTCTCTTTCATTATTACTACAATTATTGTCATGAACCACTTTACGCTTGAAAGGTTGTGAGTGTTATACTAAGTACAGGATTAACTGGACGACACGTGAAATTGAGGGGGACCAGTTTCATGCTAAGCTATCTGAGTACAAGACTCAGGGGGAATCAATCCAAGCTGTTCAAGACTTCAATGGTTTGCCGCATCAAAAAGGGGGAAACTGTTAATGCTATTTTGATCGGCAAACTCAGTTTCATACTGACAAGCACAAAAGGACCAATACCAGAAGACGCGGTCAGTCCTAAACTGAGAGAGCAAAGAAAGAAGATAGAAGATATTAAGTAAGATTTTATCTATTTGTTAAAGATAAATAAAATCTTCGACGATGACTTGTAACTTAAAAACTCGATATCTATAAAACAAGTTGAGAGACTAGGGTTAAAAGTCAAGGGTTTTACGGATTAGAAAAACCGAGTGGGAAACACGGGAAACAAGATAGGGAGTCTTATGTGAAGCGATTTACAGCATTGTAATATCGATCTGGGTTTATGATCTGAAGTTATCCACGGGGTAGAACTTCAGGTGCTAGGAGTTAAGGGATAGATGTTTCTAAACGTGATCTGAGTAATTGTACTCGTGAGAACATAAGGAAGTGCAGGTTGTACGTGCTTTACTTGTATCAGGTATGATACGTGTTTTATGTGAAAGTCAGTTAAGTTCTTCAGTTATTCATTCCTGTTCTCTGTTCTTCGTCAGTCGTATACTAAGGCGCATTATACACTAGCGGTAGGATTTTACAATCACCTTTACCTTGGTAATAACGGTTTCAAAACCGATGCGTGGTACTTCTTACCATGCGTGAATTCGGTGAGTTACAAACTTTCTATCCACTTCCCTGATAATTTACTGTGTATACTACTATGTATTTCACCATAATTAACTTGATTTCTTTCGAATTACTGTCAATTGAGATTGAACTACTACCTAATATGTAGTGCTTCCTCTGCTACTTTCAAAACTTGAGGTATATTGCATACCGGTATTTGGCATTCAGTGCTACTACAGTCACTCATTGCTAATCATGCCTCCACATTTGGTTTTTTACAAGTATTCTTTCATTGATACGACCTTGCCTTTCCAATGCCTCGGTCCTTATAGCATTATAAGCCTCTTTCTACATCTACCACAATTAACTTTTTCCCAAATTCCTAGCTGTTATACCCAAAATTTTGACCCCCCTAGTTAGGGTCTACGAGATTTTGGTGTTGTGAGAGGCATTTTCAATCAAAAGTGAAGATCCTGGCTCGATTGGAAGCTGCTTCCGCATTGTCAGGGGTGTTTTTTGTATTTTTAAGGCTTCCTAAGACCCTCCTATAAGCTTTCCTCTCCTCTCATCCAAAAGAAGCCCAAATCAGCTTGCAACCGCTTTGATATTTTAACCCATGGTAGAGGAGACAATCTAAGCATAATGGCGTTGGAATTTTGATTTTTTTTTCGAATTTCCAATAATTTCTTTCTACAATTTTTGACTGAATCTGACGAGAAATTTCAATTTAAAAATATTCCAAATTTAAAAAATCCGAATCCACCTTAGAAATTCATAATTTCCATCCTTGACACGTGGTTAAAATTTCACAACAAAATTCCTTTGGGAAGTCACTTAATTAAATATATCAAAAAAATCTTACTTTTACTAGATTTTCTTATCTTTAAGAAAGTCTATATAAGGATAGGTTTTTTTGATAAAATCAGAACCTCAATATGCTCAAACCTTAGGAGTCAGAAAACACAGCCTCCTCTCTCTCTCATCACTTTTTCCAACACCGCCACCCAATCTTAACCGAAAATCCTAGAAAATCACCATCTAAACACGTTTTCCAATCCCCACGCACCAATAATCATCAAAATCCCACAAAAACATCACCAAACGTGAAGAACAAGCAGAAACACCAACAACCAGAAGCTTGGTTTTGAAATCCTTTCGGGTCTGCCATCAACAGAGCACTCGACGATCCCGGTGTGAAGAATCATCGTGAATCCGAAGGTAAAACAGGTAGAAATTTCACTTTCCTAACTCCCCACGATATTATCAGTATTGCCTCAAAATTTGGGCTTAGACTAACTCTTTTTCGCTTCTGTATCGTTAATTATTTTAGCTACTGGCTTGTTACTTGTTTGCTAAGTTTCGTATTAATTTTGATGTCAAATTGAGTTCTTTCAATTACTAACGTGTTTAAAATCTTTCAGGCTAAACACCCATAAAATTTGAGCTTAAAACACCCTCGGGAACCATCGAAAACCCACTGTCCGTGGGCTGTCCGTGACCTCGGACTCATTGTCCGGGACCACGGACGGGTTGTCCGTGACCACGGACACCCACGGACAGTGGCAGGATTTTGTATTTTTCAATTTTTCAAATTTTAGGGTTTCTGTCAACACATGTCCGGGCCCACAGACACCCTGTCCGGGCCCACAGACACCCTGTCCGTGGCCCCGAACTTTTCAAGTTTGCATTTTTATTTTAGTTCTGTTTTTGAAATCACTGAATTCAACTGCGGTCCGTGGTCTCGGACATTAGGTCCGTGGCTACGGACGTAATTAAAATTTGACATAATCCGGCCTCCGAAACCCTAGTTTAGGTAACTTTCAATTTCACTTTAATTTTCTATCAAAAAACGTTAAAAAATAAAAAAAACAGAAGCGCGCACCTAGGTTAAAAACAACTTTGTAGAAAGCCGTAAATAAACCAAGTAGAGGAAAAACGACCTAGGAAGGGTAATGAAAGTAATTTGAACCCTAAATAAGTCGAATACCAAGCCCCCGAACCCGAACTCTCCTTTCCTAATTTGATTTAGGTTAAAATTAGGTGGCGACTCATAATAGGTTCCAGTGAGCTAGCCTAGGTTTTAATAATTATTGTTAAATGACATAGTTATTAATCTTAGGTTATAAGTGGACCTAAAACCCGGTTAGATCCTAATCAGCTTTAATCAATATAGGATAGGGTTTAAAATCGAGGCTCACACTAGCTATCTCGCTCGATCATTACTGCGCAAGTGCAATACCAAAACACTCAGTCATACAGAGTGTAGAGGCGTAAACTCTTGGCAGTAAATCTCTTATGCGATTGCAATAGTAATGCCTGGTTTACTTGCTATCATTTGCCGGTGTATTTTCATTGAGTCTAACTCACAACTCTACTTATTTGCCATATTATCATCTAACAATATTTATACAACGGTCGCTTACTGCGCACTGTGCTCTTACTCATTGTATAACACTGCTTACATGGCATCCACTGTCATACTAGCTTCCGCTCATATACTTTCATCCTTAGTATTCTGGTCCATCCTTCATTTGGATGACTACTGAATACAATATTCCTCGAGTTTTTATGCTCCTTGAGCGTTGTTCACCCTACATTTAGCATCACACACCTATAGTGGTTGCTATTTGACTTGTTACTCTTCCGGTCTCCACAACTGGTACAAACACTTCTTTTTGTATTATTCTTATTCAAATCATTCTGGGGTAATAACAACATGGTCAATCCTTATCGTACTTCTTGCACTTGGTTCACACAACTGCCCCTCCCGCAGTTTCACAATATCGAGAGGTATCCCCACTCTTAAGGCAGTGGTTCATTCTCCACTCTATTCACTTATACAACATAAACTTCTGCAATCAATCAATTTACATGACACATTTGTTCGTGGCTTATAAGCCTTATTGCCTCGAGCTCTGCTCATTGTAGGCTGTTCATACACATTTACTTCTCTATACAATATTACATGGTTTAGAGGCAGTATTGGGATCCATGACAAGGTCGTTGCATCACGCTTCCTTTCATGGGATGCCCCTTCAAGGATGTCAGGCTTCCTCCTGATGACTTATGTTTAAACTGAGTGTTAATTTCAAACCTTGCATTTCTGTCACGTTATTTCGTCCAACCATTTTTGATCCAAACACCCCTCAAGGATTGCTCCTGGGTGTTGCAAAGTTATGCCATTACATCCGGCTTGCACTTATTGGTATGTTTTTGTTAACTACGCCGTTTTACGTTCTTAGCTGGGTTTACTATCCTCTTATGTGAAGCTCGATATTCCCTGATAGTCTAGGTGATCACTCTGGGAGTTTCATCCCGTTTGTTGCACATTAATGTGTCCACATTAGGCATCAACCTCACCATGTATAGACTGGGTATTCGTTCCAGCTATCATGTTTATCCCTTTGGATTCTTGAGACATATCCATGTCTTTACTTACTAACCAGTGCACTTCGCACTTCTTGACTCATAAACATTTCCTTGAAATGAATTAACTAATTCCTTCAGTCTCGTTGACTTAACTGGGTTCTTTCACTTCAATCATTCGATGGTAATCCGTTGCTCTTGTCTGACTTTTACTGCTGACTGTAGTATGGAGTCGACTACTTCCCGTGTTCCCGACTCTACTCGTATACATATGTGGGGTATCCTACTGATACTGAAATACCCCAAACCTTGATATGTGGTTTAAATATCAAACTATGTTATATAAAGGCTAAAAAGTGCCTTATAAACATCAGTGAACAATTTAAACCATAGTAAATGCAATAAAACGCTAAGATACAGTTTGAGCAAAAAACATGCTCTAAGCTATGAGTGAACTTGGTTAGGACCCAAAGAGCCTACCAAGACTTAATAACATTTAATTATGATTTTATAAGGCTAATTAAGTCCTTAGGAAACCTTGGTAGACAATGAAACCAAACAAAACATAAATAAATACCTTAAGGTCAATATGGGCTAAAATGTGCTCTAAGCTTGGGATAAATGTGTATAAGACCTAATGGTCATACCTATGCCTTATTTATATGTTAATGAACATATTAAATCAATTACTAAAGAAACCAAGCTTGAAAACAAGTTAAAACACAAAAAGTGCTTTAAGGAGTCTTAAAGCACGTTTTTGAAAAATTGTCTTGTAAATGAGTTTTGAATGGCTAAATGTCCATCATTACTCTTTAATTAACATGTGTACTATATAGTATCAAAAATTTCACTTCTATGTGCCTTGTTTTTATGAATAGTAACTTTTATAAGCTAGTTTGTAACATATGTTATTATAAGTAAGTTAATTGGTCAACAAAGACCAAAACACCCTTCTAATTATATGGGAGCCGGTTTTATTGTGTGGTGACTCACCACCATGAGCTAGTAAAAATTAAATAAAGAAGGAAAAGTAAGTGAAAAGTAGAAGTTACCTTTATAACATGTAAATATCTTCCAAAAGCAATTCCAATCTTCATTCTTTCTTTCCCACTCACACCCACCGTAGCCTTCTTCATCTTCTCCCAAACTCCATCGGTTTTGCTACAGCAAACCATACCATTCTCCATCTTCTTTCACTTGTAACTTCTAGCTCCATGATCCAAATTTAATTTCAAGACCACCTTTCTTCTAGTTAGACCAAGCACTACATTTCTACCTTTTCAAATCTTCAAGAACTCAATTTTGGTGCCATGGAGATTCACCATTGAAGGAGCTTGAGCTCACCATTTCACATATTATTGTTCTCCTTTGCTTCAAGGTAAGGAAACTCAAAGAAAATCCATGTTTCCTCCATGTTTTTATGATGTCCGAAAATTCACCTCACAATGGTGTTTTCACCTTGCTTGTTTTAGCTTCATTTGAATCTTCCAAGGGCTAGGAGGAGTCATCTCTTGATACTTATTCAAGTTCTTTTCCAATTCCAAGGTAAAACAATTACCGTAATGTGTTAAAACAATATGTGTAACTAGGGTTTACAATGAGATGAAGCATAAAGCTTATATACTCATTTCAATGTTGGTATATTGTTTAGTAGTTGACAAGGAAAGAAATTCCCTACCGGTTTATAAGGAAACAAGAAAGAAGTTTGAGTGGAAAAGAGGTAAATATGCTATCTCAATGTAGTTTAATGCCTTAGGAGAAATGAGCTTATGGTGCTTGTTAAAACTACCTAAAGAGCAAATGGTGAATGACTTAGTAAGGTGTTCTCAAGGAGACTAGTAAAAGAACATATGTCTTGTTGTATGCATTTGCAGGTCAAAGGCGTATATATTGTGGAAATTCAGTGTTTAAGGTTTAAGCAATTTAAGGGCCTAAGAGCCATGCTATTTAAGGGCCTAAGTGCCAAGCAATTTAAGTTATGCACTATATTGTGATGTAGTGCTAAATGTGTGAAGTTTGTGTATAAAAATGTGTTTGATGGATTTTAGGTGTTTTTGAATGAAATAAGGTAAAAACCTAAGTGTTTGGATGTGAGTATATGCAAGAGAAGCTATGGCAAAATTTGTATAATGTATAAGAAGTACTAAGTGATTAAATGAACCTGGGTGAACTAGGAATTGTTAGGAATGGATACATGCTTCACTAAGGAAGAAAACATGCATTAAGGTGTTCTAAGGTGCTACAAGGATTTAGGCATTATTTTGGAAGTTCTAGAAATCAAATGAGTGTTTCTAGGGTGTGTCAAAGTCTTGGAGAAGTTTATATAAGGTTTAGGTAATGATTGATGAATAAGGAGAGAGTGATGTTTAGGTAAGGTTTTGAGTAAGGAATTTTAAGAAGTTGTGAAAAGGAGATTTAGTTACTAAGAGGAGATGCTTGGGAGATGATGTTATGAAGGTGAGGAAGCATTTTAGTGTAGTGGTCATTTAAGGTGAAACACCACTTGGAAAACCAAAAGGAAATGTTACAAGTGTTAAGAGATTTGATAAGAAGATTGAGTAACAAGTTGGACAATGTTTTAAGGTGAATCAAAGTGATATTCTAGTATTAGAATATGCCTAAGTTCATGTATGAATCTTGGGTGGTCAATGGATGAAGAGAATAGATGAAACAAAGCTTGGAAAGTGAAGTTCTTGGCTGTCCGAACTACCATCCGAATGTGGACGTTCGGACGTGCCTGTGTGCGCGTGAATATTCTGATCTTCGAACAGCGTCCGAACTACCGTCCGAACATGGGAAGTTCGGACACACCTATTTATTTCTCTGGTTTGGCCTCGAACAGCGTCCGAACTTGGGAAGTCCGGACGCAAGTTCGGACATTCACCAGTTTGCACCCATAGAGTCTTGAACGGTGTCCGAACTTGGGAAGTCCGGACACAAGTTCGGACAAGGCGCTGTATGGACCAAAAACATTGTTTAAGGTATGGAAATGATGTGTAATGATAGGGATTGATGGTTAATGATGTTATGAGGTTGTTAAGGACATGTTAGGTGAGTTTTAATGACAATTAAGTGGGTGAAAAGTTGTAATAAAATATGAAAGTAAAACAAGTTAAAAAGTGAAGTTATGTAACTAAGTTAACGGGGAAAAGTTATAAGCATTAGACTTTAAATGATCATGTTACCCCGATGTTAATAGAAATACATGTAATGTTGTCAGTTGTTCGAGAATTGCTCGAGGAACATAGGTGGACGTGATAAAGTGGACTCCGGTGACAGGTATGGTTTTCTTGCAACCTGTGTCCTACCGGATTACACCGGCTTGTATGCCAATGTGTTTTTCTGTGTTTTTGCCACGTTATAAGATAAATCATGAAACGAGTTTACAGTCGTTATTGTTGTTGTATGTTTACGTGCAGATACCGGTAACCTCAAATGCGCTCGAAGGGCTAGTTAACCACTATTAGGTAAACGTAAGAGAACGGTATCCGGTAATAACGTTTCCGACCTAAGGAATGTTCTAACCACGGCTATGCGTGAGTTAGTTGTGTGATGTTGCTGTAAGTGTATGACCCTCCTTTGCGTGATTAACTCAGTTGTAATACTGTATTGTGTGCTGATGTGATAGGTTCCACAGCGGAGTCTTTAACTGTGAATATTTACATATTATGGGGGGGGTGAGGAATCCGGTTGTTCCGGTCGCGCGTTGTTTGGGAGTTGTTGTATACAGTTTCTTCAGCTTCCTCTCTGTTGATTGTCTTCCTTCATTGGTCTTCGATCACCCCTGAGCTTAACCAAGGCTCTTGACTCATGTCTGTTGGGGATTATGTATGTTGTGTTCGGGTCACTAAACCCGATCCATCTTTATGTTAAGTTATTCGTTCGCCTAACAGAACGGTAACGAGTTATGTAAACGAGCTTAGCATGAGTTTGACAGCATCCTCTAGGCTCTCCCAGTGAACTAACTATGTTTGGGTCGGTTCCTAAGAGAACCATTTCCGTTATGTTATGCGATATTGTTGTAATGCAATTTCTATTGCGATGTTATTATGTGCACGTTGAAACGTGAAAGTGTTGTTATGTGTTGTTATGGGATGCATGTTATATGTTGTAAAATGTGGAGTATGTGGATCATGGATATGAATCCCAGTTTGAGAAAAGAGGCGTTTAAGGATAACCCGATTTAAGGGTAAGTGTCGTCTATTAAGGAAGTAGCTCCATTAGAGGAGGAACACTCTAGGAATAATGAATACCATGAGTGACTTATCAAATAAGGATATATATCCGTTTGTTGAGCCCATTGAGGCGAAATGTTATGTGTTGTGTGTTTACTGTTACATGCAAGATTTAAATATAATCAACCGCATGCTAAGACGACAATTAGTTGTGCGTGGCCCGGTAGCATGTGGGCTGCGGGATTACCATACCAGCAAAGGTGCTGAGCCCCTTGGGGGCCACCCTTTCTCTTCTTTTCCTATTTCAGGTACAGAGAGCTGGAAGCCGTTCGAGAGTAGGACGGGGTAGTCATTGTACATGGGTATTCATTTAAGTGTATGTATACAGTAGGTGTAGTAAGACCAAAATTGTTGTCGGCATCAGTTTATAAATACTCGGTATAGTTGAAAGGTGTATGTTATTGTTGTCGTTAATGGAAAGGGATAATAATGTGTAGTTGCTCGGGAATTTAGCCTATCAGACCGGTACAATGTATATGGATTAGCCTTGTTAGCCACGTGGGTGGCTAACGGCGTGTAACACCAACGAGTTAAGTAAAGTGACGAGGGTTGTTTTTCCGCTGCAGTTCATTGTAAGTGTGTTAATGTTGGATGGGGTGTTACAGATACATTGCTACTTACCCGACTAACCCAAAAGTATGTCTATCAGGCCCACAAGCTTCTATCGGAGTGCAGCCGTCCCACATTTCATTTTTGTAAACTCGTAGTGTCCGTCACACGCGTTGGTGAAGTATTCTATTGTCAACTCCCTTGTATCATCCTGTGATAATATGCGTTCCGTACTTCCCAAACTTAATCAAGGGAAGGTCTATTCACTGTTGTATTTGGTATGAACTCAATCCATTCCCTCGGGTTGCTACCCTCGGGTTACCCGATTTCCATCCGGTTGTTTCAAAAGCGAACTGGGTGCAATTTACCTACCATATGGCGCTGAGGCCGGTGTAGGTCCTCTGGTTTGGTTTAAAAGAAGGTTAGAAATAAGTATTGGTTTGAAAGAAAATTTGGTTTTGAAAAGAAAAGAGTTTGGAATAAATCTGGGTTTGAAAGAAAAATTCTTGTGGTTTCACAACGTCTTCTTGCCTTAACCAAGTCTAGCTTCTTGCTGACTGGTGTATTTCCAATTACAAAGGTTAGGCTGTTAAGCCCTTCCACAGTTATGATGATCACACTTAACTTCGTGGTACTTTACTAAGACATTTGTAGTTGTTAAAAATTTCTTGAACAACCCTCTCATAGCAGCTCTTGCCATGGCAAGTGCGCCATGCTAACTGGCTATCGGTTCAACACACACACCGGTTGCGGTATTAATTTTACCCGCACTGTCATCAGTGGCCTTGTTGGCCCTCACTTGATCTTACAGCCTTGACAATAAATCCTCTGGGCGACTTCTCACTATCTTCACATGATAATCATTAACTGGGGTGTTCCCCATTCTTGGATGTAACACCCCTCTCAAATAAACACGTATTAGTCACTCACGTTAACAGAAAAATAAGGCGTCTTACAGCGGAAGAATAAACAACATCATTAAAACTCACTCGGGTGTCACCTACCATTACTCGCCCATGCGAGTAACGAAGCAGATACTAAATCCAACACTAAAACAACAACACTACTAAACCGCTGTGACAACGAGATATACTATACATCATACTAAGTCCACATCCTATACATCATTCTAGCCAAGGGTAACTTTAAACACAAGTGAGCATCTACCCAAGTCCCAAATAAATACAACCATACCGTTCTACATTCATAACTGACAGTGATATACAAATAAATTTGTGTACAGTAATTAAATTAACCCTGACTACCCGGTACCCGCACTTCGGCTTCAACGTTGTTCAGCAACCTGCACAATAAGTGTAGTCTCAGCGATAGACGCTGAGTATGCCGGATCTGGACCCTAATGGTCACTTGTCATTTTTAACCGTCTTGATATTAGATTGATTTCATGCTTTACCCTTTTACAGATATAATAGATTCTGTAACAACATGCATGATTATATAATCATTCATCCAATCCAAACAGTCATATATGAATATACACATTACTGTCATACATCATACAATACAATAGCATTGAGAATTCATTCATCGTATGGTAACATCATACATCACTCGACATCACTCGGCCCTCCGGGCCTTCACATATCGTTTGATTTGGTTAGCACAGTCGGGCGTCAGTTAGGACAACCCGAAATATACTCACTTGGATAGTAGTCCCACGTACACACAAAGGTGCTCACTGCCCTGATCATCTGAAGACTCTGGGACTTATTCACTTTGCCTTTGTAAAGGCGTCCACTTAGGTGGCCAAGGGTGAAATACCCCTAAGTAATTAAATATTGCTTAAGTATATAATTAATTAATATTAACGCCAAGCATGCTTTAAAAATAAGTCGAAAGCAACAAGTTTTCAGGAAGCCAAATGTATGTGCATTGTTTTGTGAATAATAACCAATAGTACAAAAAATATATGATAACATTAGCCACTTAATCAAACCTATGGTCAATATATGTCCTTGACCTGGCTAATATGTATTCCGCCAGTTTAAGACTGGTAACCGGGCACGTTAACGTTCTCGATTATAATTATGTGTGACTCACTATGCTTACCTTATTGAAGTAAGTTCATAACACCTTAATACATTAAGGTATAAACAATCAAGCATGTAATAATTTGCGAACAAACGAACAGTTTAATATTACCGTACTTATGTGCATACAGATATATATGTACATATACACAATGTTACAAGATTATAACGTTGTATATGTAACTAAAACGCGACAAATAAAATAGTCGTAACCGTATATGGGTAAAATTAAAAACGTGACATAACGAAATAGTAGTATATATACATATGTACATACAACTACTAATGTGACATGTTAATACAAGTCACTTATATGCAATATAACATACAAGCCACTAATATGCAATAAATAGGCATAACAAGGCTAAAAAAATAAAATAAAAGAGCAACTATGCTCTAGCCGGGATTCGAACCTGAGACCCTTCGTAACTATCCCGAAACCTTAACCGATTGAGCTGCTGTCGAATTCAGTAATACATAACAACTAATTATACTTAGTACTCTCGCTACTAAGATTACAGAAAAGAAAAAAATTGGAGAAAGACACGCATAGCACTCGACATTCTTCTCTGTACTTGATACCTCAAACCAATACTACTCCAAACTCCAACTACCACAGACAACAGGAAATGTTCCTGTGTATCGTTCTTCCCCATACAAGTGCATGACTCGGAAGTTTGAACCCAATATTCTCCATCCTGCCAGCATGGGCACCCATTGATAAATATACTCACTTGCCTCAATTCCCTCGACATGCAAGCTGACCCTGGCATACCCACAGAATCAGTAATCGCTCAAGCTTCCCCTCTTCAGTCGGGAACTCGGCCATCTTTGCGACTCCTTCCATCAAGAACCAACACTCCACCACCATGGATGCTGCTAAATGCTATAACAACGAGCTAGGAACTGAAAGAAGGCAGGAAAGCAAGCTAGGCGACTTCCTAAGGTAAAGTCCGCAAGGATCTAGCACAGCCTCTCCTCTCCATTTTCAGTTACCACCTCAGCTACTACTGAAATCTGTTCCCTACTCTCCTTACGTGAAAAGAATCAGAGGGGTATACCCAGATTGAGGAGGAAGAAAAGACCCACGCGTATACCCTGTTTCCTTGATCAATACGGTGAGCATTGAACACTGCTCTTCTTTCTTATTACCGGTAATGATCTCAGCTGAGTTTGAACTCTCTTTCCTGTTTTCCTTCATGTAAAAAGAAAACCTGTGGATGAGATCCAGCTTAGTGGAGGAGCTAAACCAGGCATATCCTCCTGGTTATCCACTGTCGGTAGAACAAAAAAAAACAAGGTAAAGACCTTATCTACCTCAGATTAATCCAACCTATATTCTTCTCTCTGAAATATCATAGTGTAACTTCTGAGTAACCTCTTCCCAGTAGTTGTCAAGTGGCCACTGATGCTGGAAGTCTCGGATGTGCCAAGAATCCACAAAGGAACACCAGCTTCTACTCAGAAAGAAAGAAAAACGTGAGGTAATAAGACTTCTGAACTAACAAGAGCTCTTTCCTGTGTGCTATTTTGAGTGATAAACGCTGGATATGGAACTAGAAATTCCTGGTGCAGATAGTGTACCGCCTCACCTTAATAACTAACAAATCCAGAGGCATTTGAGTGCTTAATGTACCGACTGCATTAGTGCCAGATAATCGGTGGAGAATCTAGAAATGAACCTGTATGAACTAGCTAAATAAAACTGTTGCAGAGACACTAGTTAAACTTCTGTAACTTTTGTTTCTGTATACTAATCTCTCAGAAACAGTATGAGGTTAATGTGGGGCTAAGAAAGTACTTGAAACATTATTGGGGCACAAGTCTAACCACCAATACGTGAGAGCATTTTAAAGAGAAGAGAAAAGCTAATCCGATGCATCAGTAGAAAAAAAAAACCAGAAGAAGCTATAGCAGTTCCTATTTTACAGTTTATGCTCAGCTTCTGTATAATAACTTTCGGAGGCTGAGTTCTGTATAACCGAGTTGTTGTGTGTTAATGAACCTAAACCAATTCTAACACACCTAAGTGAGGATAAGAGCATCTTGAGGAAATTGAAAGAAACCACAACCTGATGCACAATCGTGAAACAGGAAGAAGGAAAATACAAAATGCTAGTTTCTGGTTCTGGAGATTTTATTTTAGTAGCACTGGCTGTGTTATCCTAGGTTATCTATAAACTTAGAAATAGCTAATCAACTAGACAAGAATGGGAAATCAATTAGTACATCAAGACTGAAGTCAGAGGAAGAAGAAAAGAAACCTGTTATGAACTGTTGTAACAACAGCAGAAAACTGAATGGATTTGGGCTAAAACTTTGTGTTTCCTAGTGTTATAAGTGCTGTTCTGGAATGATATTGAGTTAATGATGCACATACAATATTGTAAACACACCTGCCTGAGCTGCCTAAGTGTAGGAATGAATCAAAAAAAACAAAAACCAACCTGTTGCATCTGTAGGAAGGAAATCATAGGAGAGGAAAAACAACAGTCCACACTTGCTGGCTTTTGTTTTATTTTCAGTTCTGCAGATTGGGAGTAAAAGAACCGTAGAAGTGCAGACCATGTGGTCATAGGTATGTTGTTGAAGTAAATCACGGGAGAACCTGTAATCAAAGAAAAAAAAAGAATGTTTTAAAGTAAAGGAAACCAGAAGCCAAGTCAGGAAACAGAAATTAGACAAGATGGACAGAAGGGAAACAATAGCAGGAATTTTGACATTAGTTCAGTTTTCTTTTGTGGAGTTTAGTTTCGTACAGAGTTTAGGTGGATACATCTTGAACTGACTTTGAATTTACAACGTGGCTGGAGCACTAGACTAAGCAAGTAAATAATCAGAGATAAACTAAAAAGCAGGCAGATGACAAACAGAAGAAAGAAGTCAGTTTATATTCTAGTTTCGATTTCGGGATGAATCAGTTTTGCTTCTGTATAATGAAGCTCAGTGATATTTTCAGTGTTGTCCTGGGTTTGTTTTGGATTCAAACTATTACTAACCTACTTAAGTTAGTCTGTGAGTACTTAAGGAAAAAAAAATACCGTATCTGTCATAGAATTCTGCTACAGTTTGGGTCTGTGTACTCAACTTTCAGTGGCACCAATGGAGTTGTCTTGGGGTTGCCTTAAGTCTAAAATCTCGGTGAAACATTGGCCAAATAGTCAATGAGTAAGGAGGAGTGTATCCCAGCTAGAAAACAGACAGAGAAGAAGTCAAAACACCAACATCAGTTTTATGTTTTTGGTTGCAGTTTCAAGAATTCCCCGCCTCTGTATAACTGTGCTACAGAGGGTGTGAGTGAATGACTTTGGGTGGTTCAGGGGTTTAAAACCTAGCTAAGCCACTTAACTAAGTGTGTAAACCCATCGGTAAGAAAGGGAAACGGACTGTAAATCAACTAGGAATAAAACAGAAGTAAAACAGGAAGGGACATTTACCAGTTTTGAATCCAGTCCTGTCCTTTTTGATTTTTCTGTATATTTAACCTCTCATGAGTTTATACATTGGGGGTGAATCTGTCTTGAGGTCAAAACTATACTAAGATACCTACCTAGATAGCTAAGCAAACTAGGGAAAATTCAAATCAGAAACCGTGAGCAAACTACAAGATATCAGCTAGGTTATCAGGCTCTGTTTTCGGTTCTTACAGTTTGACAGTTTGGATTAATCTCTGTTAAGTGACTTTTCTGAGGTGAGAACACCATGCTCTTGAATTACTTTTGAGTTCAACCTTTTTCCAATGCAAGCAGCGAAGTGGTGCAATGGCTTGAGAAGTTTGGAAACCAATCAGTAAACCCAAATAAAGATCTGAGGGAGGAGTAAACATATGCTGTTCAGTTTCTGTTCTTCTGTTCGAACTCTGTAGGATTATGTCGGTGTCTGCAACAGACTGGAATGAAACTATAAATAACATTATGAACTAAGTAGCTAAGTAGAGTGGGGGAAGAAGTGAAACAGAAATCAAACCGAGAAAGGAGCAACGAAACAGGAGAAGAAAGATTTAACAAACTTAATGCATTAGTTCAAGCTGTTTCTGAAATGCATAATGCTCTGTACAGATCTGTTACAGAGGTATACTAAGGGTGGAATTTAGTTAAGTGTAGTACAGTCCTAAGTTCATAATCTATGATATTTGTGGTTGAATGGTGATGTTGGAAAAATGGGATGTGAAAGGAATGAATCAAATGTGTACATACTACCGGTAACTAGAGTAAATATTACCTTGGGTTATATTTTACCACAAGGTTTTGGTATTATAAAATTAAATACCTACAATATGTTATAAGTTATGTGGGAGTTTTGTGAGTAATGAAAGTATATAATAAAGGAGCTCAAATGTGGCACATGTGTATATTACTTTCGATACATTCCTAAGTTGCCAAGCCACATGTAACAAAGTCTAGTGACATATAAATATCGTACCGTATAACATTATGGAACAAATGTAACACAAATAATACTATGTGACTAAGGATGTAGTTGTTCAAACTGTTATGCTAAAGGCATACATACAAAGATAAACACGTACCAAGAAATAAAGTTATACACTATGGCTATAACGACATAAAATACTAAGGATAGTATTAAGACTTTGGTTTGATAAATAAACCCTAGTGAAGTATCATAAGGGCATGACGCAAGGCCTCATGCTCTAATGTAAACCGAGAATTAACTCACACAATGAGTAAGGGGTTTACAAATATTAATAACGATACTTTAATCAGTAACAATGTTAAGTCTGGGGACATTGTACTAGGATTTCAAACGTTATTCGGGAATACCGAATTGTGCGGTCATGTGGATTGACGCTTAGTGTTCCTTGTATTACTAGATCGTATTCCCGACGTACGCGCTCGAAAGCTCTAGTGGTCTGCACTGCACGAATCTAGTCATCGGTGTACGGTATGTAAAGGGATTTGATCCGAGTTGTCCTGAGGAATTCCTCGGGCTCGGATTTGTTTGATAAATAACTTGTGTGAATGTATGTATGTATGTGATGTATGTGTACGATGTGTAGTTATGTTCATTGCACTATTTATTTATGCACGAACGTCCTACGGGACTAATATTACGTCGACTATAGATCGACTTATATAAAACTACATATGCGATATGTGTGTTGTGACCACTGTTGTCTGACCTAATACGCTAAGTATTACAAGTATGTATTCATAACCTAAGTAAAATACTTAGGAACGGGACACGACATTGTCGGTCTCTAGAGCTTTGACTCAAACGAGAATATTACCTAGAATAATTCTAGGCATGCGTAAGACCCATAGGGCAGCCAACCAATTAAGTGATGTACTCCATAACAAAAACTGTAACTGACTATCTAACTAACAAAGCTAACAGTGGAGTGTGAAGGAATGTGATGATGTACCTTAATCCAGACAGTCACTGGCTGCTGGTCGCGCGTAGAGATCTCTTGGGTTATCCCGTACCGGGTTTTCCCTAGTTAAATCCTGATCGAGCCTAGATAGATCGTCAGGCGGAGTGTGCTACCGTTGGCACCAGGCCCTTGGCCACCTAAATGGACGCCTCTAGAAAGGCAAAGTGAATAGCCCAGAGTCTTCGGATGATCAGGGCAGTGAGCACCTTGTGTGTACGTGGGACTACAGTCCAAGTGAATATAATTCGGGTTGTCCTAACTGACTCCCAACAGTGCTAACCAAAACTAATAATATGTGAGGGCCCGGGGGGCCGAATGTTGTACTGTGCTAACTAAAATTAATGATATGTGAAGGCCCGGAGGGCCGAGTGATGTACTATGTGATGATGTTAATATACGGTGAATGAGTTCTCAATACCAATGTATTGTATGATGTATGACAGTAATGTGTATATCCATATATGACTGTTTGGATTGGATGAATGATTATATAATCATGCATGTTGTTACAGTATTTATCATATCTGTAAAATGACAAAGCATGAAATCAATCTAATATCAAGACGGTTAAAAATGACAAGTGACCAATAGGGTCCAGATCCGGCATACTCAGCGTCTATCGCTGATACTACACTCATTATGCAGGTTGCTGAAAACGTTGAAGCCGAAGTGCGGGATTGGGTAGTTAGGACATTGATGATTTTGGATTTACCGTTCATACCTCGTTATATATTAAGTGATTCCACCAGAAAGGGGTTGTAAGAGTTGGATTATGTTTAGATGCTCACAATAGTTGTGCTTTTGATACTTAGATAGAAATGTAGGTGGTATCTCGTTGTCACTGCGGATTGTATTTTTATGTTTAATTTTGTAAGATGTTGTACTGCTACATCACTCGTATGGGCGAGTGGTGGCAAGTAACACCCATGTGAGTTCTATTACTGCAATCACTTCCGCTGTGAGACGCCTTTATTTCCTGTTCACGTGAGCGACTATTACGTAATTGTTATGAGGGGTGTTACAAAAGTGGTATCAGAGCGGAGTACCGCTCTGATGACGAGATACTAGGTTAAGACAGTGAGCTTAGGATTTGGGAAACTTGGGAAACGTTTGTGAGGTACGAAACGTCTGTGTCTTAATGAAATTATGTGTTGGCAGAGCCTTTGGCCTGCAAGTGTAGCCCTTGGGGCACACAAATGAGTTGATTGTATTATAGTGTGTTTTTGAGAAGACGAACGGTAATACCGACATCTAGTAGTGAGGTGAGCCAGGAAGCTGGCCAAGGGCATAAAGGCCCGGGAACATTACCCCTGTTAAGGTCCAGCTGAGAGCTCATCCAGGAGGAAACACAAACGTTATGAGTACATTGGCGACAGTCCACCTACATGTGGAAGTCCAATACGAACTACCGCCGACAGTACCCCCCGCCACAACCCAATGAGTATAATACAACTAAGAAAGATAATCCCCGAATATGGGAAAAAGGGCTACCAAGCCCAACGGACTGTCTACACACGCTCGCAGCGAATGAATAATTCCTGCTCCTGTAACATTTATACAACCTCAATGTCATACCTCCATTGACGACCAAGCGCCGCATCAATAGGCACTGCTAGAGGCGAGCGCCACTACTACTATAACGTCGCGGAAAGGATCACCCAAGAACATCAGGGCAAGCGGACCGGGAGCACCATGAACTCCGCGAGACCGTCGCCCGTAATGGGACCTTTAACCACAAACTGTAAAAAAACTATCTGGAGAATGTGGAGGAACTTTGTGAGAATACCGTCCTGTTATGCTCAAACTTCAATCCTAAACTTGTGTGCACACAATACAGTGACACTAGGACCCTGTCGTGGCGGTACTTGTAGGGAGACACAGTCCGAACGCTACGCAATTATAAATATAATGTGAGAGAGGACTTGATTATTCTAATGATATTGTGATCAGGAAAATTTCCCAAATCCAAATACCGTCTTATTCATGAACAACCACTCTAATATTGCTTAAACAACCAATGCAGCAGTGAGACAAACAAGTCGGGAACCGACAACTCTACCTGCATGGTGCGCTTGCCACTGCAAGCGCAGACTTAAACAATGTACCAGTAATTTCGTCTACCCCGTGCACTTGCCACTGCAAGTGCTACAAACAATTACAACTGCAGCTACCACTGCTATTATTGTTACAACGAATACTGTAAACTGTGTAGACCTATGGTACGACACCATGGCTACCAATAATCACCAAACAATTATACACCTCTAATATAAACTACATAACTACAATTGTTGCCATAAACCTCTAAGATACGAGGCCTACAACCTCTGAAGGACCCGACGAGTCCGAATAACGCAATAGAAATGGCACACCAGCCCATTACAATTATAACTATCAAGCAAGATGAGTCAAATGACACAGGCTTAGAAGCCAAGATACATAATTTAATTAACAAACCATTAAATGGCTGAATTGGAAGTGGACGGTGAAACCTGATTCCCGGGGATCAAGGGAAAACCAACCACAATTGGGGTGAAAGGTTAGTGCAACACTGGTGCTGATCACACCAGAGTCGTATGACTCCTGAAACTCTTCACAAGTTGCCAAAATTAATTATAGTAAGGATAAACAAAACTGCAGTATCCTAGTTACAAACAACTAGCACAATTTACAATAGATATTAAAGGAAACGTGCGATTAACAGTTACGTTGTATATATTAAATCATACAAATAAAACTATGAGAGAATATGATCGTATAACGATCGCTGCCATACAGTTTCCAACTATATCGTATGTGCAGTATTTATACTTATTCACTTACATTTATATCTCATGATTATTCTCTATATTTATGTCACATTTTCATCATCATCTTAATGTAAGATGATATTTGATGCATTCTATTATGCAATTATATTAAGAACTTATCTTAATATCTTGTCACATTTCAGGACAAATTTAATTCCTAAGGTTATTTTATATAACCTTGGTTATAAATTCCATTTCTCATTATATTAATAACCATTTAAAAAAAACTGTATTATTGCCAAAGGCATATACATCAAATTCCTATTTCCATCAACTCCTAGTACTTTTCCATTATTTCAGTATTGCCACATATTTAATATGTTATACACATCATACGTTATAACATTTTAACCTTGTAATAATGTAACTTATAGTTCACTAACTATAAGTACGTATACGCAACCTGTGATGAACACAAGAGAGTTGGTAAACGTATCAGTCCACAGATGGACCAAGAGTGAAAAGAACAATTCTACCGTAATACTACATTACCAATACCTTCGCAACAATGAACGCGAATCAACACTGACACATGAATAATTACCACCTCTGGCACTACCTTACCAAGGAGTGCCATGATGATTATGTACAATTAATATGATCAACGTCAAGATTAAGTTCTATATGTATTATCAATATCATACCGATTATGAACAAGTCCTAGTAGAAAATGGCTACCGCCATTGGCGTCCCGCCATGTAAAGAAATGATAAGTATCAATATGTTAAGACATGTCGTTTACTACTGGACGACTGTCAGTGATGAATGAATGTGTAAGTTGAATCAAGACAACCACCTAAATCGATATTACAGAACACACAAACCAACGCTAAATAGCGTAAATAGCAAGTACCTAATGTACAAATAAGGGGCATAAGCTCAGGAGACCGGGAACACCGACTCCAGTTACCTTTCCAGGTATATTACTAACACAAAATGTTAAGTTAATAAATGAAAATGGAGCTACGGTACATACCGTAAGCAATGTGAATAACAATGATGAATTACTAACAGGCGCCAACCGCGCACTGAAAAATAAATAACTGCAGTCACAAGTAACTAGCACTAAACAATAAGTACAACAAAGACATTACTACTGTGAATACCAGAGTATATACCAGCATTCAATGCTAATCACAATATGATAAATGTTTAGTCCTAATGGACAAACCAATCTTATGAGAACTAGCATACCCTTGTGGATGCAGTACCATCAATGAGAAAGTTGGAAAGATGAAGAGCCAAGTTGCTCAAGCAATCATGCAACTACAATACACCCAATTAAACGGAACAGAGAACGCATATAAATACTCAAGTATGAGAACTTACCCTACGCCGTATCGGAAGCATAGGGAAGATATGATAATGATTAAACTGGAGGAAATAATTATGTATTATCACGGAGATCGAGATGGAGAACTGACATTGCTACCCAGCACCAATATTACGTAAACGATTCAACCATACAGACGAATCAACGTTTAACGTTTAACTGGTTAGCGACCAAGTGCTACCACTAATAGGTTACTAAGGACATGAGTCCAGGGAACAAAAATAATGTCCCAACCACCTTACCACCATACTGCTAGAACATTAGAACCTACGAAAAGATAACCAACATTGCTGACCAATCAACATCGGACTACAACAAGGACATCCATCGAAAGGGAGATTGACAATAGAATACTTCACCATAGTCGTGTGACGGACGCTACCAGTTTACTAAACGAGACATGGGACGACCGCACTCCGATAGGAGCATGTGGGCCTGACAGACTTATTTATAGGTTAGTCAGGTAAGTAGTAATGTATCAGTACGGTACCCCATGCATGTAGACAAGTAGTGTTAGGAACACGAGAAGTAGTCAACTCCGTACTACGGACAGTGATGCAGATTACCTCGAAAATGGACGAGAAGAGCCGCAGTTAACCAACGGGCTAAAGAACCAAGAACCTACACAGAGTAGCGACACACAATGAGACAAGGAGACCCTTCGAGATGACGAAGCAGATACAGAACAAAAACCACTATATGGACGAATAATACGTAGAACCCTCATAAGGATCATGCAAGTTCTTGCAATCCAGAGGAATCTACCAAATAATGTGAACATAAACGCGTGACTACGCAATGATAAGGGACAAGCTAAATGCTAGCAGATACCTTAAGAAGGAATAATGGACTTGGAATGTACCACTCACATGATGATTCGCTCATCTTATCTGTTTGACTCTTTAGATATTAGCTGTGAGAGTTTACGCCTCTGCACTCTGTAGGACTGAGTGTTTTGGTATTGCACTTGTGCAGTTATTAATCTAGTGAAATACAGAAAGATGCAATGGATCAACAAGAGTGTGTATCAAAGAACTAACAGTGTATTACTCTCAACAAAACCACCAGGAGACACGGATGACAATCATCATCTACGTGGACATGTAGGCTGGTACGTCTTGGTATTACAAGACAAGTGCAAAGAGCACCAAGTACTAACAAGAGCCAATGTCATATTATACCTCAAGCTGATATCAGTGGAAAAGACACACAATGTATGCAGCGATCCAAATAAGAGGACACAGTAATAAAGAGGGAAATAACCTATGTTCATGGGTCTGCACCTCATACAGAGCGAGTGGGCCCATTAGAACGAACTTGGAGAGAGCACAAATACGTGCCTCACCCTTTACATATATTTAAGAGCCGAAGGGGCTAGAGTCATACCCGTCTCTCTGATATGAGAATAATCTACTCCAAAGGTGAAACACCACATGAGAGTTAGAGAACTCTATGAGAGTCCAAGTATCCAGCGCTCCTTGTGGAGCGGCTGTCGAATACTTGTGGGGTACGGGGGCGTAACCCTTTTTAAGGGGGGTAGAGCCTCTGGCTGTGCACATGTTTGCACTAAATTCTGTTATTTCGTATGCGGGGCATACAATAGTTTGTGGGTATGCGGATGTTGGTTGTTGGTATGTTTGTGGGTATGCGAGGCATACGATGTTGATTGTTGGATGTTGTTTGTGATGCTTTGTTCATTTTGTTGGTGTTTTGGGTACGCGGGGCGTACGTGATTATTTGTTGTGTGAAATGTGCATTGTTGTATGTATCTTATGAAATACTTCTTGAAATGATGTATCTACATCATGAATGTAGTACTGTTCCTTATGATGATGCGGGATACATATATATAATACCTTGTAGATGATTACATGGTATAGTCCGGATACAAAGTAAATCCTTAGATATGGAATGTGGAATGATATGGTGACACCTCGGGGAGGTTGTCAGGATTGGTAGAACTGATAGGAAATGATGGTGCTGATGGATCACCTATATCCATATATGTTTGAATTAACCCACAATTGAGGGCTATGTGCGGTATTAGCACAATACGATGTGTAAATGATATATCACATAGATATACACCATGGGATTATATGGGTAGTCATTAATACACCTATCTAAGTAAAGCGACTTCGGGACGAAGTCTTTTTAAGGGGGGTAGATTGAAATACCCCTAAGTAATTAAATATTGCATTAAGTATATAATCAATTAAATTAACGCCAAGCATGCTTTAAAAATAAGTCGAACGCAACAAGTTTTCAGGAAGCCAAATGTATGTGCATTGTTTGGTGAATAATAACCAATAGTGCAAAAAATATATGATAGCATTAGCCACTTAATCAAACCTATGGTCAATATATTTCCTTGACCTGGCTAATATGTATTCCGCCAGTTTAAGACTGGTAACCGGGCACGTTAACGTTCTCGATTATAATTATGTGTGACTCACTATGCTTACCTTATTGAAGTAAGTTCATAACACCTTAATACATTAAGGTATAAACAATCAAGCATGTAATAATTTGCGAACAAACGAACAGTTTAATATTACCGTACTTATGTGCATACAGATATATATGTACATATACACAATGTTACAAGATTATAACGTTGTATATGTAACTAAAACGCGACAAATAAAATAGTCGTAACCGTATATGGGTAAAATTAAAAACGTGACATAACGAAATAGTATATATACATATGTACATACAACTACTAATGTGACATGTTAATACAAGTCACTTATATGCAATATAACATACAAGCCACTAATATGCAATAAATAGGCATAACAAGGCTAAAAAAAAAAATAAAAGAGCAACTATGCTCTAGCCGGGATTCGAACCTGAGACCCTTCGTAACTATCCCGAAACCTTAACCGATTGAGCTGCTGTCGAATTCAGTAATACATAACAACTAATTATACTTAGTACTCTCGCTACTAAGATTACAGAAAAGAAAAAATTGGAGAAAGACACGCATAGCACTCGACATTCTTCTCTGTACTTGATACCTCAAACCAATACTACTCCAAACTCCAACTACCGACAGACAAAGGAAATGTTCCTGTGTATCGTTCTTCCCCATACAAGTGCATGACTCGGAAGTTTGAACCCAATATTCTCCATCCTGCCAGCATGGGCACCCATTGATAAATATACTCACTTGCCTCAATTCCCTCGACATGCAAGCTGACCCTGGCATACCCACAGAATCAGTAATCGCTCAAGCTTCCCCTCTTCAGTCGGGAACTCGGCCATCTTTGCGACTCCTTCCATCAAGAACCAACACTCCACCACCATGGATGCTGCTAAATGCTATAACAACGGAGCTAGGAACTGAAAGAAGGCAGGAAAGCAAGCTAGGCGACTTCCTAAGGTAAAGTCCGCAAGGATCTAGCACAGCCTCTCCTCTCCTTTCATTCAGTTACCACCTCAGCTACTACTGAAATCTGTTCCCTACTCTCCTTACGTGAAAAGAATCAGAGGGGTATACCCAGATTGAGGAGGAAGAAAAGACCCACGCGTATACCCTGTTTCCTTGATCAATACGGTGAGCATTGAACACTGCTCTTCTTTCTTATTACCGGTAATGATCTCAGCTGAGTTTGAACTCTCTTTCCTGTTTTCCTTCATGTAAAAAGAAAACCTGTGGATGAGATCCAGCTTAGTGGAGGAGCTAAACCAGGCATATCCTCCTGGTTATTCCACTGTCGGTAGAACAAAAAAAAAACAAGGTAAAGACCTTATCTACCTCAGATTAATCCAACCTATATTCTTCTCTCTGAAATATCATAGTGTAACTTCTGAGTAACCTCTTCCCAGTAGTTGTCAAGTGGCCACTGATGCTGGAAGTCTCGGATGTGCCAAGAATCCACAAAGGAACACCAGCTTCTACTCAGAAAGAAAGAAAAACGTGAGGTAATAAGACTTCTGAACTAACAAGAGCTCTTTCCTGTGTGCTATTTTGAGTGATAAACGCTGGATATGGAACTAGAAATTCCTGGTGCAGATAGTGTACCGCCTCACCTTAATAACTAACAAATCCAGAGGCATTTGAGTGCTTAATGTACCGACTGCATTAGTGCCAGATAATCGGTGGAGAATCTAGAAATGAACCTGTATGAACTAGCTAAATAAAACTGTTGCAGAGACACTAGTTAAACTTCTGTAACTTTTGTTTCTGTATACTAATCTCTCAGAAACAGTATGAGGTTAATGTGGGGCTAAGAAAGTACTTGAAACATTATTGGGGCACAAGTCTAACCACCAATACGTGAGAGCATTTTAAAGAGAAGAGAAAAGCTAATCCGATGCATCAGTAGAAAAAAAAACCAGAAGAAGCTATAGCAGTTCCTATTTTACAGTTTATGCTCAGCTTCTGTATAATAACTTTCGGAGGCTGAGTTCTGTATAACCGAGTTGTTGTGTGTTAATGAACCTAAACCAATTCTAACCACCTAAGTGAGGATAAGAGCATCTTGAGGAAATTGAAAGAAACCACAACCTGATGCACAATCGTGAAACAGGAAGAAGGAAAATACAAAATGCTAGTTTCTGGTTCTGGAGATTTTATTTTAGTAGCACTGGCTGTGTTATCCTAGGTTATCTATAAACTTAGAAATAGCTAATCAACTAGACAAGAATGGGAAATCAATTAGTACATCAAGACTGAAGTCAGAGGAAGAAGAAAAGAAACCTGTTATGAACTGTTGTAACAACAGCAGAAAACTGAATGGATTTGGGCTAAAACTTTGTGTTTCCTAGTGTTATAAGTGCTGTTCTGGAATGATATTGAGTTAATGATGCACATACAATATTGTAAACACACCTGCCTGAGCTGCCTAAGTGTAGGAATGAATCAAAAGAAAACAAAAACCAACCTGTTGCATCTGTAGGAAGGAAATCATAGGAGAGGAAAAACAACAGTCCACACTTGCTGGCTTTTGTTTTATTTTCAGTTCTGCAGATTGGGAGTAAAAGAACCGTAGAAGTGCAGACCATGTGGTCATAGGTATGTTGTTGAAGTAAATCACGGGAGAACCTGTAATCAAAGAAAAAAAAAGAATGTTTTAAAGTAAAGGAAACCAGAAGCCAAGTCAGGAAAAACAGAAATTAGACAAGATGGACAGAAGGGAAACAATAGCAGGAATTTTGACATTAGTTCAGTTTTCTTTTGTGGAGTTTAGTTTCGTACAGAGTTTAGGTGGATACATCTTGAACTGACTTTGAATTTACAACGTGGCTGGAGCACTAGACTAAGCAAGTAAATAATCAGAGATAAACTAAAAAGCAGGCAGATGACAAACAGAAGAAAGAAGTCAGTTTATATTCTAGTTTCGATTTCGGGATGAATCAGTTTTGCTTCTGTATAATGAAGCTCAGTGATATTTTCAGTGTTGTCCTGGGTTTGTTTTTGGATTCAAACTATTACTAACCTACTTAAGTTAGTCTGTGAGTACTTAAGGAAAAAAAATACCGTATCTGTCATAGAATTCTGCTACAGTTTGGGTCTGTGTACTCAACTTTCAGTGGCACCAATGGAGTTGTCTTGGGGTTGCCTTAAGTCTAAAATCTCGGTGAAACATTGGCCAAATAGTCAATGAGTAAGGAGGAGTGTATCCCAGCTAGAAAACAGACAGAGAAGAAGTCAAAACACCAACATCAGTTTTATGTTTTTGGTTGCAGTTTCAAGAATTCCCCGCCTCTGTATAACTGTGCTACAGAGGGTGTGAGTGAATGACTTTGGGTGGTTCAGGGGTTTAAAACCTAGCTAAGCCACTTAACTAAGTGTGTAAACCCATCGGTAAGAAAGGGAAACGGACTGTAAATCAACTAGGAATAAAACAGAAGTAAAACAGGAAGGGACATTTACCAGTTTTGAATCCAGTCCTGTCCTTTTTGATTTTTCTGTATATTTAACCTCTCATGAGTTTATACATTGGGGGTGAATCTGTCTTGAGGTCAAAACTATACTAAGATACCTACCTAGATAGCTAAGCAAACTAGGGAAAATTCAAATCAGAAACCGTGAGCAAACTACAAGATATCAGCTAGGTTATCAGGCTCTGTTTTCGGTTCTTACAGTTTGACAGTTTGGATTAATCTCTGTTAAGTGACTTTTCTGAGGTGAGAACACCATGCTCTTGAATTACTTTTGAGTTCAACCTTTTTCCAATGCAAGCAGCGAAGTGGTGCAATGGCTTGAGAAGTTTGGAAACCAATCAGTAAACCCAAATAAAGATCTGAGGGAGGAGTAAACATATGCTGTTCAGTTTCTGTTCTTCTGTTCGAACTCTGTAGGATTATGTCGGTGTCTGCAACAGACTGGAATGAAACTATAAATAACATTATGAACTAAGTAGCTAAGTAGAGTGGGGGAAGAAGTGAAACAGAAATCAAACCGAGAAAGGAGCAACGAAACAGGAGAAGAAAGATTTAACAAACTTAATGCATTAGTTCAAGCTGTTTCTGAAATGCATAATGCTCTGTACAGATCTGTTACAGAGGTATACTAAGGGTGGAATTTAGTTAAGTGTAGTACAGTCCTAAGTTCATAATCTATGATATTTGTGGTTGAATGGTGATGTTGGAAAAATGGGATGTGAAAGGAATGAATCAAATGTGTACATACTACCGGTAACTAGAGTAAATATTACCTTGGGTTATATTTTACCACAAGGTTTTGGTATTATAAAATTAAATACCTACAATATGTTATAAGTTATGTGGGAGTTTTGTGAGTAATGAAAGTATATAATAAAGGAGCTCAAATGTGGCACATGTGTATATTACTTTCGATACATTCCTAAGTTGCCAAGCCACATGTAACAAAGTCTAGTGACATATAAATATCGTACCGTATAACATTATGGAACAAATGTAACACAAATAATACTATGTGACTAAGGATGTAGTTGTTCAAACTGTTATGCTAAAGGCATACATACAAAGATAAACACGTACCAAGAAATAAAGTTATACACTATGGCTATAACGACATAAAATACTAAGGATAGTATTAAGACTTTGGTTTGATAAATAAACCCTAGTGAAGTATCATAAGGGCATGACGCAAGGCCTCATGCTCTAATGTAAACCGAGAATTAACTCACACAATGAGTAAGGGGTTTACAAATATTAATAACGATACTTTAATCAGTAACAATGTTAAGTCTGGGGACATTGTACTAGGATTTCAAACGTTATTCGGGAATACCGAATTGTGCGGTCATGTGGATTGACGCTTAGTGTTCCTTGTATTACTAGATCGTATTCCCGACGTACGCGCTCGAAAGCTCTAGTGGTCTGCACTGCACGAATCTAGTCATCGGTGTACGGTATGTAAAGGGATTTGATCCGAGTTGTCCTGAGGAATTCCTCGGGCTCGGATTTGTTTGATAAATAACTTGTGTGAATGTATGTATGTATGTGATGTATGTGTACGATGTGTAGTTATGTTCATTGCACTATTTATTTATGCACGAACGTCCTACGGGACTAATATTACGTCGACTATAGATCGACTTATATAAAACTACATATGCGATATGTGTGTTGTGACCACTGTTGTCTGACCTAATACGCTAAGTATTACAAGTATGTATTCATAACCTAAGTAAAATACTTAGGAACGGGACACGACATTGTCGGTCTCTAGAGCTTTGACTCAAACGAGAATATTACCTAGAATAATTCTAGGCATGCGTAAGACCCATAGGGCAGCCAACCAATTAAGTGATGTACTCCATAACAAAAACTGTAACTGACTATCTAACTAACAAAGCTAACAGTGGAGTGTGAAGGAATGTGATGATGTACCTTAATCCAGACAGTCACTGGCTGCTGGTCGCGCGTAGAGATCTCTTGGGTTATCCCGTACCGGGTTTTCCCTAGTTAAATCCTGATCGAGCCTAGATAGATCGTCAGGCGGAGTGTGCTACCGTTGGCACCAGGCCCTTGGCCACCTAAATGGACGCCTCTAGAAAGGCAAAGTGAATAGCCTAGAGTCTTCGGATGATCAGGGCAGTGAGCACCTTGAAAAGATACTTCAATTTCATTAACAACCCACGTGGAATGCTTGACTCCAGCTTACAATGTACAAGAAAGGGAAAAGATAGAAGAGGATGGCTGCGCAGAGCCGAGAAAGGGAAGCAGAAAACCCTAACCTAGAACACAATCCCGTATCTGGAAAATACAGAAAAACTGAGGCATATAAGGCAACAACCCAAAGGACTAAAACACCCTCACTGACTGCTAAGCTAAACTCTGCGTTTTGTTTTAACTCCTAACAGCCCCCCTCAAAACAAGCATTCTCAGTGCTTGTTTTGCTAAAAACAAGAGTTAAAACAAAACACCACAAGCCTCAGATTAACAGCAAAACTGACCAAATAAAATTACAACAAAGACTGAACATTCTCAATACCAAGTCGTCTGAGAATGACTGGATAAGAACTTCCAGGCAGAACTTTAGTTAAAACGTCTGCCAACTGGTTTTCAGAAGACACAAAATCAACTCGCACAAGCCCCTCGAGTATCTTCTGTCTCACAAAATGACAGTCGACCTCGATATGCTTGGTCCTCTCATGGAAGACCGGGTTCTTTGCAATATGCACTGCTGCTTGACTATCTGACTTAAGGGGTATTGGTCTTATCTCTTCCATTCCCAGCTCATGCAATAATCTTGTCAGCCAACTCACTTCTGCCACAGCTTGTCTCAAGGCTCGATATTCAGCTTCTGCAGAGGAAAGGGCTACATTAGTCTGTTTCTTAGACTTCCAAGATAGAGCACTGCCCCCCAACTCAATATAAAATCCACTAATGGATCTTCTAGAATTGGGGCAACCAGCCCAATCTGCATCACAATAAGCTATGAGCTCAAAATTTTCAGAGGTATTTAGCATCATGCCATAATTCAGAGTCCCCTTAATATATCTTAATGTATGTAAAGCAGCTCTCATATGTATATCTGTGGGAACTTGCAAGAACTGACTTAATAATTGTACAGAAAAGGACAAATCAGGTCTAGTTTGAGTCAAAAAATTCATTTTGCCTACCAATCTTCTGTATAAGAAAGGGTCCTCTAGAGGAATACCATCACCTAAAAGAAGCTTTGAATTTAACTCGAGAGGTCCCACTGCACTCCTTGACTGATCGCATCCAAATTCAGAAACTAATTGCTCACTGTAACCCTTCTGCATCAATATCATTCCTTTTTCTGTTCTAATAAACTCCATGCCTAGAAATCTTCCTAGACAACCTATGTCTTTTATCTTAAATTCTTGATGCAGGCAACTCTTAACATGTCTAATCATAGCAGTGTCACTTCCCGTGAGGAGAATATCATCCACATAAACAGCTAATATAGTTATTCTCCCTCTCTCTTTTCTTGTAAATAAAGAATAGTCATTCAAGGATTGTTTAAAACCTAAGGTCCTAAGGAAACCACTCAACCTCTCATGCCATTGCCTAGAGGCTTGCTTCAGCCCATAGAGAGATTTTTGTAACTTACAAACCTTTCCTTTACTTTCCTCTTTGTATCCTAAGGGCAATTCCATAAATACCTCTTCGTGTAGGTCCCCATGCAAAAAAGCATTATTAATGTCTAACTGTTTTATGTCCCAGTTTTTCTTAACAGCAAGGGCAATAATGGCTCTAATGGTTGTGAATTTCACAACGGGAGAAAAGGTTTCAAGATAGTCTATTCCTAATCTTTGATTATACCCCTTTGCTACCAGTCTAGCCTTATATCTTTCTAGGGTACCATCTGCCTTATACTTGATCTTGTAAACCCATTTTGAGCCTATGGGCTTTTTTCCTTTTGGACAGTCAACTATCTCCCAAGTTCTGTTCATTTCTAATGCCTTGATTTCCTCTTTCATTGCCCTAATCCAGTTTTTTCCTAACAGCCTCATAATAATCTTCTGGTTCAACCTCATTCTTTTCAGCCAGACAAGCATGTGTTCAATTTTATCGTCATAAACAGAAGGGAAAGATGTAACCAGACAGACATGTTTGGGCATGCAAGAAAAGTTCAGATTATCTTTAGTAACATGCTTGCAAGTTTGTGCTAAAGAAATCCTATGATGAAGTAAATCAGTGAAGTGATCGAAATACTTCCCTTGTGGAAATTGTTGAACATTTCCAAGTTGATAATCCTCGAGATATTTTGGTACTTGTCTTTCTCTTGTTGATCTTCTCAATCCCATGTCTCTTGTTTCGGTAGGAGGATCATTGTCATGTTCAGAACCCTCTTCGCTTATCTCATGTCCTTCTTCGTTTGTGTGCTCATCTTCACTTCTTGTTTCTGTAGTGGGTCCTTCCTTTCTGATATACACTGGCTCATCAAAAGACTCAACATTTGGGTTAGAAAGATTCAGATTATCAGGTAATAACAGTGAGTGTTCATTATGGATTAAATCTGTCCTTATGATTTGTTCCCTTCTATAAGGATACACATTTTCATAAAACTGAACATCCCTGTTTATGATTACCTTTCTGTTGTCCAGATCAAAGAGCTTAAAACCCTTCTTGTTTGCTGGATACCCAAGGAAAATACATTTAACAGCTTTTGGATGAAATTTATCATAAACAGGTGCATTAATATGAGCAAAAGCAAGACATCCAAAGCATCTCAGATTTTCATAGTCAGGCTGCTTTCCATATAGAACATTGTATGGGCTTTTCCATTTTAAGATTTCTAAAGGCATTCTATTAATAAGGTAGACTGCTGTCAGGATACTTTCTCCCCAAAAATGCTTTGGTAAACCAGCATGAAACATTAACCCTCTCGCTGTTTCTAGTATATGTCTATGCTTTCTTTCCACTACTCCGTTTTGGTGAGGTGTATGTGCACATGTCATTTGGTGTTGTATCCCTTTTCCCTTAAAAAATCTATTCCTTCCTTAGTAGCCCCCAGTTCGTATGCATTGTCAGTTCTGATGCATTTGATTCTTTTCTTGAATTGAGTCTCTACCATTTCTACAAAGTGCCTTATCACATCAAAGCAATCAGATTTTTGTCTAACCATATGCACCCAAGTGGCCCGAGATATATCATCAACAAATGTAAGGAAGTAACTAAAATTGTCATGGGTCTTGGTTCCATAAGGACCCCAAAGATCTATGTGAACAAGTTCAAATATTTCTGTCGATTTTATTGTGCTAAGGGGAAAAGGCAACCTATGGCTTTTAGCCTTACAACAGGATTCACACAAAAATTGTCTGTTGCCTAAATTCTTATCAAACAGATGAAGTTTTTTCATTTTTCCTATAGGCAAATGCCCTAATCTGTGGTGCCACAAGCTGACAACATCCTTACAATTGAAAGAATCTATGACACGTCTAGAGTTACAGGTGATGGAAGACATTGAAGCTTGGTAATTGTTTTCATTGCACAGAAAGTTCTCATCTAACAGGTACAGGCCTGCTGTCATCCTCCAACTATATGTTCAAGCAGTGAATTACATTCCTGAAAAACACAACAGTCTTTATCAAATATAATTCTGCCATTTAGTTGCTCTGTGAGTTTACTAATGGATATCAAATTGAATTTGAAACTAGGGACAAATAAGACATCCTCTAAAATCAGACCCTTATTAACTCTCACGTTTCCTATGATGTTGACATTTTGAGGATGACCATCAGGCATGCCTATAGTGTGTGTTCTATTCAGATTACTGTGATCAAGAAAACAGTTTATATCACAGCACATGTGATCACTAGCCCCACTGTCTAAGATCCATTTCTTTGCTAAGTGTGTTGGTGTGTCAACTGTGTTCATGCTAAACTTTGCAGTTTCAGGAAAAATACCAATTTGGGCCTTTGGAACAGATCTACAATGAGAGGTGCTAGTGTTACAGATACTAGTTTCTTTTAGCTTCTCAGACATATCACCACACAACATAAATGATGCTTCAGTTAACTTATTCCCTTTACCTATGTCAGACACGGATGGATCAGGGAATTCCATAACACAATCATAAAACTCATCATCATCAGACATATCAGATTGCACACCATCATGTGATTCAGGAAAGACAAAACGTTCAGAAACGGCATCAATATATTCATCATATAGCGGAAGCATATTAGGCAAATCATCTGTTTCATCAGGTATAGTCCTGTCATTTATATTAATATTAGGGCTAGAAACCATACCAACAAATCCGCAAGTGGGATTTTCCTGTTCTTTTTCAGGAGTCTGGCCTTTAGCAAAGTGTGAGAGCAGCTGGTTCACTTGTTCCAGCGTAAACAATCCTTTTGCCTTGTTTGCTTCTTGACCAGTTTGCATCTGTATACTACTTGCGTCCACGTTTGCAGCCATTGGCTTCTTGCCTTTTCTCCAAGATTGGGGGAACCCATGGATTTGGTAGCATCTCTCAATGGTATGGCCGGTTTTCTCACAGTGTGTGCAGAAGAGAGGCGTACGCTTCATATCCTTGGAGGGGAATCTGGGCTTCTTGCTTTCCACAGAGAAAGAGAGGCTATTATCTGTTTTTGTTGTGGAGCATACCATCTTTTGTCGCTCTTCATGGATAAGGACTGAGTAGACTTGCTCGATTGAGGGTAAGGGCGACGTCATCAATATGTTTCCACGAACAATTGAAAAATTCTCAGATAATCCCATGAGAAACTGCACTACCCTCTGCCGCCTGAAGACTTCCTTGTATCCAACACCCGCCTGGCACTCGCAGTTTGCTACTTCTTGTGAGGAATCAAGTTCGTCCCAGATCTTCTTGATCTTGGTGTAGTAGGCAGTGATGGAGTTTCCTTCCTGTTTGGTTTCTATCAGCTTTTGGTGTAGAGAATAAATCTGAGCTGCATTTGATTCCTCGTATCGTGTTGACAACTCCTGCCAAATGAGCGCGGCTGTCTTGCAATATAACACTGTATCGGCAATGTCCTTGTCCAAGGCAGTGAGAAGCCACGCTATTACCATTGAGTTCGAACGATCCCAAGATTTCCCTTTCTCTTCTGAATCAGATGGTCTCGGGAAACTTCCATCGACATAACCCAGCTTGTTCTTGGCTCTGAGGGCGATTGTCATCCCCTGCTTCCAAGCGCGGAAGCCGCCTTTGCCCTCGAATCTTCCCGCTATCAGTGCTCCTGGGCTTTCTGAACTAGCCAAGAAAAGGGGATCGGAGTTATCTCCGATAGTACGGTCTGAGTCTCCAGCTTGCTGTGCCTTCCTTCTTTTCCTTTATCCGTGTCTCCCTTTCCCTTGTCGCTTTCGTCTGCAGACATCGTCGAAGATGGCGTCAATTCCTTTGTGAAGAATCAGAAGCGTCGGCTTCCTCGAGGAGACTTTCTCCAGCAAAACAAAACTAGAAGGAACACTCTCTCGAATCCCGCTCTGATACCATGAAAAGATACTTCAATTTCATTAACAACCCACGTGGAATGCTTGACTCCAGCTTACAATGTACAAGAAAGGGAAAAGATAGAAGAGGATGGCTGCGCAGAGCCGAGAAAGGGAAGCAGAAACCCTAACCTAGAACACAATCCCGTATCTGGAAAATACAGAAAAACTGAGGCATATAAGGCAACAACCCAAAGGACTAAAACACCCTCACTGACTGCTAAGCTAAACTCTGCGTTTTGTTTTAACTCCTAACACACCTTGTGTGTACGTGGGACTACAGTCCAAGTGAATATAATTCGGGTTGTCCTAACTGACTCCCAACAGTGCTAACCAAAACTAATAATATGTGAGGGCCCGGGGGCCGAATGCTGTACTGTGCTAACTCAAATTAATGATATGTGAAGGCCCGGAGGGCCGAGTGATGTACTATGTGATGATGTTAATATACGGTGAATGAGTTCTCAATACCAATGTATTGTATGATGTATGACAGTAATGTGTATATCCATATATGACTGTTTGGATTGGATGAATGATTATATAATCATGCATGTTGTTACAGTATTTATCATATCTGTAAAATGACAAAGCATGAAATCAATCTAATATCAAGACGGTTAAAAATGACAAGTGACCAATAGGGTCCAGATCCGGCATACTCAGCGTCTATCGCTGATACTACACTCATTATGCAGGTTGCTGAAAACGTTGAAGCCGAAGTGCGGGATTGGGTACTTAGGACATTGATGATTTTGGATTTACCGTTCATACCTCGTTATATATTAAGTGATTCCACCAGAAAGGGGTTGTTAGAGTTGGATTATGTTTAGATGCTCACAATAGTTGTGCTTTTGATACTTAGATAGAAATGTAGGTGGTATCTCGTTGTCACTGCGGATTGTATTTTTATGTTTAATTTTGTAAGATGTTGTACTGCTACATCACTCGTATGGGCGAGTGGTGGCAAGTAACACCCATGTGAGTTCTATTACTGCAATCACTTCCGCTGTGAGACGCCTTTATTTCCTGTTCACGTGAGCGACTATTACGTAATTGTTATGAGGGGTGTTACAAAGGGCCTGGTGCCAACGGTAGCACACTCCGCCTGACGATCTATGTAGGCTCGTTCAGGATTAACTAGGGTAGACCCGATACGGGATAACCCAAGAGATCTCTACGCGGGACCAGCAGCCAGTGATTGTCTGGATTAAGGTACATCATCACATTCAATCACACTCCACTGTTAGCTTTGTTAGTTAGATAGTCAGTTACAGTTTTAGTTATGGAGTACATCACTTAATTGTTGACTGCCCTATGGGTCTTACGCATGCCTAGAATTATTCTAGGTAACATTCACCTTCGAGTGAAAGCTCTAGAGACCGACCATGTCGTGTCCCGTTCCTAAGTGTTTTACTTAGGTTTTAACTGCATACTAGTAATACTTAACGTATTAGGTCAGGTACGGTGGTCACAATCACACATTTCACATATGTAGTTTTGTATAAGTCGATCTATAGTCGACGTAGTATTAGTCCCGTAGGACGTTCGTGCATAAATAATTAGTGCAGTAAACATAGCTACACATCACACACATAAATCACATACATACATTCACACAAGTTATTTATCAAACAAATCCGAGCCCGAGGAATTCCTCAGGACAACTCGGATCAAATCCCTTTACATACCGTACACCGTGTCAAGGTCGTGTAGTGTAGGCCTCTAAGCTTCTTCGAGCGCGCACGTCTGACAGGCGATCTAACAATACGAAGAACGCTATATGTCAATCCACATGACAGTATGATTCGGTATTTCCGAATAATGTTTGTAATCCCGGTACTACGCCCCTAGATTTTCAACTGTCACCAGTTAACGTATAGTTATCTTAAAAATTCCTTACTTGCAGTAAGTATTAATATTCGATTTAACATAGACGTTGGTCTTTATTCGAACGTCGTGGTTAACGGCTTCAAACATAAGAATTGTACCTTCCCAATTATATAACAACTTGTATTCATTCATAACTTTATGACATTATAGTATATTTTGATACTTATAAGTTGACATTTATTATTTACTATTATATGGTCTGTAAACCACATTATACCTGCATGTCACTTGCGCCAATACACATATACTTTGTTTCCTTAAAGAAATAAGGAGCTTTATATTATGCACCTTTTATTCCTTGTACAAGGTCCATTTAAACCACTCCAATCATATATTTACCATAGTATTTATGTCATTGTATACTATAGTTTATATCTTCATCCTTGATGTATAATGTACACATGAATGTGCTAGTAAGATAGTTTTAAAAAACTATGGTTTGGACCACATAATATTGTGTAGTGTTACACTTATTTCACAATGTCATATAGTATGCTATTTTATGTGTCATTTAACCTTATAATATGTAGCTTTGGTAATTATATGGGTGTACCGAAAATAACGTACACTTATGATACTCTTGTACTCCTTATTTATATAACTCTCATTGATCACAAAATAATCACATACTTATAACATGTTGTAAATACTTAATCTTTATAACCTCAAGACTTCGTAGTAGAATATAACCCATTGTTTTATAGCACTTGTTATAATTATCGGAAATTCATATATTTTGATTCCATTTCCTATCAATTCACATACTCTTTCAATATCACAATTTCACTACTCACTTTATATCATACTGCATTCGTCATACACTATAAAATTTAAAACTATGTCTTATCTTAACCCCCACTGTTACTTAGTTAGACAGAAGCAATCTGTTATCGAAAGCTCTGAGGGTAATATTGGTGCATCACTTCTTTGTTGTTCCTGTTGGTTTATAAACTTCCAATGAATGTACCAGTTTAGCTCACTCTCTTAGAAGTATTTTGGGTTCATTATTAACCCTTTCTAACACTCTCAACTAACTGTCTTACTCTTATACAGAGGCAGCAAACTTTATGAAAAAAAAACGGAGACATTATTTGTATATCCCTTCTTCAAGTCTTTATTTAGTTTGTTGATCGGTTTTCAAAACTTCTCAAAACTTTACACCACTAGGTAATTGTATTAGGAAGGATTTGAACTTAAAACTATTTCAAAACAAGTCTGTTAGCATCTCTGAAGGTTGGTTTTACAGAAGACAGAACTGCAGAAAACTCTAACCGCTTCTGTGTAACTCTTCTTCAATCATTCTTTTTGCTCTAGTTATCTGTCTTCTAACTTACTCAAAGTGTTTACAACTTCACTTAGGTGTATTAGGTATGTTTTAGGTTCGTTAGCCACACAGTAAAACTCTTTTTGTGCCCTCTGTAAATGGTTATACAGAACCGAAACAGGGACTGGCAACCAGACCTGAAACTGATACACCCGTTTATATGTCTTTTCTTCTGTTACCAATCTGACTTCTTATTCCCCAAGTTGATTAGCTCCTTAGTTAAGGGTCTTAATATAATTCCATCCTCCAAATGAGCCCACACCATATCATTAACACCACTAAAATTCTTTATACAGCAACTGCATTGTTGCAGAAACAGAAAACACAAAAACTGGTATGGCTTTTTCCTTTCTCTTAACTCTGTCCATGAATTTGACTTTCATTCTCTCCCAATAATCTAGCTACCTAGTTACTCATCTTAGTATAGTTTTAATCTTTACCACGGACACAAAATAACATAGATAAAAAAAAACAGTAATCTGAAACTGGAACTCGACAATTTGAACTGAGAAAGAAACTATCACCTCTTCTCTTATCTATGTTCTTTGTTTACAGACCGACTATCAATTTAACCCAACCTGCTTTAGTTACTTAGTTATGGGTTCTAGTATAGTTTAAACCACAAAGCAACCCAAGGCCACAAGGGCTATGTTCCTGAAAATCTTTTACTCATCACCTGAAAGCTGCAACAGAACTGAAGCACTAACTGGTGTTTTTTTTTCCTTTTCTTGTCACTTACCAATCTGTTTCTTCAGTTTTCTTCTACCCAGATCGGATTAGCTTTTTAGTTAGGTGTATTTATGTGATTCCAACCTCACAAAGAACTCAAAGCAGCATTGTTAGTCTCACTGATACATCCCAAGGCTGAAACTGAAATATAACCTAATTTCTTTTTTCTTTCCTCTCTGGTTGTTCATGGTTTTGGGTTTTTAGTTCCCCAGTTTGCTTACCCATTTGGTTAAATCTCCTAACACAGTTTTAACTTGAAGACAACCCAAGTCAACCATGTCTGCACCTCTGAAACTCCTTCACATCAGTCTGTAACACCGAAAATAGAACTGGAAAACATAAACTGATATCTCCTCTTGTATTTTGCAGTTTGCTCACGATTCTGGTTTGGAGTTTCCTTTAGTTTGCTTAGCTATTTAGTTAAGCATCTTAATACAATTTATACCTCAAAACAGACCCACCACCAAGTTGTTTAAGTTTCTGAAAGGTTGATATACAGAAAGGTCAGGATTATAGAAATTGAAATCTGACTGATAAGTTCTTTTTATATTGTTTTCCTTCTGCTCTCTAATCTTTCATACTTCCCAAACTATTTATCTTTTTGGATAAGGGTCTTAATACCATTTTTATCCTTAAAATACAGCCACGACATTATGGTAAATGCCACTGAGACTCATTGTTCAGAACTGTGTTTTTGCAGAAAACAGAATTTGAAGCTGATTTATTTTCTTGTTTGGTTCTCTGTCTGTTTCTTCTGAACTAATTTATATCTCTCTCCAACCGTTTACACTCCTAGTTAAGTCAATTTAAAAGACTCTAAGTTCATTCTCAACTCAAGGAGCAACACACACACACCTCTGAGAAATACTTTATACTGCACCTGACACCAGCAAAGATTAAAACTTTAACACTGATAACTTTCCTTATATATTTTTTTTGTTTGTTCACGAATGGCCTTCTAGTTTTCCCCACATGCTTAGAGTGTTCTCAGTGGTTTAAGTTCAAAACCAACCCACAACAACAAAGGATATACCCTGAGAAGTGAGTATACAGAAACAACAAAGTTTAAGAAACTAAAACTGTTACATGAACTAGCACTATTTTCTTCTGTTCTTTTACTTTGATTTCAAGTTTCTCAAGTTACTGTCCCATTCAGTTGAGTGGCTCCCCATGATGTTACTTCAAGGACAGACCTATAACTACACGGTCTGCACTTCTAAGGTTCCTTTACTCAAAATTCGTAGAACTGAAAACAAAACAGGAACCAGAAAGTGTGATATGTTTACTTCCCCTCCTATGATTTCCTTCCTACAGATGCGACAGTTTGGTTTTTGTTTTATTTTGACTCACTCCTACACTTGGACAACTCAAGCAGGTGTGTTTACAATGTGGTATATGTATCATTAACTCAATGCCATTCCAGGACAGCAAGAATACTGAGAGCCTTGTTACATAATTGAAATAACTAATAACTGAAGTCGACAGGTGGGTTTTATATAATATTTTTTTGGGAAAATTCACGAGATACCCCTGTTTTCTTTCGTAATTCACAATATACCCCTGTGATTTTAGTAATTTAACTTTAAACATGTTTAAATGTTGTCCAAAATTGATGAAACTTTACATGGACGATGCTAAAGTGTTATATTTTGGTCTAATATCAAATTTGAAGTTTTTTAAGCTCACATGTGACCTGTGGGACCCAATGAACAGTCACATATTCATTGGGTCTCACAGGTCACATGTGAGCTTAAAAATCTTCAAATTTGATATTGGACCAAAATATAACACTTTAGCATCGTCCATGTAAAGTTTCATCAATTTTGGACAACATTTAAGCATGGTTAAAATTAAATTACTAAAATCACAGGGGTATATTGTGAATTACGAAAGAAAACAGGGGTATATCGTGAATTTTCCCTTTTTGGGATTTTTTTGATCAGGACATGGGTTTAGGAGTAGCTCACCTGTTAAGTATCTTGGCTGATTCTTGGGTGTATTATGGAACTTACAACACCTTGGTCAGTTTGACTACACTGGAACGGATTACTCAGAGATTAAGACCGTGATAACTCAAAGGAAAGGACATGGTTATCAGGCTGAGACAGATACGGTCTTTACCTTGTTTCTTTTCTTTTCCACTGAGAATGATACAACAGGGAAGACTTGCTTGATCTTGCTTCTTCACCAAGTACTGAGGCCTACTCACTGGTTTATTACGTGAAGGAAAACAGAAAGGAAGAGAGTTTCAAAAGCAGCTAGAACAGTTACCAGTAAGCAAAGGAGGAGAGCAGTATTTAAAGCTCACCGAAATGATCATGGAATATGGCTATACACTTGGGTCTTTGCTTCCTTCTACATTGGGGTATACTCCTCTGATTTTTTCCCAAGTGAAGAGAAAAGGGACTAGAGTTTAGTAGCAGTTGAAATCATTACCGAAAATGAGGAAAGGAGACTATGCTAGTTTCTTGTAGATTCTACCTTGGAAAGTTGCCTAACTTGTTTCCTCTTCTTCTTTCAGTTCCCACCGAGATTTCCCCCTGCTTCCACCAACTCAGCTCAGCTTGTTACATCTTGAGCAGCAACCTTGGTAGTGGAGTGTTGGCTCACGGTGAAAGAAGTCGCAAGGAGGGTGCTGGGCTTTCGACTGAAAAGGGAAGGTGAGATCACCGGTTCTGTGTGTGTGTGCCCGGATCAAATTGCATGTCGAGGGAATTGAGGAGATTGAGTGTCTTTAATAGAAAGTGCCCATACTGGCAGAATGGAGGGTGTCGGGTATAAACTTTCGAGACATGCATCAGCAAGGGGGAAGAACAGCGCATAGCAGCAGAGTATTTTAATCCCTGTTTGTGGTCTTGACATGGAGCTAAGTGGCAGAGGTAGTACGTAGTGTCTCAGTGTGGGATAAGTGAGTAGTCTTGTTACTTGTTTAAATCCGTTGGAGTATATTACCGAATTCGAGCATAGCTCAACCGGTTAAGGCTTCGGGGATGGTACGAAAGGTCTTGGGTTCGAACCCCGACCAGAGCATACTTGCTCTTTTCTTTTTTTTTTGTTTCAGCCTCATTTATATCTATTTCTAGTATATATATGTGACTGGATTAACATATCGTGTTATTTGTTATATGTACACATATATATAAGCGACTATTTGTTATGTCACGTTGTTGATTATACCTTTATATGGATACGACTATTTTATTCGTCGTGTTTTAGATATATATATATACAACGTTATAATGTTGTGACGTTGGGTACAGGTATTCTCCATATACGTATATATATACATATATATGCGACTGTATTATATGCCCGTACTAAATCTAATTGCTCGTTTGTTCGCAAGTCGTTACATACTCATAATAATGTAACACATCCCCTTTAATGTAACCTTATGCTTAATTGTTTAGGCCTTAATGTTATCAATTATATGTTTAAATCATGTTTAATTAAGTAGGGGTATTTCATTGGAGACCCCTTTTTACTTAGTATTGTATCCTCTTCGTAGCCCGTTCCATGCATTTGTCGTGGTTACTGAGACTTGTCTCTTGTTTGGGTACTACGTTGTACTTCTTTAGTCGGTTAGTTTACCGTTGGCGACATTATTTAATTATTGTGGTCCCGCAGATGTCTCGGATTCCATTACTTCACTTCTTGCCTGTTGCACGGTTGGTGCGTTGCAAGCTGGTTGTTCTCGACTGCTCGACATGTCGACCCAGGTTGCCGGAAATTCCATTCTTCTATGCATAGGATCCTTCATTCATCGCGATTTAATGCGGCTAACATTGTTCGGATGGAATCCGTCTCCGGGATTCCTAGTTTTTGGAATCTACCTTATGACAGGTTCTCCGTACTTACAGAGGTATTCATTAACAGCCAGATCGGGTTTTCCCGAGTAAGAGAGAGGACTTACATCTCTCTAGCGTTCTTTCCCGAGTTATAAAATAGGGATTATGGAGGGCGGGAAGGACACTGTAGGTTTCCAGTACACACTGGTAATTCCTAACTAGCGTATCTCTCACGCTATCACTCAACCCTTAACCCAAAGTATTAAAGTCCTAACTCGATACTTCCTAAGCTCGGTAATTCAGTCATCAAAGTGATACTTCGCTCTGATACCACTTTTTGTAACACCCCATCAACCATACACTTACCCACAATTTGCAGCAGAAAACTTAACTCATCAAATTACTTAACTCAATGGTGTTACATGCCATTAGCCACCCATGTGGCTGACAATGCTAATACATATATATTGTATCAGTTTGATGGACCAGATTCCCAAGCACCTACACATTACTTTCTCATTCCATTTTCAATAGTTAATATACATATACATTCCAACTGTACCGAGTAATTACAGACTAATGCCGACAACAATTTCGGTCTTACTACACCTACAATACATACTCAATTTAAATGGATACCCATGTACAAACAACTACCCCGTCCTACTCTCGAACGGTCCAGCTTCTTGTACCTGAAATAGGAAAGAAAGGAAAGGGTGGCCCCCCAGAGGCTCAGCACCTTTGTTGGTATGGTAATCGTGCAACCCGCATACTACCGGGCCACGCACAACTAATTTTCGTCTAAGCATGCGGTTGATTATATTTAAATCATGCATGTAATCTATAAACACACAACACATTACATACCCACAACAACGGGCTCAACAAAACAGTCAACACATCTATATTCGTTAAATCACTCATTGTGTTCTTTAACCCTAGAGGGTTTCTCCTCTAATGGAGCTATTTCCTTAATAGACGACACTTACCCACTAGTCGGGTTATACTCCAAATCGTCTTATAATAACCTGGGACTCATATCCATGATCCACATTCTTCACACAACAACTCATTCCACATTTTAACGTACATACAACATAACATCGCAATAAGAATTGCAGCGCAACATTAACACATAACATAACGGGAACGGTTCTCTTTAGCAACTGCCCCAAACATAATTAGTTCTCTTGGAGAGCCTAGAGAATGTTGCCAAACTCATGCTAAGCTCGTTACATAACTCGTTGCAGTCCTGTTAAATGAACGGATAACTTAACCCCAAGGTACATCGGATATATTAACACAAGCACATCAAACAAACATAGTATGCCCCTGGGCCCGACACGAGTCAGTAAAATAGCCTTGGTTAAGCTAAAGGGGAAGGTTGGAAACCAAAAAGGAAAACAACCAAAACATTCGGATAGGATCGAACCTGATATGACAACGAACCCCATACTACTCACACGTGGCCGGAACACTCTGGACTCCTCACTCCCCGGTTAGCACTTGTAAGAAGTCTCATTATTGAACTTAGTACATTAATTCACAAATAGGTGTTTAGGTCTAGTTAGACACACACAAGGGTAGTAAACATACGTACACACACACAAACAACACACGACTAACTCACGCATAGCCGTGGTTAGAACGTTCCCATGGTTTGGGTCGTTAAATCCAGATACCGATCTATTATGTGATCATAGAGTCGGTTAGTTAAGTTTAGCACATATTTGAAGCTAAACAGTATCGGACCTACACACGCCTCATTAACGAATTACTATAAACTCATTACATGTTTTTATCTTATAAGGTGGCAAACACACAGTAAAACACATTGGCATACAAGCCGGAGTAATCCGGTAGGACACATGTTGCAAGAAAACTATACCTGTCATCGAGGTCCACTCTATTTTGTCCTCCTATGTTCCTCGGACAATCCTTGAACAACTGGTAACATTACAATTACTTTCATTAACATTGGGGTAATATGTTGTTTAACGTCTAATGCGCCCATAGTTAACCCCGTCATCCCGTTACCCTTAATTTTACTCTTGTGATCTTAAGTTTACAACTCTCACATCAAACAAGGCCTAAACATCACCTAAAACCATTACCATTCAATCCCCCATCATTAGAAGTCATTAGAACACATTTTAAGTTATTTTTGCCCTGGTCCGGGTCTTGGTTCGGACCCAAGGTCCCGGACCATCACTGTAATGTAGTCTCGGCCATTTTTTTCACTTGGTCCGGGTCTTGGTCCTGGACTAAGGACCCGGACCACTTGTAAACTTCAATTTCGGCATGTTTTTAAGGGTGGTCCGGGTACCTATACAAGGGCTAGGTCCCGGACCATGTTAATAAGTTGTCAAAACATCATTTTTCAACCCCTAATCCAACCCTACACCTTGCCTAATCATTCCATAATCTTTACACATGTTTCTACATGTTTAAACATCTTAAATCATGCACTAAACCTTCATAAATCATCACTAACTTGTTACCCAATTTCTTACAACAATTCCTAACACTTATAACATTTTTCCTTAGATTTCTAAGGGGTATAATATGCCTACTACCTCAACTGACCATAGTGTTGTCTAACAACATTACCACTACTTCAAAAGCATTATTTCTCACAAAACACCTCCTTTACACAACTCCTTCTATTTTCCAATAGTTTACACTTAGACCTTCACAAGACATTACTTTTCCTTTGCTTACCAAAACTTGAACAAGGCTTAACACTTCTCATAACATGACTTTGGTTGTTTAAAACACCCATTTGATCTCTAAATCCACCAAGACAATGCCCAGGGCACCTTAACACTTAAGAACACCATAATTCACTTCCTTTCACCGTCTTAACACTTAAAAATTCCTAGTACCTTCTAGGTCATAAAATCTCATTAGAATACACAAACTCCTTTGTTTATCAACTAAATTTTGCCACAGCTTCTCTTGTATTACCTTACACCAAAACACATAGTTTTCCACTTTTATACAAGCCAAGGACACTTAATCCCATAATACACCTTCTTATACACAAACAAATGGTTTTTCATCCTTTAACCATAAAAGACATTGATCTTCACAAGGAATGTTCTTTACACACATTTAAACCTTTAAACTACACTACATCACAATATAGTGCATAAACTTAAATTGCTTGGCACTTAGGCCCTAAAATTGCATTAAAATTGAACACTCAATTTCCACATTTAAATGCCTTCAACCTGCAAATACACACCACAATGCTCCCATGTCTTTTTAGTCCACCTTGTGGATAGTTTTCTAGCTCATTTCCCATTGGCTCCTTAGGTTATTTATTAAGCAAATATAGCTCAATTACCTAAGACACATAATTACATCAAGATAGGTTATTTACCTCTTCTCTTCAAGATTTTCTCACTTGATTTCTCTTGTTCTTTCTTGATTGAAAATCGGCAAGGAGCTTTTATCACATGTCAATCTTTTAACCAATACACATATAAGGGTAATGAGCATTAAGTTTAATACTTAAACTCATAATTAAACCTTAGATTTACATAAGTGTCTTAAAACACTAAAACTGATGATTACCTATGGAATTTGAAAGGGAACTTGAATAAGTAACAAGATAGGACTCCTCCTAGTCCCTTGAATCTTCTGTATATTCTTGGAAATCAATCTCATTTGCTTTCCTTCTTTGACTGCTCTGCTCTCTCAAAAAAAAAGAGAGACATCTATATCTTCCTGCGTGAACCAATTGTTACAGACAGAAATCGCCGGTTTTTTGTCCGGAAAGTCATGGGAAAAAGGTCAGATTCACTAAAGAAGATTCGAAATGGGATTGGATTCTTTGGGCGAGAAAGTCGCTTTCTTCTCTTATGATATTTCGATTGCTTCAACGGCTACTTCACTTCTCTATATGCAATTACTTGGCGTAACTGAACTCAACTAAGCTTGCATCTTCCCAGCGGGTTTTCGCTACGCCCCTTGATTTTTGTCTTTCAAACCAATTGAAATGATTGAAGTTTTTCTATTTGGAATCGTCTTAGGTCTACAGGATTATTCGTAACTGCATATTTACAATACAGACGTGGAGATCAGTTGGACCTTTGAAACATTAACAAAGATTTTTTAGATTGACCTCCTCCTTTCTTTAAACCACAGGAGAGCTAAGAAGAGAGCAAGACAAGGCACCATTAAGAGGTGAATTTTCGGTTATGTATGAAAATGAAGGGAAACTTAGAATTTCTTTGATTTTCCTTACCTTGAAGCAAAGGAGAATGACAAGGCATGAAAATATGAGCTCAAGCTCCTTCAATGGAGATTCTTCATGGCACCAAAATGGAGTTCTTGAAGATTTGAAAAGAGGGAAATGAAGAGCTTGCTCCAACTAGAAGAATGGTAGTCTTGAAATTGAATTTGGATCATGGAGCTAAGAGCTACAAGGATTTGAAGATGGAGAATGTATAGGTTCTGTAGCAAAACGAAATGGAGAAGGGAGGATGAAGATAAGAGACGGTGGGAACAAAGGAGAAAGAAGAGAATGAGGAGAGAGGTAGTCATTTGGAGATATTTATGTTATAAAGGTAATTTCTACTTTTTACTTACTTTTCTTCCATTCTTTAATTAACTAGCACATGGTGGTGAGTCACCACATAGAAAACCGCCCCCCTTACATATTAGAGATATTTATTGTCTTTGTTGACCAAATAATTGACTTATGTTGACTTATAACTTAAACTAGCACTATTTGAGCACTATTCACAAATTAAGGCACATAATTATGAAATTTTTGATTTCCCATTTATTTAAACTTCCTAATGTGATAATAAGTAGTACACATTTTAATTAAATAGTAATGATGGACATTTAGCCACTCAAAACCCATATCCAAGACAATTTTTCAAAAATGTGCTTTAAGACTCCTTAAAGCACATTTTATGTTTTAACTTGTTTTCAAGCTTGGTTTTCTTTAGTAATTGATTTTAAATGTTCATTAACATGTTAATAAGGTCTAGGAATGACCTTTAGGTATTATACAAGGTTACACCAAGTCTAGGGCAAGTATTTGCTTAAATTGACTTTATGGTGTTTTCTTGAGTTCTCTTTGGTTTAATTGTCTAGCAATGTTTCGTAAGCACTTAAGTAGCCTTATTATATCATAATTGCATATTATTAGGTCTTGGTAGGATCTTTGGATCCTAACCAAGTTCATTCCAAGCTTAGAGCATGTTTTTGCTCAAACTGTCTTAGTAGTACTTTACTGCTTTTACTATGGTTTTAATTGTTTACTAATGTTTCTAATGCACCTTTTAGCCTTATAGCATAGTTTAATAATTAAACAACATATCAAGGTTTGGGGTATTTCAAGGGTTTAGATAGATGATAAGTTAGTTTAGAGTTTACCTTATGTAAGGGCTATAAAACCAAGGAGGAAGAACATGATTATATTTGAGAACTTGTGACTAAGGATCAAATGGGAAATGAGATAGTTAAACAATCACATGGTGAATTACAAGAACACTATTAATCCAATGGGAGCATTGTTGTATGTAGTTGTAGGTCAAAGGCTATTATTATGTGGGAAATCCAGTGGTTAAGTTTTATGTCATTTAAGAGCCTAAGAGCCAAGTCATTTAAGGGCCTAAGTGCCAAGCAATTTAAGTTTATGCACTATATTATGATGTAGTGTAGTTTGGGTGAAATTTATGTGTAGAGAATGTGTGCTAAGGATGTGAGTACTCAAGGTTGCTTAATGGTGAAAAACTAAATGTTTGGGTGTAGGAATATACTTGAGAATCCATGTCAAATTTTGATTGAAAAACTTGGTGTTTAAAGTGTTCAAAGGAGGTTTTATGTCTAAGGAAGTGATAGTAAACTAATGTGTAGGAGGAACTAGGGGTTACAATGGTGAATTTAAGGCACCAAAACCATAATAAGAAAAGTTAGGAAACTTGAGTGAAGTTGAAGGAAATAAGGTGTTATGTCTTGTTAAGGTTTAAGCATGAGCTAGAGTAGGTAGCCTTAAAAAGTTGAGTAAAAGAGGATGGGAATGGGTGATAATGCTTAAGGAGTGGTTATATTCATGAAAAAGGAATACTTTAGTTAGTTGAGGACTTAGGCAAAATTACTAGTTGGAAGTGTGAGGATTTAGTGTTAAGGATTTAATGAGAATTTGAGTAATGGTTAAGGAGGTTGATGGGGTGGATTAAGAGGTTTGGTGGATGGTTTAAGAGTGGTTTAAAGTGTTAAAATGATGTTAGAACACATTAGGACACTTGAGGTAAGGTTTGAAGTGAATTAAACACTTAGAAACAAGTTTCTGGAGTCTACCTACCTTAGGACCGACCTTAGCAAGGTTGGTCGAGCCTGAAATACCCATCTAGGAATGTTTCTGGAATGGACCAAACTTAGGACAGACCGTAGCAAGGTCGGTCTGCCTTAAATCTTGCACACGGGAATGTTTCTGGAATGGACCGACCTTGGGACCGACCTTGACAAGGTCGGTCGGGGTAAAATTTTCAAACGGTAAAGTGTTCTGGTTCCGACTGACCTTGGGACCTACCTTGCAAGGTCGGTCGGCCCTTAAAAAAATTAAATTTTAAGGATGCTAAGTGGTATTAGTGGTATGCCATTAAGAGGGTAATGATGATTAGAAAGATAAGAATATAGAGACTTAAGGGATTAAGTTAAGTTAAGGATTTAAGTGTTTAAGGTTAAGTTTATACGAACTTAGTGGGTATAAGGTGAGGATCATTAATGACTAAGAAAGTTAAGTAAGTTGGGTTGAGTTAGGTTAATTAATAACCTAAATTGGGTGAATGTTTTAGGACTTGAGAATTGGGAATCGGAAGGAGATTAGACAAATGACCGTCGACGGTGAACGGTATGGTTTTCTTGTAACCTGCTTGCTAACGAGGTGTCCCTCGGCTTGTGTGCTACTTGTTTACTCGCTATGACTAAGACAAGATAAAACATCCAATCGAGCTATTATCTTCTTGTGTGTTTGCCTTACACTAACACACTCGACATTGAGATCAGCTACTAACAATAATTAGTAACATTTAATGAGATAACAAGTTCACTCCCAAATTGTTGGTTGGTTAATACCCGAGAAAGGTTTAACTAACACTTTATCTTTAAGACTTTCTACTAACTAGAACTTAGGGGGGAGTGAGGAATCCAGGACTGACTCCAGTCATGCATGTTAAGGAAAGGGGGTCGGTATCTAAATCAGATCCGAATTCCGCTTGAGGACTTGTCTTCGGACTTGTTGCCTAGAGTCGAAAGTCGACTCAGCCACCTTGGACTATAGTTCAAGGTGGAAGGCAGATTAAGATGGTGCGGTGGGATCACCTAAATCCCAAATTTTAGATAAGTTGTTTATTCAACCAATGGAGTTACTTTTGACCCGACAAAAAGAAAGATTGAGATAAGATACAACCATTTCAATTTAAAGAACAGTTTGTATTCTGAGATTGAGGTAGGGATTAAGATTGAGGTAAGATAAGGATGGTTTGAGATTAAGAGAAATTATAACTTGAGGAGTTCAATGATAAACTCACTTATTAAGGGAAAACTTTTAAGCCGTTCATTGTGTGTGAACTATGTTGGTTCATTTGTGGCCTGTTGTTTATTTCACTACTATTTATGTTGTGTATCTAATCAACTTCATGCTATCGACAAACAGTCGTCGTAGCCCCGTTAGCTTGGGGGCTATGAGAGAATCATACCAGCAAAGGTGCTGACCCCCTCGGGGGCGATTGTTTACATTTTGCAGGTAAACGCCCTATGAAGACTCATCCTGAGAGTAGTGGCGGTTAGACTTAGGTCGGGTTTACTTTTGAGTACGGGATGCGCATGTGCACCCGTCTCTTAATATTAGAACTCGTGGAGAATTATGTTGGTTGTTGATAAACTTAAAAACTCGGTTGGTATGTATTTTGGTTAGACGGTTGTCAGTATTAAAGTTTGGTTATTTTTGCGATTCAGACCGTAGCAAGGTCCTGGTGTATATTAATTTCCGCTGCTATGTTATATTAGGGTTGTTAAGTTGGCGATAACCACGATTGGTTTAAGATGGGGTGTTTCAAAAGTGGTAACAGAGCGTTGTTACGCTCTGAATAAGGAAATACCGAACATGGATAACCACCGAGTTAGGAGATGAGCTAAGATATAAGTTACGGGTTAAGGGGGTGAGAAGTTAGAGTGAGCAGAGTCAGATGACCACTATTAAGTGTGGATCGTCTTTTCTGTCTATGGACATTATAAAATTCGTGAAACAAAGTCGTTGTGAAACCAAGCCTAATGTGCAATGTAATTGTTCAGATGGCAGGACGTCCGAGAGGAGGCCGAGGCCGTGGTCGAGGCGACGAGGCTACTGATATACCTGGTGGGCAGACGATGGCTGAGATCGTGGCTGCCGCGCTTGGGCACATGGGCTACCAGCCTGGTGCACCACCACCTACACCGCCACAACCCCGGGAGCCAAACTGGGTGAAGAGTCATGCTGACCTTCGACCCGCATCTTTCAAGGGGGAGACCGATCCCGCCAAGCTTGAGGCGTACATCTCCGAGCTGGAGACCACCTTCGAGACCCTTGACGTCCCTGCTGGGATCAAGGTGCGTCTTGCTGCGTTTTACCTGAAGGGAGCAGCAGGCGTGTAACATCCCAACCCGAAACTCCACAACCTGAACAATGATAGCTCCCAACTTCAATTGGATATGCAGCGGAATACATACATAAAAATGGGTGGTACTACAACGCCGTTAGTCACCCATGTGACTAACAAGGCTAAATCCAATACAACTTACAAATGATACGGTCTGAGCGCTGCATACAAACTGCTTAAATAACGAGAACTAAAAACAAAGATACAATACTGTAACATGATACAAATAGTAATAATCCCATATCTTAACATCTACCCCACCTACACTCGGTCGGGTAATCTCTTCTTTCTTCAAGTACCTGAAAGGAAATGGGGGTGCCCCGAAGGGCTCAGCAAACAACTATGCTGGTATAAAAATCGTGCAGACTGTAAGCTAGCAGGCCACACAAGCTATTTTGTCAAATACATGCAGTTCATTTTTATTGTACAACAGTAAACACACAACATGCAATATTCACGACAAGTGGTCATAGCAAGGACATAATGTCACATAGAACAAGACTCCAGAAGGTCTAGTTAGATGTTCTGTTACTGATTGGTAGTAGTCATGCCCACACAAGGGACCAACAATAGCATAAAGGTACATGAATATAATCGAGGTATAGTGACCTCGTTACACTCTATCTTCATAGAGTAAATTGATCGTGTATGATAAGCCCTTAGACGAGATGGGACTCTCGTATAAGTAGGTGGGTAATAATCCCTCAAGCGAGAACGTAGTCATCTCCTGTACTTAAAAGATTCGGTACCACCGAGATTAGTGTAGCTGCCTCTTATTCTAAGTATATGGGTATTTAGCCCAACGGGAGAATGTGTTGTTCTCCCACCACAAGTAAAAGCGGGTATTTAGCCCCATGGGAGAATGTAGTATTCTCCCACCACAAGATATTACGGGTATTTAGCCCAACGGGAGAAATGTAGCCTTCCTCCCAACTTCAAGAATGTTTTGGTACTAACCCGGTGAGTGGACACTGAGTGCACTCAAAACTTCCATCGTGTCGTATATTTGAATAGGAGACTACTTGAGACAGGTAAAGCTCCAATAGTTGCATGCATGGCCACACACATCTGGGCTCCTCGCTTCCCGTAGCATAAAATATGTTAGGTGTCACACAAGGACATTAAACAAGCATACTGTAATGTATTATCAGTTATCGCGTTTAGGGATAACTGAAATACCCTGAACTTAATTAGGGTGATAAATTACTCTAACACGATATTGAGGGCCTATTAGTGCCTAATGAATTTTGGTAAAAAGAATAAATCCAAAAGAAACAAGAAAAACGCTAAATTGAGCGTTAAGTGACCGTAGAAGGAATACAACCTTAAAGAGGGTATTAAATGAATTTAAAAGGCTTAATAATGCCTAAATAATATATGGGAACAATTCCCGGAGAAAACGGATCCATAAAATGAGTTAAAACGCTAATAAAGCTTTAGCGCATGTTTTTCGAGAAAACCCGAAAACGTCACTTTGAGTGGTCAAACGAACCCGTAAAAATTATAGTTCATTAAATAACTATAAATAAACATTAAAGGGAGTATAATAGCCATTAAAATTAAAGAAACGAGAAAATCCTGGAAAACGGGCCCGGTTAGTGAATAGTGTCAAACCGGGTAAATTAACGAGCGTTTTCCGTAAAAGATGAAAAACGCTCCAGCTTGTATTATAATAGTAGGCCGGTTTTTATTAAGTAAAACAGCCCACCCACTCTTGACTAGCAAGTTATCTAAATGAGCTAAAAAGCAAAAAGTGAAACAAAAGAAAAAGGTACAAAAGTACCTTTATTTTCTCTCTCCCCTCATTTCCTCCTCCCTCTCTCGTTTTTCTCCTTCCTTCTGCAGACCTCTGCTCTCTCTTATTCCTCCCTCCTTCTTGAATGATTTTGAAGCCCCATCAATGGCTTCCCCTCCTTCTCCCCCTTGTACAAGCTAGCTCCATGCTCCAAATCAAGAAAAAAATGCATATTCCTCTTCTCCTCCTCAAGCTCTACATTTCTCTCTTTTCAAAATCCGAAAATAATGAAGTTCATCTCCATGGGTTTCCCCATTTGAAGAGAAAATGACATCAAAAGGAAGCTTGGAGTCCCCTCTTTCAAACAAGGTAAAACGTTTCAAGAGAAAAACTCATTTTCCCCATTTTCATGCCTTGGCCAATTTTGCCTCTTTTTAATACCTTGTTCTTCTCCTTGATTGAGCTTTGTTTCAACCTTCCAATGGTGGTGGAACTCCCTTCTTGATTCAAGGGTTAAAACCCCATTAAAAAGCTCCAAAAGGTAAACCCTAACTATGGTGTTTCAAGCCTTTCATTGAATTGAAGTGTTCCCGAGGGTTTAGAATTTTAATTATGTGAATTTTGTGTTCCTTGGGTGTTGGAATGGAGTTGGGAAACTCCATTGACATTGGACCAATTTTGATCAAGAAGGAGACAAGGAGGAGATTGGTAAAGAAGAAGAGAACTTGTGAATTTAAGGTAAGAAAACTACCTTAATAACTATCTTGATTGTTTAAGAATTTGGCATGGGTTAAATTGAATAATGAACCCAAAATATGAAAAATAATATGTTTAGTTGATTTTGAGAGAGCTTGTGAATTGTTGGTTTAAATTGAGGGCCCTGGAGCCAAAGGATTTGAGTTTGTGGTTATATTGTGGTTTATTATGTTTTGGAGCTATATTGCGATATTGGTGAATTTTGGATTATTATGGTGTGTTGGTAGGACCCTTTAAGGGAGTGGCTAGATTAGGAATGAAAATTGATGAGAGTTGATGGATTGGGAGATGTTAAATTTATGGGGAGGTTATGGCAAAATTTTGGTAGAAGTAATGTGTTCTAGGTGTTGCAATGAGTAAGAACAACCTAGGGAATGAACTAGGCATGGGGAGAGATTTAATTGGATTAATTGACCACTCTTGAGTGGATATAAGGTTAGGAAGAGGAGGAGGCAAAATCTGTAGCAAATAGGTTTTAAAATGCTTTGGAAAACTATAAAAGAGCAGGCGTGCAAGACTTAGGAAATGGAGAGTGAACTTGGTTATAGACAATGCAAATGGCTAGGAAGAAGTGGTGATGGTCAATAAGAGGTTTGGTAAGGTGGTAGAAGATTGTAACCCATTAAGGAGAAATTAGACATGCACTGGTGTGCAAATGTAACTGTAAGGTTGGAAAATTTGTAGAAGTTGAGCTAGGATTGGAGTAGAGATTTGACCAATGATTTGAAGAGGTTTAGGGCATGTTTTAAGGTGCTTAAACATGTAGGAAACATGTGGAATGGTTAGGAAATGATTAGAGGTTAATTAGGGGTTGAAAACTGGTGGAAAACTGCAAATTTTGACAGTTCCAGAGGTGGTCCGGGTTTGCAAATCGGTACGCAAACCCGAACCATAGCAAAAACATGGCAGAAAGTGATTTCAAGGGGTGGTCCGGGTTTGTAAACCCGGACATAAACCCAGACCACATGTAAATAAGGCCAGAAACACATTTCAGTGTCTGGTCCGGGTTTGTAGACCCGGACACAAACCCGGACCATCATCAAAATTTGTTAGAATGTGTTTTAATGGGTTCTAAACATGGGGGATTGAATGGTATTGGTTTTAAGTAATGTTTAGGAGTTGTTTGGTGACCTTTCAAGGTCCTAAGAAGTGTAAATAAATTTAAGAAGTGATTAAGAAGGTTGTGAGTTTAAGAACACTTAAGTGAACCAAAGATTAATGGGATAACGGGGTTAACTACGGGAGTACTAATTTTACATACCGTACTACCTTAATGATAATAGAACCACTTAATATGTGATTAGTGAATCAGAAGTGAGATCCGAGGAACAAGAGGTGACCCGGTAAAAGTAAAACCATGGTGTAAGGTATGATTTCTTCATGCTCTGTATCCTAACTTGGTTACACTAGTAGAAAAAAGATTTTAAATGACGGGCTTTAAACCACGGTTAATGATAAAACCGTCATTTAAAGTGTATAAACCTCGGTTATTTAGAGAACCGTCATATATGTTGCTTGGCTCGCTATATAAACGACGGTTTCAAAATAAACCGTCGTTTATAGTTCAACGCCTTAGAAGATAAATGACGGTTCCCGTTACAACCGTCGTATATAATCAACATAAACCACGGTTACTATTGAACCGTCGTTTAAAGTCTTACGCCAACACTTAAAAACCACGGTTTATCTACGAACCGTCGTTATTCCCCTCGTGACATAGATTTTAAACGACGGTTTGTTTATCAACCGTCGTTTAAAGTTATTGAATTAAAACCCGAGCCTCATTTCTTCTTCCTCCCGCTTCTTCTTCCTCCCTTCTTCTTCTTCTCCCGCTCTCCTGTGCGATTCCGACTCCCTTCCTCTCCCGTCGACGACTCCCACCCCCCTCGCCGTTTTGCCTTCCGCCGTCGCCCCTGCTCCAGCTCGCTCCACCCCCTCGTCTCACTCGAAGCTCCCCCTGTACTGAAGCGCGCCAACGCCCCTTCCCAGCCGCGCCAACGCCGTCCCTGCTCGCCTAACTCCGATTTCTCCTCTCTCTGCTCACCACCGAAGGTATTTGCCAGTTGGGTTGTTCTTGTTGTATATATTACAGGCGCGAGCATGTATTGTATATATGGAGAAAAAGTTTCTCCGATTGCGTCGAGAAATACAGGCGCGAGCATTTTGTATATATGCTCTTGTTCGTCATTTAAGGGTTGCAAAATTTTGGAATCTTGTTCGACAGTTAGGGCTGCAAATTAGAGATGAAAATCTTGTTCGACAGTTAGGCTACAAATTCTCTGTCGGGTTGCAAAATTTTGGAATGAATACAGGCGCGAGCATGCATGTATATTGTTGTTCACTAGATAGGGATGCAATTTACTAATTCCTTAAATTATGGAAGTTCACAAATTCAAGTTTGTTTGAGCGAACGTTTGACGATATGGGTTTCATATATATATATATATAGCAATGGTTTTGATAGCAAGAGTTGGTTTTGATAGCAGAGAGTTGGTTTTGATAGCAGAGAGTTGGTTTTATAGCAGAGAGTGGTGGACTGATGTGTTAATTGTTTTTTCTTCTTTGTTTTGGTTGTTTTGATTTTCTAGTGTCGGTTGAGATATTATATTTTCTGTCACATTATGATTATTATTGTTGTTGTTATTGCGATCGAGGGAGGGAGAGAGAGTCGTACGACGTATGTTTATGCAGGGGAAAAAAGAATGAAAACAATTCTCTAGTTCTCTTAAATGTTTGTTTATGCAGGGAAAATGAAATGGTTTTCGTAGTAGTCTTTCTGATGTTGGTACTATGTTTGTTTCTGCCTTAAAAAAATGTGGAGTATATAAAAATACGCAAAGGTCATGCCAAATTTTTTCCAGAATTTAACCTTATTTTAATTTTATTGAATAGGTGTTTCTACGGTTGAACAATCCCTCTTCCTTCCCATTTGTGACTTGATCATCCTTATTCATCATTAGGTTAGTTTTTTAAAAATGTTATGGTTTATTCAAAATATATCTGTTTGTTAATTTGTTCAATTATTCATATATTTTTCAAATTAAAACCTTGTACTTTAATTTCATTGTATTCACTACACACAGTCGGATTGTCTACTTGTCGCACTATCTGCTGCTGTCAACCTCTGCCACCGGTTTGCCTGATCAGAACCCACGGTAAATCACTTGCATTTCTGATTATAATTTTAGAAACAAATAGTACTAATGTATATATATATGTATATATATATATATATATATATATATATATATATATGTCACAAATAGACGTTATACTAAATTCTACTTGTATTCTGCAATCATTAGAATATGTATTTGCATAGTGTGGTTGAAATGTGATGATGGGGTTGAAATGGGGTGGATGTTTTTGTTCATTGATCATATATTATATATATATACATTTACTATATGCATACTTGTCTGTCTGATAATAATTCGTATGGTTTGCCGAGAGTTAATGTTGCTGCTATGTTTGTTAATTTCTGCCTTAAAAAATGTGGAGTGTCTAAAAATACGCAAAGGTCATGCCAAATTTTTTCCAGAATTTAAGCTTGTTCGTTTGTTTAATATGTTCAATTATTCAAGTTTTTATAAAATTAAAACCTTATTCTAATTTCATTGAATAGGTGTTATATACTACGCGCGCAAGAGCATTTGTCTACTTCTCCTTCTTCTGTGCTGTTCGCGCTAGCTGACCATCCAGTACTCATCAGGTTGGTATTTAAAATGTTTCAATTTATTTTTGTTTTTCTATTAAACAATGGAAAATCAATTCAAACATAGAATTACCTGTCTGAGATATACCTGATAGAGGTATGTCTTAGATAGTCCCTGTTGGGACTGTCCAATGACCTTTGATCTCACCATCTAGGTTGTGAATGAGTTAATAATATACAGTAGTTCAGTGATAATTTCAGCAGCATTACCCTAGTGTTCTTCTAGTGTACATATATATATGTGAATTGAAACGATTCGTATATATATATCTACACTAGGAGAACTGTAGGGTAATGCTGCCGAAATTATCACTGAACTACTGTATATTATTAACTTGTTCCTAGGTGAGATCGTAGGTGATTGGATAGGTTTAGGTTGTTAAATCTGTAAATAAAAAAAGAGGGGATCAATGGAACGAGTTCACGACATCTCTGTGTGTTGAAAAAGGAGATGGAGCGCTCAGTGATGTACAGTGACAGATTGGACATCAAGTACCTATAAGGGGTCAATAAATTTTGCAAAGTCCTTGTTGACAATCTTAAACCAAGGGATAAGGGATATATTCGATGTCCTTGTGTCGATTGCAAGAACGACTTCAAATACCGAGGTGTGGACAAGATTAAGGATCATCTGATTCGCAGAGGGTTTACAGATGATTATGAAGCCATAACAATACTGCATGGTCAACATTCAGTACAAGTGTTTGAATGTGCTGATAACGTTTGCAGAACAATCAGAAATGGATGCTTCACAGATTTTGGGGATACTCAAGATGATTCACTAGGTAGTGATTCAGATGATCAGGAGGACCTTAATGCAATGATGGAAGATGTTGAACAACATTTTTCCAACAAACCCAAATCATTCGAAAATCTGATGGAAGCATCAAAGGAACCGTTGTACAGTGGATGTGAAACGCAAACACAAAACAAATTGAGCGTTGTCTTAAAACTATTCAATCTGAAGGCGAGACATGGATGGAGTGATGTCAGTTTTACAGATCTTTTACAACTGCTGAAGAATGTACTACCAAAGGACAATGTGATACCCACAACAACTTATGAGGCAAAGAAGTTAATGTGTCCGATGGGTATGGAATATAAAAAAATACATGCTTGTCCAAATGGGTGTATGTTGTATTGGAAGGAGAATGAGTTGGATGACCATTGCTCTGAATGTGGGGAATCACGCTATGTAAAAAAGGGTGACAGAAACCACATAAGCACTAAAGTGGGCTCTCCTGCGAAGGTGTTGTGGTATCTACCGATAATTCCCCGATTCAAACGTTTGTTTGCAGTTCAGAAAGATGCTGAGAACCTCCGATGGCATGCTACCCATAGAAAGGATGATGGTAAATTGAGACATCCAGCCGATTCACCACAATGGAGAAACATTGACAGAATATACCCTCAATTCGGTACAGACCCAAGGAACTTAAGACTTGGTTTATGCACTGATGGGATGAACCCTTATGGCACTTTGAGCAGTATACACAGTACTTGGCCTGTTTTATTGACATATACAATCTGCCACCATGGTTGTGTATGAAACCCAGACATATTCTCCTCTCTCTGTTGATATCGGGTCCAAAACAACCGGGAAACAAAATTGATGTGTTTTTGCAACCACTTATTGACGATTTAAAATTGTTGTGGAATGAAGGTGCGACGGTGTATGATTCATATGGTATGGAAAACTTCACGCTCCGGGCTATGTTGTTTTGTACGATCAATGATTTCCCTGCATACGGTAACCTCTCGGGATACACAATTAAAGGAGCTCTAGCGTGCCCTATATGTGGAGATAGAACTTGCAGTATACGGTTAAAACACAGTGGAAAAAATGTGTACATGGGCCATCGGAAATTCCTTCCTAAAGGGCACAAATACCGTAAGATGACAAAAGAGTTTGATGGAAAAACGGATCATGCAGTCGCTCGACCACCACTATCTGCTGCTGAGACTTACAATCAGTTGAAGAATGTGTGAACAACTTCGGTCCACCAATTAAAGCCACTGAAAAGAGCATCTGGAAGAAAAAATCAATATTTTGGGAACTTGAATATTGGCAACATTTAGAGGTGAGACATTGCATTGATGCTATGCACGTGGAGAAAAACATTGGTGAAAGTGTATCTGCGACACTACTAAACGTGAAAGGAAAGACAAAAGACCATTTAAAGGGTAGAAAAGATCTGGTTGAATTGGGTATACGAGAAGAACTCACGCCACAACAAAGAGGGAAAAGAACATTCTTGCCTCCCGCTTGTCATACATTATCCAAAGAAGAGAAAATAAGTTTTTGTAGTTCTCTTCGTCATATTAAAGTGCCATCCGGTTACTCATCGAACATAGCAAGTTTGGTATCAATGTCTGATCTGAAATTGGTAGGGATGAAGTCTCACGACTATCATGTGCTGATGCAGCACTTACTTCCGGTTGCTCTCCGTGGAATCCTTCCAGCTGATGTCAGGAAAACTATTACAAATTTATGTGTTTTTTCAAAGGAATTTCGTGTAAAGTGCTTGATGTGGAGACGCTGGATAAACTACAGAATGACCTTGTGATCACCATGTGTCAGTTGGAAATGTATTTTCCTCCTTCGTTTTTTGATATTATGGTGCATCTACTTGTTCATCTTGTTAGAGAGATCAAACATTGTGGTCCGTTATACCTTCGATACATGTATCCGTTTGAGAGATATATGGGTATACTGAAAAAGAAAATGAAAAACCGTCGGCGTCCAGAGGGAAGTAAATTGAAGGGACAGTAACAGAGGAGGTAGTTGACTTCTGCACTCACTACTTACGGTGTTGATGTTATTGGATTACCGAAAGCAAGACATGATGGCAGGCTTAAAGGGGTTGGTACCTGTGGGAAAAAATTATGCAGAGTTGATTTGATACATTGAACAAGGCACATCTGGTTGTGTTGAATCATTCTGAAGTTGTTGAACCGTATTTCGATGCACACCTAGCCTACCTCAAAACAAAACACCCAACGATGAGTAATGCCAAATTAAAAAAAGAGCAGAATGCAACATTTGTTAAGTGGTTCAGACAGAAGGTGTTGTATGAAGATTCAAGGAACGTGGATGAAATGATCCAGTTGTTGGCACTTGGTCCAAATCTCGATGTGTTGTCTTATGAAGGATATGATGTAAATGGATTTTCGTTTTACACTGAACGTCAAGATTGTAAATCGACAAACCAGAACAGTGGTGTGCATCTTATCGCTTCACAAGACATTTTCACAGGAACAAATCGTAATACACTGAAGAACGAATATTATGGTGTTATTGAGGATATTTGGGTCTTGAATTACACTAGTTATGAAACTTGTATTTCGTTGCAAATGGGTGGACAACAAACAGGGATATCGTGAGGAGGATCATGGTATGAAGCTAGTTGATTTAACGACAGCGGCTCCTACTGATGAACCCTTTATCGTTGCATCAAAGGCAAAACAAGTATTCTACTGTCGTGATCAGTCTAATCCCAGATGGTCTATTGTAATGCAGAGTAAAAGATCGATAGTTGGGATTGATAATATTGTTGATGAGGATGAATACGACTGTGAAGATGAAACAGATGTACCTATTCGGTTGCCGATGGAGGTAGATAATGTAACTAATTTTGAATATCGAAGGTCCGACCACAAAAGGATTGTGGATTGAACGATGAAATGTTATTTTGTAAGTTTGGTTGACAATATTATATTATTATTTCATTTTTGTCATGTTTCAATATTTGATTCAGTAGATGTTCGTATTAACCTTGTTAATTGTTGATTATTTTTCAGATTATGGATCCTGACGATAGAGTCGAAGAGGACTTACTGTTGGGGTTGGATGATATTGACGATGACGTCCCTACTGAAGAACCACCAGCTACATCTACTTCGCAGACACTCGGAAGGGACGTGGACCGACCCGTGGGTTGAAGGAGAAGAAAAATGCTCCCATCGATTTGTTCTGGGACAAGTACCTCCGACATTCTGGTGGGTCGAAGCAGCAGTTTGCTTCTACTTGGGATTGATGGTAAAATCCCATTGTTCGATTAATAAGGATTGGAAAGCAAGAAAAGGCAGACAAAGACATCATGTGGCAGATGGTGCAGAAGAAATACAATGTCGCGGCTGAACTTCGGAAGAAGATTGAATCACTTTAGCGACATCGCTGCGACAATTCAAGCATCGGTTGGTAGATGGTTGGATTAACAAACCGGGCTCCAAGAGGTCACCGCCGTGGGTAGTGTATGATGGTATGTTCACGGAGGAGGACTGGAAGATATTCTACGACCATCGCCAGACTGAAGAGTTTAAGGTACTTTTACAATTATTCTTCTTAATTATTTAAGGAATAAAATTTAACAAATATTTTTTTTATTATGTATAACTTACAAATATACAAATTTTGTAACAGTTACGTCAAGAACAAGCGAGACGTAACCGGGCGAAGAATGTATATAAGCACTACATGGGGCGAGCTGGATATACGGGGCGGTTGGAGAAGTGGAAGAGCGAGGGCTTACTGACGAAACGAATGAAGACGGCACTCAGTCAGTTGTTGATTGTTGACGATGCAAGTAGGGTGCAGACATTTATGCTGGGGCGCATGAAGAAAAATGAAGAGGGAGTCTATGTGTTCCCGCAGAGCGAGACTGCTGAGTTGGCTTCAAAGATTGTAAGTATATATTTTAAAAGTTGTTGTTTACTAATTAGTAACTTCATTTCTAATATTTTTGTAATTTAAAATAGTCTGGATCTACTGATCGATGGGAGATGGTCCGGCCCCTCCGTCTCAGGATGATCCACTGAATAAGGCCCTTGGGCAAAAGGATCATCCAGGGCGAGTGCGGGGGCTTGGAGGGGAAGTTCGCCAAAAAGACGTGTTTTCTACGTCTCGATCGAGAGTACCAGGCTGAAATAGAGAGAATGGTGGATGAACGGGTGCACGACCGGTTGGCGGAGTCGGAAAGACGTCACGCTGAGGAGCTCAGACGTCACGCTGAGGAGCGTCAAGCCTACGAGGAGCGCCTGCGAAGACTTGAGGCTTTAGTATTGGGCCAGGTGCATTCTCCTACACCGACACCTACTCTTACACCGGTCTGCTCCTACTGCGACGGCGGATACATCGATAGTGGCCCGTCTCCTACACCGGCACCTACTGCTACACCGACGTCTGTTCCTACCACGACGGCGGATACTGTCGATGATCCTGCACCGACGTCTGCTCCTACCACGACGGCGGATACTCCGATGGTCGATCATCCTGCACCTTCTTCTCCTACCAGAGACACATTTCCTTATCAAAACCTTTCGGTTTGTTCTTTTTTCCTCCTTAGTTATTTTAACATTACTTTTAAAACAATATAATTTTATTAGCTTGCTTACTGTTGTGAGTTGATGTAGGTGGCTAAATCATGTCATCTGTTTCAAGTGTTGGATGGTGGGACTGTTCATGTTGCATTCGGTCGGGTTTTACAGACCGGACCGAACACTGTAGTACATTTCAAGCCCATCCCACCTCTCCACGCTCGTGTGATGGTAGACGATATTGTGAAAGGTCATGAGGACTCTCCCCTTCCGTTGGAGTGGAATCAGTGGAGTAAAATAGTTCAAGCAAAATCTTCAGTTGTTCCATGGCCATATTCTCTCATTGATGTCAGTGACAAGGTAAACTATTTACATGCTTACTGTTCAGTTTTTACTTGACTGTTGACTGATATGTTATTATTTAATTTTGTATACTATTAGATTGATAAGGAATTAAGACCGGTTAAGAAGAGGAAAGTGGATAAGGGGAAGGAAGTTGTGAAATCAAATGAGGAGAGTCAGAGTGTGAGAAAGGAAGTGGTCAAGCCTTTCGATATGACTCCTAGGAGAGCCGCCATTCTGACACCCAAGTATCTGAAGAAGTTGACAGACAAACAAAAAATGCTGTATGACTTTTTCATGACGAAGCCACAGTCTGTCACCAATTTCAACATGAAAGTGTCTAAGCATGTTTTTCCACTCCCCCGAGCCCAGGATCTGTGATTACCGTGAGCGATCTAAGAGAATTTTTTGATGGGAGACCTGCTTAACATCTCTGTGATTCAGGGCCTCTTGTCTGTAAGTATCTTTTAAATTATTAAATTATCTTTCATTTTTTTTAAGCTATTTACATATCTTATGAAAAAATGTTGTTTAGGTGTTTTGACTAGTAGACTGCTAGCGAGCAAGAGATTATGTGCCCTCTCTTTCTTGGTCCGCAATTGATGTCAGCAAATCAGGCCGCATTGGATGAGCAAGGATGTGTACAGCATGTGAGGCAGGGGTATTTGTTCTGGGTGCGAAGAAAAAGCAAATATTTGCTGATCCCATATCATCAGATGTAAGTACACAATAACTGGAATTTTTTGCTTCCTAATGTGATATTTAATAATTGTTGTACAAAACATTCTTTGTTTTATCTATGGCAGCAATCATTGGATGTTGTTGGTGTTGTGTATCGACACCTCATGCTTATTGATACTAGACCCATTGGGCGGCCCTGATGACCTTCGAGAGATCGCTGTAGAGAAATGTTTGAAGGAGTGAGTAGTCAAAAATTTTAAAATGCATTCTGTATTTATTTTAAGCTTGTCCTAGATTATTGACAATAAATGGCTTCATTTTAAAATGCTGTATTTATGCAGGGTCATAAGCTTGGTTTGAGTGATGTGAAGAAACCATTCTCCATCTTGGACTTCCATTACATACGTGTAAGTATCATTTAATTTATGCGTTTTGTATTAAAGTTAAACGTTTAATTTTTTGATCTATCTAAAGTTGGTAATCCATGGATGGTGTGATGACAGTGTCCTCAGCAGCCTGATCACAAAGCTGTGGCTATTATGTGATGCGTACATGTTCGGATGTACAAAATATTGACACGCTTGCTGATGATGACAAGGTAAACCATACCAATCAAGTTTTAGTTAAAGTTATTGCATTTGAAATAAAATTGTGTACTAATGATGATCAGTTTCTTTTTATGGACAGATCGTTTCTTTTTTCACACAAGCAGGGAGGTATTCCAAAATCGATCTCAACTTTGTAAGAGATCATCTATCGCAGTTTTTGGTGTAAAAATTACTTGAGTGTTACTTAGATCTTATCCTAGTGTAGTTAGACTTACACTTTTGTTTGTGCTGAAGCAACGTAGACTCTCAAAGAGTTTTAAAGTTCAACTCTCTCTTATTTTTGAAAGTTTGAATGGGTTTGTTTGCAATTCGTTTTCAATGTTGCAATTCAAACTGGCAACTTGGTTTATGGTCATATAGTGTGGTTGTTATCAAAGGGCAATACCAGTTGGATTGTAACACCCCATCCAACTTTAACAACTTACAACAAACTGCAGCGGAAGAACGACTCATCACATTACTTAACTTGTTGGTGTTACACACCGTTAGCCACCCACGTGGCTAACAAGGCTAATACATACACAATGTACCGGTCTGATGGGCTAAATTCCCGAGCAACTATCATTAGTATCCCTTTCCGTTAACACAACAACAACGTACACCTTCCAACTATACCGAGTATTAAAAACTGATGCCGACAACAATTTCGTCTTACTACACCTACTGTATACATACACTTAAAGTTTACCCATGTCAATGACTACCCGTCCTACTCTCGAGCGCTTCCAGCACTTCGTACCTGAAATAGGAAAGAAAGAAAGGGGTGGCCCCCAAGGGCTCAGCACCTTTGCTGGTATGGTATCCCGCAGCCCCATGCTACCGGGCCACGCACAACTAATTGTCGTCTTAGCATGCAGTTGATTATATTTAAATCATGCATGTGACAATAAACCACAACACTTAACATTTCGCCTCAATGGGCTCAACAATCGGATAATACATCCTACTTAACAAGTCACCCATGGTATTCATCATCCCTAGAGTGTTTCTCCTCCAACGGAGCTACTTCCTTAATAGACGACACATACCCTTAAATCGGTTATCCTTAAACGCCTCTTATCACAAACGGGGAATCATATCCATGATCCACACACTCCACATTATACAACACACTTCACTATACAACACACTTCACATTATACACACACTTCACATTATACAACACACTTCACATTATACAACTTCACATACACTACATACAACACTTAACAACACTTTGCACGTTTCTACGTGCACAACATAATACCGCAATGAATACTGCATCACAACACAAAACACATAACACAACGGGAATGGTTCGCTTAGGAACCGACCCAAACATTGTTTACACACTGGTGAGCCTAGAGATGTTGCCAGTCTCATGATAAGCTCGTTATACAATAACAACAACACTCATTACCGTCCTAGTAGTTGGACGAGTAACTTAAGTTAAGGCGGTTCGGGTTTGGAGGCCCTAACACACCACACAAACACAGGTTCCCACTAAACCGATCATAAGTCAAATAGGTAAGCTTTGGAGTAAGCTAATGGGAGATCATAACCCGTGAGGGAACAACCATAACAAAGAGAAGGGTAAGGCTAGGAAGGATACCCTCTCCCAAACGCGCGCCGGCCAAACCGGATTCCTCACTACTGTTAGTACATACTACTTTAGACAATACTTAGAACCCCACTATGGAGCCTGTCACATAACAACTCATACAGTATTACAACTGGGTTAAACATACAAGGGAGATCCCTACATTCACAACACATAACACACAATTAACACACGCATAGCCGTGGTTAGTACGTCCCATGGTTCGGGTCGTTTACTCCGAATACCGAACTCTCATGTGATCCTAGACTCAGTTAACTAAGGTTAACACTGCCGAGGTTAAATGGTATCGGGTTGAACACGCCACATATATGAATTACTGTAAACTCATTACATGTTTTATCTTACAACGTGGCAAACATACAGAAAAACATGTTGGCATACAAGCCGGTGTAATCCGGTAGGACGCAGGTTGCAAGAAAACCATACCTGTCACCGGAGTCCACTTTTCCTGTCCATTTATGTTCCTCGAGCAAATTCTCGAACAACTGTTAACATCACACGTGTTTTTCATTAACATCGGGGTTTGCTTGATCATTTAATGTCAATGCTTAATTTTTCCCCGTTAACTTAGTTACATAACTTAACATTTTTAACTTGTTTTACTCTCACATTTTAATACAACTTTTAAACCCACTTAGGTGTCATTAAAACTCCCCTAACATGTCCTTAACATCCTTATAACATCATTACCTACCAATCCCCATCATCACATATACCATTTCATAACCTTAAACCATGTTTTTGGTCCGACCGACCCACCGACCGACCCACAGCTGGGTCGGTCCATTACAGACCCCTTTTACTTCCTTACAAACATGCCCGTCCGACCCATGTCCGACCCACCATTCTGGGTCGGTCCTGTGCGAACATTTTCCTTCCTTTGAAACTTGACCGACCGACCCATGTCCGACCCACCCTTTTGGGTCGGACCATTACCGAACATATTCCTAACATTTTACAGAGGCTCGACCGACCCAAAACTGGGTCGGCCCTGGTCGGTCTCCTTCTAACTTACCCAAACTTGCCAATTCTTCACTAAACTTCTCCTAAGCCTCTTAATGTGTTCTAACATCATTTGGCACTTCAAACACACCCCTTAGATATTCTTAACACTCACAAAACTATTTTCCTAATTCCTTAAACCTTTACTTATATCTCCACAAAATTCCTAACACTTACAATGTTTTCTCCTTATGATTTCTAGGTGGCATTTCACCTATAATGACCACAATACCAAGGTGTTTCCTCTACACCTTATCATCATCTCTCAACTTCTTTTCTTACTAACTAAATCTCCTTTTTCACATTATACCTAAACATCACTTATTCCTTGAATATCAACATTACCTAACCTTAAACAAACTCCTCCAAGACTTACACACATCCACTAAACACATTGAATTCCTAGAACTTCAAAGACAACACCTAAATCCTTGCATCACTCTAAATCACCTTAATACATGTTTCCTTCTCAAGTAAACATTATTCACCTATAACACTTCCTAGTTCACCAAAACCACTTAAAACTTAGAACTTCTCACACATTTACCAAATTTGGCCATAGCTTCTCTTGTATATACTCACATCCAAACACTTAGGTTTTTACCTTATTCATTCAAGAACACCTAAAATCCATCAAACACACTTTTATACACAAACTTCACACATTAAGCACTACATCACAATATAGTGCATAACTTAAATTGCTTGGCACTTAGGCCCTTAAATAGCATGGCTCTTAGGCCCTTAAATTGCATAACCTTAAACACTGAATTTCCCACATAAGTATGCCTTTAACCTGCAAATACATACACCAATACATATGTTCTTTTACTAGTCTCCTTGAGAACATTTTACTAGGTCACTTGCCATTGGCTCCTTAGGTATTTATTAAGCAAATCAAGCTCATTTTCCTAAGGCATTCAAACTACATGGAGATAGTTTGTTTACCTCTTTTTCCTCACAAACTTCTTTCTTGTTTCCTTACAAACCGGTGGGGTACTTGATTCCTTGTCAAGTTCTATACATTGTACAACAACATAATGAGTATTCAAGCTTTAAGCTTCATCTCATTGTAAACCCTAGTTACATATATTTTTTAACACATTAAGGTAATTGTTTTACCTTGGAATTGGAAGAGAACTTGAATAAGTATCAAGAGAGGACTCCTCCTAGCCCTTGGAAGATTCAAATGAAGCTAGAACAAGGCAATATAAGAGCTCCATTAATGGTGAATTTTCGGACAACATGAAACATGGAGGAAACATGGATTTTCTTTGAGTTTCCTTACCTTGAAGCAAAGGAGAACAAGAATATGTGAAAAGATGAGCTCAAGCTCCTCCCATGGTGGTTTCTCTTGGCACCGAAATTGAGTTCTTGAAGATTTGAAAAGGTAGAAGTGTAGAGCTTGACCTAACTAAGACAAATATGGTCTTGGAATTTGATTTGGCCAAGGGAGCTAGAAGATACAAGTGAAAGAAGATGGAGAATGGCATGGTTTGCTGTAGCAAAACCGGTGGAGCTTGGGAGAAGATGAAGAAGGCTACGGTGGGTGTGAGTGGGAAAGAAAGAATGAAGATTGGAATTGCTTTTGAAAGATATTTACATGTTATAAAGGTAACTTCTACTTTTTACTTACTTTTCCTTCTTTCTTTAATTTTTACTAGCTCATGGTGGTGAGTCACCACATGATAAAACCGGCCCCCATATAGTTAGAAGGGTGTTTTGGTCTTTGTTGACCAACTTAATCACTTATAACATTATATGTTACAAACTAGTTATAAAAATCACTATTCACCTATAACAAGGCACATAGAAGTGAAATTTTTGATTTCCCACTAATATGGCCACCCAAATGTGATACTATATAGTACAAATGTTAATTAAAGAGTAATGATGGACATTTAGCCATTCAAAACTCATTTACAAGACAATTTTTCAAAAACGTTTTTAAGACTCCTTAAAGCACATTTTGTGTTTTAACTTGTTTTCAAGCTTGGTTTTCTTTGGTAATTGATTTAATATGTTCCTTAACATATTTATAAGGTATAGGTATGACCATTAGGTCTTTTACAAATTTATCCCAAGCTTAGAGCACTTTTGCTCTTATTGACTTTAAGGTATTTTCTTATGTTTTATTTGGTTTTACTGTCCCCAAAGTTTCTTAAGGACTTATTTAGCCTTATTAAATCATAATTAAATGTTATCAAGTCTTGGTAGGCTCTTTGGGTCCTAACCAAGTTCACTCATAGCTTAGAGCATGTTTTTGCTCAAACTGTGTCTTAATGCTTTAATTGCATTTATTATGGTTTAAATTGTTCACTGATGTTACTAAGGCACTTTTTAGCCTTTACATACCATAATTTGATATTTAAACCACATATCAAGGTTTGGGTATTTCAATCTACCCCCCTTAAAAGAACTTCGTCCTCGAAGTTCACACTTTTCACATATCATTAGATTAGAACACAGTAATCACTTGGAAATAAACTTCCTTAACCAAACACACTTTACATCTCACCTCGGACTTGATGTCCGGGCAACACATTCACATCCACACATAACATAACATATCCAAATGATAACCTCGGACTCTATGGTCCGGGTATCTTAACAACACTTACACATACATGACAACCCCTTTGACTCACTGGTCTTGGGTAACATAACAACATTCGGACACATAGGTCCTGGTACATAACAGTCTTTAGACACATAGGTCTATGTAACACCACACATTTAGACTCATAGGCCTTGATAGTATACACTTTAGGAAATCCAAGTCAAAACAACATTCATTACACATACCACACAACATGTCAGAGCATGTATAACAATCAAAAATATCCTTGATATACACTGTGATCCCGCAGAACCCGGTCGCGATGGACACCTTCCGTCCCCCTGCCTTTTTGGGTGATTAAAACAATCACATAAGTTTAAAATTTCCTTGTGAGGTTAAGTAAGAGAACTTTAATTACGTAAAGTATCCATCAACGTTTTATAAATACCAATTTAAAATCCTTTTTAAAACACACACAACTCCAAGTCCAACTTAAGCTCTTGCTTCTTTTTATTAGCGTGGTTATTCGTGACCACTTATAGGGAGTTTCAAGAGTCATCCAACCCTGATGTGATCAGCATCAGTGTTGAACTATCCTTCCACTCCAATTTGTGTTCGGCTTCCCTTGATCGCATGCAAATCAAGTTCCACCTCCCACTTCATTTTCAAGCATCAGTAAATCACTCATTTCCAATTTTCTATCTTTGAATCATTCTAGTCATGATCACAACATCTCCAAAGGATAGAACTCCGTCTATCATTTACCTCCATTCACTTTTTAATCATGTTGCCTAGGGAATCTTATTCTCACTAGGTTCTATGTCGGTATCATGCCCTTTCATGCATCGCTATAAAGTATATATATATATATACAATATATTTATCCAAAATACTACCTGGTTTTACATTTATACACTGTCGGGGCTTTCGTTCCCCCGGGAGTTTCTCTACTCCCCACACTTGTACCATCACACACGACTGTTAACAAACACACACACACTCATCACAATGGTATTCGCATCATTTGTGCGCAATTACCACAATTAAACCATGAATGAATGTGTATGTTACGTAACACACACACACCAATCATCAAAACAAAATAATTTTGTGCTATGCACAATATGAGTCACTACACTACGTACACTTGTACGGTAATATACACCAGTGGTTTTGCGCTCTACCCCCCTTAAAAGGGATTACGCCCACGTAATCAATCACTAACATTAGCTTAAAATGTTTTGCCGTCGTGAAGTGTTTTAACTTCCACGCGGTCTATTACACAATGGATTCTGATTAGAGGATCCTAACCATTTTGGCGGTTTAGTCCCTAAACCAAGAATTCGCATTAGAGTTATAACTCATAACCGGTTTCGGTCCTGGCCTGTGAGGCTTTTAGGCATTAATAATTAGCCATTCACTCATGTTCACCATGTACATTCAACACCTGAATCACTAGCTCACTAGTTTCTGCTGGGAAACTCAAACTGTAGAGCTTAATTGCTCCATTTGTTATTCTTACTGTATTGTACATCCCCAATTATCACCTTCATCTTGGTAACAATGGTTTCTCAACCGACGCACGGTATCTTTTACCGTTAGCGAATTCGGCGAGTTATAAACTTTCTATCCACTTCCATAACCATTTACTGTGTATACAGCTGTGTATTTCACAATGATTGACTTGCTCCCTTCCGGCTTATTGTCGGTTGAGATTGAGCTACTACCTAGTGTGTAGTGCTCTCTCAGCTATTTCCAATATTTGGGGTATATTCCATACCGACATTTGGTAGTTAGTGCTACTGTAGTCACTTACTATTAATCATGTCTTCACATTCGGTTTTGTACAAGTACTTTTTATTGGTGCGGCCTTGCATTTCCTATGCATCGGCCATCATTATATTATTTGTCCACAATCAACATGTTTCCAATTCCTAGCTATCTCATTCGATCATTACTGCGCAAGTGCAATACCAAAACACTCAGCATACAGAGTGCAGAGGCGTAAACTCTCGACAGTAAATCCCTTATGTGATTCGCCATGGAATTCACACGTGTTTCACTGAAATTCTGATCTCGTAATACTGCTCCGCTTACTGCCCGTCTGTGTATCATCACTTGCTTGCATGTCCATTGAGTTTAACTCATAACTGGTCTTATCTGTTACGTTATCGTTTAACAACATTTGTACAACGGTCGCTTATTGCGCACCGTGCTCTCACTTATTATATAACACTAACTCACATAGTATTTACTGCCACATTAACTTCCACGCATAATTTACATATTCACATTATGGTTCATCCTTATTTGGATGACTACTGAATGCTCCTTGAGCATCGATCATTCAAGTCACAAGCCGGCGTTATTCAGCCAGGTGCTTCACTTTATACACATACTACTAAGCTAATTTCTCTTTCAATAACAACATGGTCAATCCTTAACATATTTCTTGAACTTGATTCACATAACTACCGCTCCTGCGGTGTCACAATATCGAGAGGTATCCCCACTCTAATGCAGTGGTTCGTTACCACTCTATTCACTTATACAACATAAACTTCTACCAGCAATCGAGTTTATATGATATATCCTACTTATGGCTTATGAGCCTTGTTTGCCTTGAGCTGGGCTCATTGTAGGCTGTCCACATATGTACTTCTCTGTACTACATTACATGGTTTGAATATTATATTGGGCTCCATGACAAGGTCGTTGCATTCCGTTTCCTTTCATGGGATGCCCCTTAGGATTGTCAGTCCGTCTCCTGACAACTTATGTCTAAACTGGGTGTTAGTTTCAACCCTTGTGTTTCTGTCATGTCATTTCATTCAACAATTGTTGATGTGAACACCCTTCAAGGATTGCTCCTGGGTGTTGTTAAGTTATGCCTTTACATTTGGCTCACACTTATTGGTACATTCCGTTAGCTACGCCTTTCGCGTTCTTTACTGGTTATTATCTTCTTCTGTGAAGATTAACATTTCCTGGTAGTGTAGGTACTCATTCTGGGAATTTATCCGTTCATTGCACATTAATGTGTCCACATTAGCATCTTCTTGCCATGTACAGGCTGGGTCACCATTCCAGCTATAATGTTTATCCCTAAGGATCCTTAAGACATATGTGGTGTCTTTATATAACAGTTTGTGCCCATCGCACTTCCTAACTCTTTAACATTTCCTTGAAAGGAGTTCACTAATCCTTTTAGTCTTGCTAACTTAACTGGGTTCCTTAACTTCAACCATTCCTTGTAATCCTTAGCTCTCGTTTGATTTATACTGCTGACCGTAGACGGAGTCGACTACTTCCCGTGTTTCGGACTCTACTCGTATACATATATGGGGTATCTTACTGATACATTGCTACTTACCCAACTAACCCATAAGTAGGTCTGTTAGGCCCACATGCTCCTATCGGAGTGCGGTCGTCCCACAACACAGTCTGTACACTTGTAGTGTCCGTCACACGCCTAGGTGAAGTTCTGTTGTCAACTCCCTTATATTGTCCCGTGACAATATTCATTCCCTGCTTCCCGAACTTAATCGAGGGAAAGTTTATCCACTGTTGTATCTTATCATCTGACCTTGGTTTCACGGTTTGGTTTAAAGAAGGTTGGAAGGAAGTGTTGGGTTGAAAGAAAATCTGGTTTGAAAAGAATAGGGTTTGAATAAATCTGGGTTTGAAAGAAAATTTTCACGGTTTCAAACATCTTCTTACCTTAGCCAAGTCTAGCTTCTTGCTGACTGGTGTACTTACAATTACAGAGGTTAGGCTAACAGGCCCTTCCACTGTTATGACAATCACATTTAACTTTATTGTACCTTTCCAAGTACTTCGTAGTGGTTATAAATTTCCCGAACAGTCCTATTATAGCAGCACTTGCTATGGCAAGTGCGCCATGCTAACTGGCTATCAGTTTAACACATACTGGTTATGGTATTGTCTTTTTACCCGCACTGTCATCAGTGGCCTTGTGGCCCTCACTGATCTTACTGTCTTGATAATAACTTGTCTAGGTGACTTCTCACTGTATTCAGATAATAATCATTAACTAGGGTATTTCCCATTCTGGGAGACCCCTTTTTTTTTTGTATCGTATTCTCTTTATAGCCCGTTCCACGCACTTGTCGTGGTTACTGAGACTTGTCTCCTGTTTGGGCACTACGTTGTAGTTCCTTTGTCGGTTGGTATACCGTTGGTGTTTTATTTATCAACTGTGGTTCCGTAGACACTTGTCTCGGGTGTTATTAATCCATTTCTTGCCTGTTGCACGGTAGGTGCGTTGCAAGCTGGTTATTCTCGACTGCTCTGCATGTCGACCCAGGTGCCGGAAATTCTATTCTCCAATACACAAGATCCTTCATTCATTGCTATGAAATGCGGTTAACATTATTCAGATGGAGACCGTCTCTGGGATTCCCTGTTTTTGGGATCTACCGTATGACAGATTCTCCGTACCCTTAAAGGTACTTAATAACAGCCAGATCGGGTATCCCCGAGTAAGAGAGGACTTCCATCTCTCTGGCGTTCTTTCCCAAGTTATATAACAGGGATTGTGGAGGGTGGGAAGGATATTGTAGGTTTCCAGTATTCACTGGTCATACCTAACTAGCGTATCTCTCACGCTATCACTCAACCCTTAACCCAAGTACTTAAATCCTAACTCGGTACTTCCTAAGCTCGGTAACTCAGTCATCAGAGCGATACTTCGCTCTGATACCACTTTTTGTAACACCCCATCCAACTTTAACATACTTACAACAAACTGCAGCGGAAGAACGACCTCATCACATTACTTAACTTGTTGGTGTTACACGCCGTTAGCCACCCACGTGGCTAACAAGGCTAATACATACACAATGTACCGGTCTGATGGGCTAAATTCCCGAGCAACTATACATTAGTATCCCTTTCCGTTAACAACAACAACAACGTACACCTTCCAACTATACCGAGTATTAATAAACTGATGCCGACAACAATTTCGGTCTTACTACACCTACTGTACATACCTAAAAGTTTACCCATGTACAATGACTACCCGTCCTACTCTCGAGCGGCTTTCAGCACTTCGTACCTGAAATAGGAAAGAAGAGAAAGGGGTGGCCCCCAAGGGGCTCAGCACCTTTGCTGGTATGGTAATCCCGCAGCCCACATGCTACCGGGCCACGCACAACTAATTGTCGTCTTAGCATGCAGTTGATTATATTAAATCATGCATGTGACAATAAACACACAACACTTAACATTTCGCCTCAATGGGCTCAACATCGGATAATACATCCTACTTAACAAGTCACCCATGGTATTCATCATCCCTAGAGTGTTTCTCCTCCAACGGCTACTCTTAATAGACACACATACCCTTAAATCCGGTTATCCTTAAACGCCTCTTATCACAAACGGGGAATCATATCCATGATCCACACCCTCCACATTATACAACACACTTCACATTATACAACACACTTCACATTATACACACACTTCACATTATACACACACTTCACATTATACAACCTTCAACATCACTACATACAACACTTAACAACTTTGCACGTTTCTACGTGCACAACATAATACCGCAATGAATACTGCATCACAACAAAACACATAACACAACGGGAATGGTTTCGCTTAGGAACCGACCCAAACATTGTTTACACACTGGTGAGCCTAGAGAATGTTGCCAGTCTCATGATAAGCTCGTTATACCAACAACACTCATTACCGTCCTAGTAGTTGGACGAGTAACTTAGTTAAGGCGGTTCGGGTTTGGAGGCCCTAACACACCACACAAACACAGGTTCCCACTAAACCGATCATAAGTCAGAATAGGTAAGCTTTGGAGTAAGCTAATGGGAGATCATAACCCGTGAGGGAAACACCATAACAAAGAGAAGGGTAAGGCTAGGAAGGATACCCTCTCCCAAACAACGCGCGACCGGCCAAACCGGATTCCTCACTACTGTTAGTACATACTTACTTTAGACAATACTTAGAACCCCACTATGGAGCCTGTCACATAACAACTCATACAGTATTACAACTGGGTTAAACATACAAGGGAGATCCCTACATTCACAACACATAACACACAATTAACACACGCATAGCCGTGGTTAGTACGTCCCATGGTTCGGGTCGTTTACTCCGAATACCGAACTCTCATGTGATCCTAGACTCAGTTAACTAAGGTTAACACTGCCGAGGTTAAATGGTATCGGAGTTGAACACGCCACATATATGAATTACTGTAAACTCTTACATGTTTTATCTTACAACGTGGCAAACATACAGAAAACATGTTGGCATACAAGCCGGTGTAATCCGGTAGGACGCAGGTTGCAAGAAAACCATACCTGTCACCGGAGTCCACTTTTCCTGTCCATTTATGTTCCTCGAGCAAATTCTCGAACAACTGTTAACATCACACGTGTTTTCATTAACATCGGGTTTGCTTGATCATTTAATGTAAATGCTTAATTTTTCCCCGTTAACTTAGTTACATAACTTAACATTTTTAACTTGTTTACTCTCACATTTTAATACAACTTTTAACCCACTTAGGTGTCATTAAAACTCCCCTAACATGTCTTAACATCCTTATAACATCATTACCTACCAATCCCCATCATCACATACCATTTCATAACCTTAAACCATGTTTTTGGTCCGACCGACCCACCGACCGACCCCAGCTGGGTCGGTCCATTACAGACCCCTTTTACTTCCTTACAAACATGCCCGTCCGACCCATGTCCGACCCACCATTCTGGGTCGGTCCATGTGCGAACATTTTCCTTCCTTTGAAACTTGACCGACCGACCCTGTCCGACCCACCCTTTTGGGTCGGACCATTACCGAACATATTCCTAACATTTTACAGAGGCTCGACCGACCCAAAAACTGGGTCGGCCCCTGGGTCGGTCTCCTTCTAAACTTACCCAAACTTGCCAATTCTTCACCAAACTTCTCCTAAGGCCTCTTAATGTGTTCTAACATCATTTGGCACTTCAAACACACCCTTATATTCTTAAACACTCACAAAACTATTTTTCCTAATTCCTAAACCTTTACTTATATCTCCACAAAATTCCTAACACTTACAATGTTTTCTCCTTATGATTTCTAGGTGGCATTTCACCTATAATGACCACATACCAAGGTGTTTCCTCTACACCTTATCATCATCTCTCAACTTCTTTTCTTACTAACTAAATCTCCTTTTTCACATTATACCTAAACATCACTTATTCCTTGAATATCAACATTACCTAACCTTAAACAAACTCCTCCAAGACTTACAACATCCACTAAACACACATTGAATTCCTAGAACTTCAAAGACAACACCTAAATCCTTGCATCACTCTAAATCACCTTAATACATGTTTCCTTCTCAAGTAAACATTTATTCACCTATAACACTTCCTAGTTCACCAAAACCACTTAAAACACTTAGAACTTCTCACACATTTCCCAAATTTGGCCATAGCTTCTCTTGTATATACTCACATCCAAACACTTAGGTTTACCTTAATTCATTCAAGAACACCTAAAATCCATCAAACACACTTTTATACACAAACTTCACACATTAAGCACTACATCACAATATAGTGCATAACTTAAATTGCTTGGCACTTAGGCCCTTAAATAGCATGGCTCTTAGGCCCTTAAATTGCATAACCTTAAACACTGAATTTCCCACATAAGTATGCCTTTAACCTGCAAATACATACACCAATACATATGTTCTTTTACTAGTCTCCTTGAGAACATTTTACTAGGTCACTTGCCATGGCTCCTTAGGTATTTATTAAGCAAATCAAGCTCATTTTCCTAAGGCATTCAAACCATGGAGATAGTTTGTTTACCTCTTTTTCCTCACAAACTTCTTTCTTGTTTCCTTACAACCGGTGGGGTACTTGATTCCTTGTCAAGTTCTATACATTGTACAAACAACATAATGAGTATTCAAGCTTTAAGCTTCATCTCATTGTAAACCCTAGTTACATATATTGTTTTAACACATTAAGGTAATTGTTTTACCTTGGAATTGGAAGAGAACTTGAATAAGTATCAAGAGAGGACTCCTCCTAGCCCTTGGAAGATTCAAATGAAGCTAGAACAAGGCAATATAAGAGCTCCATTAATGGTGAATTTTCGGACAACATGAACATGGAGGAAACATGGATTTTCTTTGAGTTTCCTTACCTTGAAGCAAAGGAGAACATGAATATGTGAAAAGATGAGCTCAAGCTCCTCCCATTGGTTTCTCTTGGCACCGAAATTGAGTTCTTGAAGATTTAAAAAGAGGGAAGTGTAGAGCTTGACCTAACTAAGACAAATATGGTCTTGGAATTTGATTTGGCCAAGGGAGTTAGAAGTTACAAGTGAAAGAAGATGGAGAATGGCATGGTTTGCTGTAGCAAAACCGATGGAGCTTGGGAGAAGATGAAGAAGGCTACGGTGGGTGTGAGTGGGAAAGAAAGAATGAAGATTGGAATTGCTTTTGAAAGATATTTACATGTTATAAAGGTAACTTCTACTTTTTACTTACTTTTCCTTCTTTCTTTAATTTTTACTAGCTCATGGTGGTGAGTCACCACATGATAAAACCGGCCCCCATATAGTTAGAAGGGTGTTTTGGTCTTTGTTGACCAACTTAATCACTTATAACATTATATGTTACAAACTAGTTATAAAAATCACTATTCACCTATAACAAGGCACATAGAAGTGAAATTTTTGATTTCCCACTAATATGGCCACCCAAATGTGATACTATATAGTACAAATGTTAATTAAAGAGTAATGATGGACATTTAGCCATTCAAAACTCATTTACAAGACAATTTTTCAAAAACGTGCTTTAAGACTCCTTAAAGCACATTTTGTGTTTTAACTTGTTTTCAAGCTTGGTTTTCTTTGGTAATTGATTTAATATGTTCCTTAACATATTTATAAGGTATAGGTATGACCATTAGGTCTTTTACAAATTTATCCCAAGCTTAGAGCACATTTTTGCTCATATTGACTTTAAGGTATTTTCTTATGTTTTATTTGGTTTAACTGTCCACCAAAGTTTCTTAAGGACTTATTTTAGCCTTATTAATCATAATTAAATGTTATCAAGTCTTGGTAGGCTCTTTGGGTCCTAACCAAGTTCACTCATAGCTTAGCATGTTTTTGCTCAAACTGTGTCTTAATGCTTTATTGCATTTATTATGGTTTAAATTGTTCACTGATGTTACTAAGGCACTTTTTAGCCTTTACATACCATAATTTGATATTTAAACCACATATCAAGGTTTGGGGTATTTCATGGATGCCCTGTACAGGTTGTATATGCGATTGTAAATTGTGGAAAACATTTGTGGTAGAGGCTTAAAAAACAAAAAAACTAAAAAAAAAAGAAAAAAAAAACCACGGTTACTTAAAAACCGTGGTTTAAAATTCAGTGGAACGACATTTTAAACCACGGTTTTCTACAGAACCGTCGTATAAAACAGTCATATACCACGGTTTTACAGACGAACCGTCGTTTAAAAGCCTGATATACCACGGTTACAAAGCCAAACCGTGGTATAAAATCGGTCTGATCCGCGACAAAAACAACAATTAAACGACGGTCATATAGAAACCGTGGTTTATAATCGCAATTTTAAACGACGGTTTTGAACCGTGGTTTATAGGCATTTTCGAATATACGACGCGCGTATTAACCACGGTTTGGAACCGTGGTATATAGGCTTTTTAACCGTGGTTTATAACATTTTCTGCACTAGTGTTACCCCGATTTGTGTGCTAGTTTGATTGTGTGATCACCTAACAAGATAAATGCACAAATCGGATTGTTTGTACTTGATGGTGCTTGTATTGTGTTGTTGCCTGTTGGTTTGTAAATTGCACTGAAGTTTGTATAATTCATGAAATGTGGATTGTGAATGGATTGCTTGATTGTGATTGTGTATGGTAGTGCGACTCATAGTGGAGTCTTGTTTGAGCAGAGACTCGTAGAATGAGTCAAGTTGTGAACCAACAAAAAGGTGCAAACACACTACAACTATCGAACCTATATACGGTAACATAAACCTTTGAACACACTAGAACATGAAAAAGTATATGGGAGTAGTAAACTCCCGATAACGGTAGAGAACCGAATTGACTTAATCCACAAAACTAATAACGGTGGAAGAATTAAGTAACCTCTACTAGAGGACTTGATAATTGTTCAAACGATGAGCCTTGAGTAAAGGAAAGAATGGTAAGGGATCACCAACCCCTTAGAAATATAGTCGAACCCCAATGAGAGAAACCGACTAAAATTATCAATGTCATGAACATGAGAGTATTCCATAAGTTGGGTAAACCCTTAAACCTTAGAATACTAGACATTGAGGAATTCCCTAAGCCAATAGATGTTATCGAGAGAGATACCTCTAGGCTAATCCTTGAGATTGTGAAATGACTCCGAGAGTGGAGTTTGGGAATTTGAGTAGTCTATTAGAGAACTGGTCATTCGTGAACTTGAGGAACTAATTGTGTAGCTCCTTTTGTATTTGTCAGCCCGGTGGGGGTCTTGTGTATGACCCTGCCCGGAGGTCGGGGCTAAGACTTAAAAGATGCCTTAAGTATTGAGTATTGATTTGGGAACTTGAGTATTGAGTATTGAGAAGTGAGTAGTGCCTCGAGAGAAGTGGGAAATTGAGATTGAGTGGAGAAATGAGTTGAGTGTTGTAGATCTTGCTGAGCTTGTGAGTAAGAGCACCTAAGAGAGTGGGTAAGACAATGAGTAATTGAGTAAGGCATAGTGAGGTAGAATCCCTCAAGCCTAATTAAAGAACATATTAAACTAACCCCTTGATGTGTGTGTTAGTGCTTGGGTTCAATGTTGAACTTGATTGTGAATGTACATATATAATGTATGTTGTATGCATGTTGTTTGAATTAAAATGAACCGCATGCTCTCGACCAATTAGTCGGCGTACCCTCACTAGTACGCGGGGTATGCGGAAGTCATATGCAGCAATTTTGCTGAGCCCCTTGGGGCGATGTTTTTATTTTTTTCCAGGTACAATGAAGCCGGTCACCGTTCGAGAGCAGGATGGGGTTGTGATTAAGCATGGGTAGTTGTTAAATATTTGCATTTTTGTATTATGGAAATGTAAGACCGAAAGGTCATTAATAATGTTGGGAATTTTAGATACTTGGTATAGTACTAAATAGAGATTGTATTGTTTATTGTGGGATTGAAGGTTGTATTTGGTTTGTGAATTGATAAGGGAATGGATTGTATCATTTGTATAGTGTACTCGGTAAAGACCCATCGGACCGATAGCGTGCTGTATTGATTGTTTGGAATTGGCCTTATTAGTCATGTGGGTGGCTAACGGCATTGTTTCACCCCCGGTCGTAGAATTTCCGCTGCTTGTGTACTGATAATGGAGACGGGTTAAGAGTAATGGTGTGATTACCGGTAGGGGTGTTACAAAAAGTGGTATTAGAGCGAAGTATCGCTCTGATGGTCTGAATACCGAGTTTAGGAAGATACCGAGTTAGGGATTAGAGACTTAGGGCTAAGGGTTGAGTGTTAGTGTGTGAGGTACGCTAGATAGGAACTTCCAGTGTGATCTGGATACCTACATAACCAATCTCGCCCTCCACAACCCCCGTTATAAGTTGGGGAAGGAATGTTAGAGAGATGAAAAGACCTCTTATACTCGGGAAAACCCGATCTGACAGTCGTAAGATAAACCTTGTAAAGAGAAAGAACTAGTCATACGGTAGATCCCAAGAACTGGAAATCCCGAAGACGGTTCCCGTTTCAATGACAATAACCGTACTGAACGGCAGTAGATTGAAGATCCTAAATACAGGATAATGAAATTTGCAGCACCATGGGGCAACATGCTTCGCAGTCGCGAGAACCATGCACAACCAACAGGAAGGGAAGCGCAACTACGTAATGAAGCGGAAAAGCAGAGTAATAGAACCGGGACAAGAGAGTCTACAGACCGTAATGCATGACAATATCGTCAACGGTAAGCAAACCGACTAAGAAATTAGTCAAGGTTGAACAGCTCTAAACCTTCAATGCCAAATAGGACTACGACGTAGCCCCTAAGGGTTAGTCAGCCTTGGTAACCACCCTAAAGGTGTGGGGATGAGCTATGGAGCAAGGTACATGGAGTACCACAAGGATCGGGAAAGCACCCAAATTAACAACGACCTTGTCAAGAACGCTGAGAAGCTACCCAGGAGATTGATCACTAAAATAAAAAATGGATGGAAGATCCAATAAAGTCACCAAATTTGGATGGAAACAACACCGTAACTGGTGGTTGTTAACCTAAAAACCGACATACCCGCGCACTTGCCCAGGGCAAGTGCAGCAACTATAAGGCAATTGGAAGCCTTTTTAACAACTAACAAGTACTTACTAAAGTACCACCATGACAATGGAAGCAAATGAGGGATCACTAATCCTAAGGAATTGAAGAATTAACCTTGGAAAGGCCTAACGGCCAGACCATTATATTAATAAACATACCAATCAGCGGGAAGCTGTAGTTGGCCAAAGACCTCAAGCATAACAATGCCATGAAGATTTTCTTTCAACTTAAGATTTTTGTGTCAATACCCAGAATTTGTTTTCTTTCAAAACCACAAACTTTTCTTTTAAAACCTCAGATTTTTAAAACCAAACTAGAACAACCATGGTGAGTATCATAGAATGATACAAGAGGAGTTGATAATAGAATACTTCACCTAGGCGTGTGACGAGCACTACGAGTGTACCCAAATACTGAAATACCCCAAACCTAGTTATGTTGTTTAAACACTAAAATAAGGTGTGGTAAGACTAAAAAGAGTCTTAGAAACATTAGTAAGCAATTTAAACCATAGAAAACATAAAATGTGCTCTAAGGTCAATAAGAGCTAAAATGTGCTCTAAGCTTGGGATAAGCTTGGTTAAGACCTAATGAACTTACCAAGACCTTATTTATATACTAATTAACATATTAAACCAATTGGCAAGAAAACCAAGCTTGAAAACAAGTTAAAACACAAAATGTGCTTTAAGGAGTGTTAAAGCACATTTTTGAAAAATTGTCTCATAAATGAGTTTTGAATGGCTAAATGTCCATCATTACACTTTAATTAACTTGTGTACTATATAGTATCACATTTGGAAGTCTATGTCAACGGGGAATAAAAAATTTCACATCTATGTGCCTTGTTTTAGTGAATAGTAACTAAAATAAGCTAGTTTATAACATATATTTGTATAAGTAATTAAATTGGCCAACAAAGACCAAAACACCCCTAGATCACTAATGGGGGCCGGTTTTTATGAGATGAGTCATCACCTTGTAAGTTAACAAATAAATAACAAATGATAAAGCAAGTTACTATTTGCTTTATTACTTAATATCTCTTAAAAGTGAACTTATCTTCACTTCTCATTTCCCTCCTCATTTCCCACAGTTCCAAGCTCTCTTGTACCTCCTTCTTGTTCTTCATTCACGGTTTTGCAATAGTACCACCACCATTCTTCATCTTCAACCTCTTGTAACTCCTAGCTCACTTTGCCAAATCAAAAACAAAGACCACCTTTCTCTTAGTTTCATCAAGCTCTTCATTCCTATCTTCTCAAAATCCCAAGAGCACCATTTCAGTGCCAAGAGGAATCACCATGGGAGGAGCTTGAGCTCATCTTTTCACATATTGTTGTTCTCCTTTGCTTCTAGGTAAGGAAACTCAAAGAAAAATAACATTTCCTTCATGTTTGTGTGTTGTCCGAAAATCACCATTGATGGTGTCCTTACCTTGCTTGTTTTAGCTTCATTTGAATCTTCCAAGGGCTTGGTGGAGTCCTCTCTTGCTACATATCCAAACTCTCTTTCCATTCCAAGGTAAAACAATCATCTTAATGCTTTAAAATAATATATGTAACTAGGGTTTACAATGAGATGAAGCATAAAGCTTATATACTCATTATATCATTCGTATAATGTTTAGAAGTTGACAAGCAACTAAAAGCCTTGCCAATTTAGTCAAGGAAACAAGAAAGAAGTTTGTGAGGAAAAGAGGTAAATATGCTAACCTAATGTGGTTTAAAGTCTTAGGAGAAATGAGCTTATATTGCTTATGGAAATGGTTTAAGGAGCCAATGGAAAATGACTTAGAAGAATGCTCTCAAGGGCTTAGTAAAACGCATATGTATTGTTGAGTGTATTTGCAGGTCAAAGGCAAATATATTGTGGAAATTCAGTGTTTAAGATTTATGCATCTTAAGGGCCTAAGAGCCATGTTATTTAAGGGCCTAAGTGCCAAGCAATTTAATTATGCACTATATTGTGATGTGGTGCTAAATGAGGGAAGTTTTGTGTATAAGAATGTGTTTGATGGATTTTAAGTGTTCTTGGTTGTTTAATGGTGAAAACAATGTGTTTTGGTTTAGTAATGTTCTAGGAGAACCTATGTCAAAATTTAGGTAATAAACAAGAAGTTCTAAGGGTTTAAAATGAGTTTGGTAAGCTAAGAAATGTTAGAGTGGTTAAGTGTTCAACTAGTGGAAGACATGCATTTAGGTGTTTAAATATGTAAAAGGGCTTAGGCAATGTTCTAGAGGATTTAGAATGCAAAAGAATGTTTTGGGATACTTCAAGATCAAGGTGAGATTGTATTTAGGACTTGTGTATTGTTGGTGAAAAAGGAATGAAGTGATTTGTTGCATGGGAAGCTATAAACTTGTAAAGATGTCAAGGAGTTGTTTAGGTAGAAAAAATGCGTGGGAGATGATGTTGTAGTGGTGAGGAAACATTAATGGCATAATGGTTATCATAGGTATGAAACACCACTTGGAAAACTAAGGAGAAAATAACATAAGTGTTAGGAATTTTGGTATGAAATGAGTAAGTGTTTAAGGAGATAGAAAATGAGTTTCATGGATGTTGTATGAGGGTGTAAGTGTACCAAATGATGTTAGAACACATTGGGAGGCTTTAGGAGAAGTTTGGAGAGGATTTGACAATGTTTGGGCATATTCTGGTGGCGTCCGACCCAGGTGTCCGAACCAAGTTTGGGTCGGACAGCCTCTGTTAGACGCCAGTAAGATGTTCTGGAACGGTCCGACCCAGAGGACTTGGGTCGGACATGGGTCGGACGTGTGTGTTTTAAATCTCTGGAATGGTCCGACCCAGATGGTTGGGTCGGACATGGGTCGGACAAGTAGAGTTTTTCAAACCCGAAAATCACTGGAAGGGTCCGACCCAGTTGGTGGGTCGGACGGTGGGTCGAACAGACCAAAACTTATAAAAAAAACAGTAAAGAATGTGGCAAATGTAGTTAACCCTAGGGGGTATAATGGAGGTAACCAAGGTTAAGTTGGGGCATTAAAACATGTTATATAATCATGTTAAACATTTAGTAAATTTGAAGTTAAGTAAATTAATTAACCGACGTTATTAATCATGTATAGGAGTGACCTACGGTGGAAACAAATCGAAGCAAGGACCAAGGTATGGTTTTCTTGCAGTCTATTGCCTACCGGTTTACACCGGCTTGTGTGTTGTTTGTTTTTCTGTGTGTTTATGACCTTGTAAGATTTAAGTCATGTAATGAGTTTACAGTTGTTAAATATTAGTGTATTGTTCAGTATGACTCTCTATTCCCTTGTGTGTGTCTAACAAGACTTAACCAAATGTTGTGAATTGTTTATTGAGTTCAATGTTGAACTACTAACAAGTGCTAACGGGGGAAGTGAGGAGTCCGGTCTGTTCCGGCCACGCGTGTGAGTATGGGAGTCGATGTCATAACCGGTTCGATTCTCTTTGTATGTTATGGTTGTTTTCCAATTTGGTTTCCAACCTTCCCTTTAGCTTAACCAAGGCTATTTTACTGACTCACGTCGGGCCACAGGGGCAAACTATGTGTTGTTTCGGTGTGCTTGGGTGACTATATCCGAGGCACCTTGTGTTAAGTTATCCGTTCAATCTAACAGGACGGTAACGAGTTATGTAACGAGCTTAGCATGAGTATGGCAACATTCTCTAGGCTCTCCATGGGAACTAATTGTATTGGTTCACTTCCTAAAAGGAAATGTCTTGTATGTTATGTGTGATGTTGTGTACAATACTTATGTTGTGATATATGTTTATGATGTGTGTTTTAAAATGAATGCCATGTCATCATGACAATTAGGTGCGCGCATTCCGGTAGCCGATGGGCTGCGCGTTAACCATACCAGCCAAGGGTTGCTGACCCCCTCGAGGGCTCCATATTTCTTTTACTGCAGGATGAGGATCGAAGAAGCATAATGGCTCTAGATTCTAGGATGCAGGATTACTTTTGATTATTTTTGGATGTTGGGCCCGGGATGTGCCTGTGCTCCCGTGGCGATATATATTTTGGTTGTGAACAATTTACAGTGATGGTTTACAATGAAGGATGTAAGTAAATACTCGGTATTGTGTTTATGTATATATGGTTATTAGTTCTATGCTCGGGAGTCTGATCATCAAACTGATACACTTGTATTTATTCATCCTTGTTAACCACGTGGGTGGTTGACGGCGTTGTAGCACCAATCGTTTAGTTATTGTTTAGTTGTTTATTTTCCGCTGTGACTCCAGTTTATAGTAAGCGTGTAGTAGGGGTGTTACAAAAATACAAGATGTGGGAAGACCGCACTCGAAGGAGCTTGCGGGCCTGACAGACCCTTTGTGAGTTAGTCGGGTAAGTGGTAACGTGTTAAAAGGCACCTCATGTATGTATACATGTAGTGTACGAAACACGGAAGTAGCCAGCTCCATTCTACGGACCATAAGTGAAATCAAACCAAAACAGTTGGGCACCTCGAATGAACGAAGGAACTCAGATAAGGTTACAAAGCTAAAGGAGTTGAGAACTACTCAAAGAGTATAATTAAGAGTTAAAAAGTGCAAGAAGCACTAGTATTTGACTAAAGACATTGGAGATGTCTCAAGAATTTGAAACAAAAGCATGAAATAGCCGGAATGAATACCCGGTCTAAACACACTAAGGCAACACCTAACCTGAACACACCAATGTTCAAGGAACAAAGTGATATACCCAGAGTGATCATCTAAGGTACCGGAGGATACCGTTCACCACCGAAGGATATACCAAACCGGTTAAAACCATAAGAGAAATACCCATAGTCTACCCTAAGAACGGGAGACGTTGTAACCCTAAATGGGACAACTTAAAACCCAGAACCGCAATGCGGAGAAGACAGAACATACTCAAATGTTAGCCAGATGTAACGGCATAACCATCAACACTAGGAGACTTAAAAGGGCATCCAACGGACGGAAGTGTGATGCAACGATCCGGTCATGGAGCCCAGTAATACCTCCAAACCATGTAATGGTATACGGATAAGCAAGCTTGTAAACAGCCTAAGATGAGCAGAGCTCTAGGCAACGTGGCTAGGATGCCATGAACCCACTACAATACATAAATCCAATGGTTGTAAAATTGGTTGTGAATCGTAGGAAGAGTTACCAAGAACGGAACCAGTAAGATTGTTTAATAACCAATGAGCAGGGACAACCCTCGTTAATTTGAGACCGCGAGAGCGGTGAACACATAAATTCCAAGAAGGGAATACCATCAGTGAATATCTGATAATACACCTCTTTCGGAACTACAAATGTAGTGAAGCTTGAGCTTATAGATATTGCTGAGCAAAGTAGAAATATGTTTTCATAGCAACTGTTGGAAACCGAGGAGTAATCGGTTAAGAAGAAATATGTGAAGTGTGAACCTAAAGTGTAAAACCAACGACGCTCAAGGAGCTCACACATATAAAAGAATGTCATATGCTATAATCAGCCAAATAAATGATGAAAGCATTGTATAAATGGTAGAGCTACATGAGCAGAAGCAAAGGTAATAGCGGATGCCATGGAAACCAATGTCGTAAATAAATACGAACATGGAGCACAGCAAGCGACCAATACATGTGAATAAATCATACAATGAGATGGAGTTGAGGAATAAAGATGGTAGACAGACCGAGAAACAAGGAGACAATATTCATTCCTATTGCAATCTCACAAGAGATTAACTGCCAAGGGTTTACGCCTTTGCACTCTGTAGGACTGAGTGTTTGGGTATTGCACTTGTGCATAATGATTGAGTGGGATAGCTAGGAAGTTGGGAAGATGACAATTGTGGTAAAAGGTAGAAGGAAACCTATGTAGTCATAAGGACCGAAGCATAGAAAATGCAAGGTCATAAATCAGAAGCCACTGACAATAGAGGAAGCACTACAATTAAGCAGTGACTCAACCTCAACTGACAATAAGTCGAGAGAACCAAGTGAATAATCACCCAAGTACACAATAGTAGGTACATTGATTCTAGAGAGCTCGATAGAAAACCTATGACTCATTGAGTTCACGTACGGTAAAAGAATACCACACCAGATTAATAAACCTTGTTCCCAAGATAAAAGGGATAAAAGGATATTGTATAACACATTAAGGATAATGAGACGGGCGAATAAACCCAAGTTATCAGGGTCGCGCAGTAGAAGGTAGTGGGCCCAAATTCTAAGGTTTAGTACACCTAGGGAATGAATGGGTAATTATCAATGCCTTGAAGCCTTTTAGACTAGAACCGTACCCGGTTAAGAGTTAAATAAACTCCAATGAGAATTCTTGGTGCAGGGACTAACCAACAATATGGTTAAGACCCTTTGACCAGAATACATCGTATAATAGACCGCATGGAAGTTAGAACACTCCATGATGGCTGAATGCCTTCGACCTATCTCCAATGTTTACACAAGGTAGATTACGTGGGCGTAATCCCTTTTTAAGGGGGGTAGGGTGAAAACCGCGAAATGTATGTTTTACGCGATAGTGCATAAACTACAATGCGCTTAGCGCAAAAGAATTTGTTGTGATGATTGGTACTTATGTTACATAAACATATGTAGCCATTCATAATGTAATTATGGTTGATTATGAGATTTGAAGTGGAAAGAATTATTGATTGTGAGAGATTTGAGGTGAATGGAGTAGGGAAACTCCATGGGAATGAGAACCCCAATTGGTAATTGTTATACCCAAAATTTTGACCCCCCCTGGTTAGGGTCTACGAGGTTTTGATGTTGTGGGGGACATTTTAATCAAGTAACGAGAGATGCTGGCTCGATCGGTGCATTCTAGGGCATGAGGAGCAGTTCCTTCATTGTCATGGGTGTTTTCGTAATTTTTAATGCTCCCGAGACCTCATATAGGTTTTCTCTCTCCTCCAAAAGATGCCCAAATCAGCTTGAAATTCTTTGATATATTAACCCATGATAGGGGGTGACATTTTAAGCATAATGGTGTTGGAATTTTGATTTTTCGAATTTCCAATAATTTTCTAGCAATTTCTGACTGAATCTGACGAGAAATTCAATTTAAAAATATTCCAACATTTAAAAAATCCAATTCCACTTCAGAAAATTCATAATTTCCATCCTTGACATGTGGTTAAAATTTCACAGCAAAATTCCTTTGGGAAGTCATTTAATTAAAATGTCAAAAAATCTTACTTTTACTAGATTTTCTTTATCTTTAAGAAAGTCTATATGAGGGGATAGGTTTTTTGATAAAATCAGAATATAATAAGCTCAAGAACCCTAGGAAGGCAGAAAGCACAGCCCCCTCTCTCTCTCACGTTTTTCAATACCCGACCACCCGAATCATACCGAAAATTCCCTGAAATCACCATCTAAACTCGTTTTGCAATTCCCAAAGCACCAATAATCATCAAAACCCCACAAAAACATCACCAAAACGTGAAGAACAACAAGAACAACCAACAACCAGAAGCTTGGTTCGAAAACCCTTCGGGTCTGCCATCAATGGAGCACTCGACGAATCCTGGTGTGAAGAATCATCATGAACCCGAAGGTAAAACAGGTAGAAGTTCCACTTTCCTAACCCCCCACGATATTATCAGTCTTGCCTCAAAATTTGGGTTCAAACTAACTCTTTTTCGCTTCTGTATCACTAATTGTTTTAGCTAATGCCTTGTTACTTGTTTGCTAAGGTTCGTATTAATTTTGATGTCAAATTGAGTTCTTTCAATTACTAACGTGTTCATAATCTTTCAGGCTACATACCCATAAAATTTGAGCTCAAAACACTGTTGGGAGCCATCAAAAACCCACTGTCCGTGGGTTGTCCGTGACCTCGGACTCATTGTCCGGGACCATGGACGGGTTGTCCGTGACCACGGACACCCACGGACGGTGGCGGGATTTTACATTTTTCAATTTTTCAAATTTTAGGGTTTCTGTCAACACATGTCCGGGCCCATGGACACCCTGTCCGTGGCCCCGGACTTTTCAAATTTGCGTTTTTATTTTAGTTCTGTTTTCGAAATCATTTAATTCAACTGGGGTCCATGGTCTCGGACATTAGGTCCGTGGCTACGGACGTGATTAAGATTTGACCTAATTCTGCCTCTGAAACCCTAGTTTAGGTAGCTTTAAATTTCACTTTAATTTTCTGTCAAAAAACGCTAAAAAATGAAAAAACCAGAAGCGCGCACTTAGGTTAAAAAATGACTCGTAATAAGCCGTAATTAAACTAAGTAGAGGAAAAACGAATTCTAGGGGTAATGAAAGTAATTGAACACTAAATAAGTCGAATATCAAGCCCCCGAACCCAAACTCTCCTTTCCTAATTTACTCTAGTTTAAAATTAGGTGGCGACTCATAATAGGTTCCAGTAAGCTAGCTTAGGTTTTAATACTTATTGTTGTATGACATAGTTATTAAACTTAGGTTATAGGTGGACCTAAAACCCGACTAGATCCTAATCAACTTAAACAACATAGGATAGTGTTTAAAATCGAGGCTCACAGACTGGCGACTCTGCTGGGGAATAAAATTCTTAATTTTAACTTGTTTAATTTTAAGAAAGAGGGCTTAACTCGAATTGATGTTTATTTATGGCTTTTACTACATTGTTTATTTACTTTTAGTGCACACTTTAATTTTTGCACCCTTGCATCATATGAGAGCGAGGGTCCACGCAATCCAATTTCACCCCGGGACCCGTTTGAGGGTCCCCTGTCAGGGACTCACACCTTTTTGGTGATGTCAATAAGTGGGGGAAAAAAGGAGGGTGTCGTCTAATCACACCCCCTTAATACCTGGGCTTTAGCCCCAAGCATTTTCTTGGCAGTACCCTTACCTAGCCCATTGTTTGGTCAGTCAAAGACCCGACCGTAGACGCACACCTTTTAGGTGATGTGAAAAAGTGGGGAAGCCCAAAGAGAATAGTGTGCAGGCCCTATTCCTTTGTGGTGACCTGGGCTCGCGCACCAAGCACCTCTCCGTATCGATCTGTACCCGTTGGATTGAGTCACTTTGTGAGGACATTTGCGTCACCACCTTATGTAAGACCTCTGTGCATATGTTCTTTCTCTCCTGGGCCTCAGGCCCGATGTCTGTATCAATCCATCAATCTCTTCTAGCCCAAATGGAACATTTAAAGGATTTTGATAGTCCAAATGCTTCGATCACCTCAAAACAAAAAAAAGCAAAAATCCTTTAGGCGGATTCTTGTTACAAGTCTGACTCTTGCAATACCCACTCATAAGACCGACGAATCCTGTAACCTGAAAGTTTAAACCCTTCCAAAATTTTGGAGTCCAGTATTCATTGCAGCACACTAATTTTCGGCCTGTTTAGTCCCAGTCTCACTCCCGCAATGCTGACTTATCTTTTTGCTTAAAACAGGCAGCACCCCTCACAGCTAGGATGTCGTTTGGAGTTAACGATTGAAGTACTCAGCTCGCTGAGCTTGTGGATTTGATAAGGAAACTAGCTGAGTTAGAATTTATCCACAGGAGTGCCTTGGAAGAGCTAAGCTCAAGATTTGTGTCGGCTGCAAGGGAAGCGAGAGCTCTCATTCATGCTCTCGGGGAAGTCATCCCTTTAGATTTGGCCCCCAATGAGGACGGGGTCAAGTCACCGGAGAACCAGGAACCGTAACAAGAGCAGGCCGCACAGGTGCCCATTGTAGATCTGCAGCAGCCGTAGAGTCAGATTCTGAGAGTACTTCTAGGGCGAGGGTTAGTCCAACTCAAAGCCCCGCGGTTTCACGGGTGGCATCTGGGGGCATATCCCGAGCAGTTCTGTCGTTTCCACCTACTCACATGCCACTCCACAGATAATTGTCGTAATTTGAGGTCTAAAATTTTGTTATTGGCCCAAGAAGGAAAAATCCAGATTGCAACCCCGGTACCGGAGCTTCCCCACAAAGCCGAAAGGGAGTACACACCCATTGGTTGTCCCTTAAGCCAGGCCTTTGAGGAGCTACAGGACGAAGGGCTAATACGACCGCTCATTCCTCGCCATGGAGAGACACGAAAGGGGAGTAGGCTCAGTCAATTTTGTAGGTACCATTAGCTAGCGGGACATGATACCAATGATTGCAAAGCGCTGAGACATCGGATCCAAGACCTCATCGATCAGGGATACCAACGTTTGGATGATCTCGAGACCTCAGAGTCCGAAGTTCAGTGTGCTGCCTTTACTGTTTTCTGGGATGACCAAAAGCCAGCACGGGGGGCAGGACGGAAGCCCACATCCACGGTCAGCTTTGTCCCAGCGAATGCTCACATTACTCGGTCGGGCAAGCACTACGGATCTCCTGAAAAGCCATCGCAAGGGGAAGAGCAAATGTTGTCTCCCCCGGTGGTTGAAGAAATTCTAGGTGAACGAGAACTGCTTCAGAAGCTGAAGACAACTACCATCCCCATGGCCATCTGGTCTTTGCTTACGATCTCACCAGAGCACCGACGGGCCATTGCCAAACATTTGGGTGGGCCAGAGGAAAGTTTAGCCCCGGAGAGGATGGTCGCGGCTCTTTGGCAAAAGCAGGAAGAGGAGATCAGTTTTCACGATAGCGAGATCTGCGAGCACTCTAGAAAAGCATTGTATATTACTGTTTGGTGCGGGGCCTTCAAGGTGCCAAAGGTCCTCATTGACACAGGAGCAGACGTTAGCATCTGTCCTCTGAAAGTGGCAGAGGGTATGGGTTACGACAAGTTTGAGTCTTGCCAAATAGTGTTACGAGGGTATGATGATAACCCAAGACATGTCTTCGGCCTACTGGATCTCCCACTCAAGTTTGGGACGGTTATTCATCCAGTGAAGTTCTTAGTTTTGCAAATTCCCCATTCTTTCAATCTGATTCTGGGACGGGATTTCCTTCAAGATTTAAAGGCCGTCCCTTCTATGGTGCATCAATGTTTGAGGTTCAAAAGAGACAGGAAGGTTCATATCGTAAGGGGTGAACCACATCAGAAGGAGTTGCCTATTTGCATGGTTGAAGAGGAGGTTCGGTTCCACTGAACAGGTTCAGTGTTGTACCAGAGCAGTCTGACCCAACTTCTCTTCAGAAACTTAAGGTTGGATAGGGGAAGGTTATCATGGAGAAGTATGGTTATCAAGAGGGTAAGGGCCTCGGCAAGGATCTCCAAGGAATCCCAGACGTCCTATCTCCAGTAGTGAATCTTGGTTGTCAAGGACTTGGTGCGTTAATGGACCTATCTATCATTTCAGCGATTGAACTATCATCTTTACTCATGTGCTCATGTTCCACATGTTTACAGGGTACGGTAAGAGCGGTAAAGGAGGAAGCGATGCCTGATTGGATGTTCCTTGAAGAATAGATCATAGATTAGGGGTAGTTAGTCATTTACTTCCCGCTTTGGGGTCATTAGGAGTCATTATTATTATTTTCCTTTGGTTGCTTTACATAGCTTCTTTCTTTCTGTAGTTAGTTTAGTTGTCTCTCCCATTTAGTCGGTACTTGATGTCATTGTTACTTCTTTTGGTCATCAATAAAATTTCTTCTTTGTTCATGTTTTAACGTTTATACATTCGTTCATGTGCTAAAAAAGAAAGGAAAAAAGAGAAAAGAAGAAAGAAAACCTTCTCTCATACAGCATGCCTGCAAGCATATAAAAAGGGAAACCTTTGTTCTTCGTGAAACCACTTGTACAAAACCGTCTTCCCATCCATACACTCGCCACCTCCATTACAGCCATCACACATGTCACAACATTCCATCATTTCTACCATTTCACCAGACACATAAAACAAAACTGATGCCGCCAAAAAATAAATCATTCAGCAATCACCCCATCACCACTCACCACCATCGTTTACCATCGCACATGCAATCACCCTCCATAAATAACTTGGGCATTCTAAGGTTTCTTAAGTAAACCCCACAGCAATACTGGGGCAATCTGAGTTTAAGACCAAAGATGATAATTTCTTTTGTTTAAGCGCGTGAACGAGTCTTTGAGCATACATAGCGTGAGAGTGTCTTGAGTGGTAAAACCAAGAGTGAAAGAGCGTGTCATTTCTACACGACTCCAGAGAGGTGATCACTTTCAAAGGTAAGGCAAACGGCATGACTCCGACCGAAGGAGATAATTTGTAAATTTACGCTTAAACCTATGAAAAGTAACAAAGAACGGATACACAACTATTAGGGATGACGAAGCACCTAGGTACAGTACCACACAGCCGAAAAGTTTGTGAACCCAGATATTAAACCCTAGGCGCCCCCGCTGAGGTTTTCGTGAACATCCTATTTTATAACATTTCAAACTCCACAAACAAGCCAGCCAATGATGAACAACCGACCCGGTGACCAAAGGAAGCAAGGAGCCCGACTTCCGAACAGCAACTTCACAAGTCCAAAGAAGCAAAACTGCTACCAGCATGATAAAACAATATGTAAATGGCCCTAAAGTGGCACAGGATCCCAATGAGCTAACATCAAAAACAGCTCTCAAAGTTCAAAACCGGGAAATACAAGAACTCCGAAGGAAAAGAGATTCAAGAAAGGCAAACCTGAAAAGCCTCGAAGAAATCTAAAATCGGGAAAAAAGAGAAGGTGCAAGGAACAATCCAAAAGTCCCAAGTTCCAAGCTCACATGCGAAGTCATCATGAAGTAGCCAAACGACTTCAAGACGAAGAAGACAGGTCCAAGAGAAGGTGCAAGTTGTAGCTTTGGTCACCCTTATAGCTCCACATATCCTAAACATTCCTCCATCATCCCTTTGTCTTTCACCACACCTCATAGCCACGTTATAAGCTTAAAAGACTTCCGACTTAGTAGTTGTGTATCCGATCACGTGAAAGTGACAGGTTGAATGCGTAAATCTAACAAATGTCAAATTCAATGGTTGAGATGTCTTGACCAAAAGGAGGGCACGAGTGCAAACATCAAACACTTTGAGTGTAAGATAGAAGGCACCACATCAAAATAAACCCTAACCTTGTGAGGATGAGGCTTGTCTTGCGCAATTAATCAAAGAAAATACTGGGGGTAATCGATCGTTCCGTTCGATTGCCATAAAACCCTGAAAACTCAGATTGCCTCAAGGAAAAATACTGGGGGCAATTGTTGGTCCCAACAATTGCAACAACGACACCGATGGAGGCCCAAAAACCCGAAACCCAAAGGTTTTGAAACTCTCTCATATCACACGGGCCCGTCCTAAGCCCTACCTCCACATTCAAACATTCACAGGCCCGTCTTGAGCCCTACCATATCCAGGTTTTCCTTAAGCCTTAATCCTTCTACATTCATCGTACACCTAACACATTTTCACCTAGATCCATCTTTAGGCTCGTCATAAGATCTAGAACCTTCCTTAGGCTCGTTATAAGACCTAGATCCATCTTTAGGCTTGTCATAAGACCTAGATCCACCTTTAGGCTCGTCTTAAGACCTAGATCCATCTTTAGGCTAGTCATAAGACCTAGATCCACCTTTAGGCTCGTCATAAGACCTAGATCCACCTTTAGGCTCGTCATAAGACCTAGATCCACCTTTAGGCTCGTCATAAGACCTAGTTGCATTCCCTTAGGCTTGTAGTAAGACCTAGCATTACCCTTTAGCTTACCCACTCTCATCAATTACATTGCATTCATCTCATTCATATAGGCTCGTCATAAGACCTAGTTGCATTATCTAGGCGCGTCACAAGACCAGACGACAAAAAACTTGGCGAGGTGATGGCAATAAATCCTCCTGTGTTATGTCAACTTACTTTGGGATCAACGAATGGTGGGCAAAGGCAATAAGTCCCCAGGGTTTTTACCAGGAGTTATCCCAGCACACCGGCTTGGGGGGCGATGGCAATAAGTCCACATTGTGTCCAGTCCGGAGCATTGGCACGTGTTTCGGTCCCCAGAAGCATCCGAGCATCATCAACATCATCAGCATTATCATCAGCATCAGCATCATTGGCATCATTAGCATTTCATCATTCTTGCATTTGCATACCCTTAGTTTTCACATCCTAGGTAGTCAACGCCTTAGAATCGCTTGACATTGCATTATTTCATTTTCATCACCTAGGTAGTCAGCGCCTTAGAATAGCTCGACAACGTTTTGTTTCTTAGGTAGTCAGCGCCTTAGAATAGCTCGACAACGTCTTGTTGCTTAGGTAGTCAGCGCCTCCGAATAGCTGGACGTAGTCAATGCAATTTCGCACAACGTGGAGGATTCTGTAGAATCCAAAATTTTGGGGCATCACTCAAGCATCAACCAGACTTTTTCACATCCATTACAAAGTCCAGTTGACGGGGGGCAATCTGTTATACCCAAAATTTTGACCCCCTGGTTAGGGTCTACGAGGATTTGATGTTGTGGGGGACATTTTAATCAAGTAACGAGAGATGCTGGCTCGATCGGCGCATTCCAGGGCATGAGGAGCAGTTCCGTCATTGTCAGGGGTGTTTTCGTAATTTTTAAGGCTCCCGAGACGTCCTATAGGTTTTCTCTCTCCTCCAAAAGATGCCCAAATCAGCTTGAAATTCTTTGATATTTTAACCCATGATAGGGGGTGACATTTTAAGCATAATGGCATTGGAATTTTGATTTTTCAAATTTCCTATAATTTTTTAGCAATTTCTGACTGAATCTGACGAGAAATTCAATTTAAAAATATTCCAACATTTAAAAAATCCGATTCCACTTCAGAAAAATTCATAATTGCCATCCTTGACATGTGGTTAAAATTTCACAGCAAAATTTCTTTTGGGAAGTCATTTAATTAAAATGTCAAAAAATCGTACTTTTACTAGATTTTCTTTATCTTTAAGAAAGTCTATATAAGGGGATAGGTTTTTTGATAAAATCAGAATTTCATAAGCTCAAGAACCCTAGGAAGACAGAAAGCACAACCCCCCTCTCTCTCACGTTTTTCAACACCCGGCCACCCGAATCATACCGGAAATTCCCCGAAATCACCATCTAAACTCGTTTTGCAATTCCCAAAGCACCAATAATCATCAAAACCCCACAAAACATCACCAAAGCATGAAGAACAGCAAGAACAACCAACAACCAGAAGCTTGGTTCGAAAACCCTTCGGGTCTGCCATCAACGGATCACTCGACGAATCCCGGTGTGAAGAATCATCGTGAACCCAAAGGTAAAACAGGTAGAAGTTCCACATTCCTAACTCCCCACGATATTATCAATCTTGCCTCAAAATTCCAACTAACTCTTTTTCGCTTCTATATCACTAATTGTTTTAGTTACTGCCTTGTTAATTGTTTGCTAAGTTTCTTATTAATTTTGTTTTCAAATTGAGTTCTTTCAATTACTAACGTGTTCATAATCTTTCAGGCTACATACCCATAAAATTTGAGCTCAAAACACCGTCGGGAGCCATCAAAAACCCACTGTCCGTGGGTTGTCCGTGACCTCGAACTCATTGTCCGGGACCACGGACGGGTTGTTCGTGACGACGGACACCTACGGACGGTGGCGGGATTTTACATTTTTCAATTTTTCAAATTTTAGGGTTTCTGTCAACACATGTCCGGGCCCACGGACACCCTGTCCGTGGCCCTGGACTTTTCAAGTTTGTGTTTCTATTTTAGTTCTATTTTCGAAATCATTTAATTCAACTGGGGTCCGTGGCTATGGACGTGATTAAGATTTGACCTAATTCTGCCTCCGAAACCCTAGTTTAGGTAGCTTTTAATTTCACTTTGATTTTCTGTCAAAAAACGCTAAAAAATGGAAAAAACAGAAGTGCGCAGTTAGGTTAAAAAACGACTCGTAATAAGCCGTAATTAAACTAAGTAGAGGAAAAACGACTTCTAGGGGTAATGAAAGTAATTGAACTGTAAATAACTCAAATATCAAGCCCCCGAACCCAAACTCTCCTTTCCTAATTTACTCTAGGTTAAAATTAGGTGGCGACTCATAATAGGTTCCAGTGAGCTAGCTTAGGTTTTAATACTTATTGTTGTATGACATAGTTATTAAACTTAGGTTATTGGTGGACCTAAAACCCGACTAGATCCTAATCAACTTAATCAACATAGGATATGGTTTAAAATCGAGGCTCACAATAATAGTATGGGAGATGAGTATGTTTGAGGAAATTGGTGAGTATGTTTGAGGAAATTGACGAGTATAAATTGGTATGAAACCGATGTTGAACCTAGTGGGAAGTGAGTCCCCTAGGTAACTTGATTTGATTGTAGGTGTGAATAAATTGAGGATAGAAATTGATTTAACTTGTGAACTATTTGAGGATAGAAAAACTAACTGTTGAAATTCTTGAGTTTAGAGGTTGAAGATAGGTTGAGTAATAATTGACGAGATGGCTAGTAAGCAATAATTGATGGTATGAGTAGTAATGAGTAATGAATTCTAGAAATTGGTAAATGTATGGTTGTATGATTATTATTAGAAAGATAAAAAGATAGAAAATTAAATTAATGTTTGACTATTTGATTGTGTGAAGTGAGGTGGGAGGTGGAACTTGGTTTGCTAGCGATCAAGGGAAACCGAACACCAAAGTGTGGTGGATGGATAGTTCAACACCAATGCTGATCACATTGGGGTTGAATGACTCTTGAAGCTCCGTATAAGTGGCCACAAGTAATCACACTAGTAATAGGTGAAACTAACATAAATTGGAACTTGGAGTTGCATGGAAGTTTTCAAAATGAATTTCCAAAATGATTTTGGTAAATGATTTTCTTCAAACTTGAGAATGAGGATTGGTTTTGAAACCACTTCCACGGGCGCTAGTGGATCTTTCATGGCTAGGCACGGGTATCCGGTTGAATCATGGAGGTGAAGCTAGTTGTGAGTCGGTGGAGGTGTTGAATAGTTTTGAAACCACTACAACGGACGAGCAAGGGTACTAAGTGACATGTAGGACATTTGTAGTGTATGTTTGGTATTTGTCCAAGGGCCGCCGGATATGAGTAGTCCGGTCAGGGAAGAGTACCCACTTTGGAGCCTGAGGATTCTCTAGAGGTGCAAATGAATTTTGATCGGAACCAAAAGATCGTAGAGCCAGAAAGAGTAAGTGTTTAATGTCGTGACGGCCGTGAACCAGAGAGCGTAAGTGTTCAAACGTGATCGGTACCTGAGGGATCACTTGATATGTGGGAGGACTTAAGGCCTAATTGTCTGCGGATGGACCCCCATTGAGAGATTTGGGAAAAAGATATTTTTGGTTGCTATGCATGCTTGACATGTTGTGTGAATGTGTGGTACGTAGTCAGTCTGTAACACCCCAACTACAAATACAACACTTATCAAATGGTTGCAGCGGAATTAAAACTCAACACATACCTAAATCCTTGGGTGCTAAACGCCGTTAGCCACCCAAGTGGCTAACAAGGCTAATACATACACAACGTACCGGTCTGATGGACAAGATTACCGAGCACTACACTTTACATTTACAATTCCGTTATATACTGAATACAAATACAATCACAATCCAAACAGTACCGAGTCTAATACATTCACTTCCGGTATCACACTTTGGTCTTACACCGCTTACAAATGCATAAACAAACTACATACACTACCCTTGCATAAACAGCTACCCCATCCTACTCTCGAACGGCTGACTGCTCCATTCTACCGAAAAAGTATGGGGGCCCCCCAAAGGGGGTCAGCACCTTTGCTGGTATGGTAATCGAGCAGCCCGCATACTACTGGGCCATGCACAACTATTTGTCGTCTGAGCATGCGGTTAATTACATTTAAAACATGCATGAAACTATAAACCCATATCATGCTGATAAATCACGCATCCAATGAATATGATACAAACATAAGATTAACATATCACATTGGTTAGATCACATTATTGGGTTCTACGGCCCTTGAGGGTTCTACCCTACTGGAGCTATTCCTTTCTAGACGACACACACCCATTTAATCGGGTTGTACTTAATTACCCCTTATATTTGTACGTGGTTGATTTCGGAATCAACGTACACAACATCACAACATACTTCACATAATAACATGTATACAACTTAATACCGTTCTTCTTAGAGAACGTACACTTTACTTAGGATGTGCCGAAGGAAATATTGGCCCGAGCACACCGTACACATTTACTTCACTTAGATGTGTTGGCCATAATATAGGCCCGACCACACCATACACAATTTCCCCTAGCTCCAAATAATAGTGAGGTAGGTAAGCCTTGGTTAAGCTTGTGGGTGGTTGTAATCCAAGGAAAGAAAGCAACCTTTACATAATAGTATTCCCCCTAGCCCCGAATAATAATCAAGGCAGGTAAGCTTTGGTTAAGCTAGTGGGTGATTGTAATCCAAGAAGGAAAAACAACCATAACATAACAGAGTGGGAGTTAATTCAAATATATACATCAACTCCCAAACGACACGCGCGACTGGAACGACCGGATTCCTCACCCCCCATAATATATACATATTAGTTAGAAGTTCCTTTATGGAACTTATCACATCCATACACCATTTGGTGTTACAAGCTTGGTTAATCACACACAATGGAGGTAACATCCCATTCGACAAACATGGACAACAACTTTCGTTAAACAACAATATATTAAGCAATGGCAACACACAACACACAACCACAATATACAACTAACGCACGGATAGCCGTAGTTAGTACGTTCCCGTAGATTGGGACGTTTAATCCGAATACTGATCTCTTATGTGATCCTAGAGTCGGTTAGCTACGGTTTAACACATAATTAAGGTTAAACGGTATCGGAATCATTTACGCCACATTAATGAATTACCGTAAACTCATTTCATGCTTTATCTTGCAAGGTGGAAAACATACAGAAAAACACATAGGCATACAAGCCGGTGTAACCCGGTAGGACACAGATTGCAAGAAAACCATACCTTACACCATGGGTTATCTACCGTGTTCCCGAGGATTTACTCCAACGCATCACTTCACGCTGCCCGGGTAGTTTCCGAATAACTGGTATTATTATTAAAATGTTTTATTAACAACAAAATCTTATGGTATTTAAACTTCAATTACTCCCGTACTTACCCCGTTATTTCGGTTTTACTTTGTGTACTTAAACTCACAACTTTCTCATATCCAAGTTAACACTTGTTTACACTTTCTAATGCCTTTACATGTCACCAAACAAGGCCTAAACATCATCTAAAACCATTACCATTCAATCCCCCATGTTCTAGACACTTTAAAACACTTTCTAGGCATTTTTAGGGGTGGTCCGGGACTTGGTCCTTACCCTAAGTCCTGGACCAATTCATTTGGTAACTCTCGGCAGGATTTCAGCACTGGTCCGGGACCTTGTCCCTATCTTAAGTCCCGGACCAGGTATGAACATTCACTCTTGGCGCAATTTAAAGGGTGGTCCGGGACTTTGTCCAAGGACTAAGTCCCGGACCCTGCTAAAATCTGCTCCAAACATTATGTTTCAGCCCCTAATCAATCCTTAAACCTCCCTTAATCTTTCCCTAATCTTCCCACATGTTTTCTACATGTTTAAAAACCCTAAAACACTCCTTAAACACTCCTAAAATGTTGGTCCAATTCACCACCCAATTCTTGTTCAAATTCAACAAACTCACTTTTCACATCCTTGCATTTTGCACACTTGTGCATTTCTATTTCCTTTTGATAGTTCTTACCTCCTACCAAACTTACCAAATCCATCAATGACTATTACCAATCATTCCTACATACATGCACTTCTAAAACCCACATTCTTTCCTTGTTTCACAAGTTACAAGCATCAACTCTTTTTCTTGAAATTCCAAGTTACCAAGCATCATTATGCTACAGATTGTGCACTCCCTTATCTCCATTCTCTTTCTACCATTATAAGGCTATTAATCCACTCTACTCAACACTATAAACACCTAGATTCTCCCATTCACCAAGCCATCATCAAAACCCTCATTTTCTACTTAAATTTCGCCATAACCTCCCCATAAACTTAGCATCTCCCAAACCATCAATTTACATTCCTAATCTAGCCACACCCACAAAGGTCCTACCAGCACATAATATCAACCCAAAATTCACCAAACAACATTATAGCACCAAATTCAAATGAAATGGCACTTAGGCCCTTAAATCAACACAAGCTCACAATTATCTCTAAAATCAACTATACACATCCTCCCACATAGATTTCAATTCATAATTTGGGTTCATTAATTTAATTACCCATCCCAAAACCTAAGGCAATTTAAAACAAGTTTTAAGGTAGATTTCTCACCTTAATTATTCCAAGTCTCTTTCCAATTCTCCTCCTCCTCATCTCCTTCTCCAATTCGGTCAAATGGGCAATGGAGTTGCCAAACTCCATTCCCAACATTCATTAGGCACAAAATGAATATAATCAAACCTCTAGCCCTTAGAAAAATTCTAATTCAAAGAAAAAGCTTAAACACTCAAGTTAGGGTTTACCTTTGGAGTGTTTAAAGAGGGAATTTCCCATGAATCAAAGGGAAACTCGACCACCATTGGAGAGTTGATTGAAGCTCAAAAAAAAGAAGAGAAAACAAGATGTGAGAGAGGGCAAAAAATCGGCCATCTATACAAGGTGGAGAAAAATGAGGGTTTTTCTTGGAGATTCTTACCTGTTTGAAAGAGGAGACTCCAAGCTACAAGATGGTGCCATTTTCTCTTCAAATGGGGAAAAACCATGTGGATGAAGTTCATGCTTTTTTTTGAAAATTGAAAGATGATTGATAGAGAATGATGAGGAGATGAAAATATGTAATTTATTTATGAATTGGAGCTCAAATGGAGCTTGGGCATGAAGAGGAAGTGAGGAAGCCATTGTTGGTGGTTGGAGAAATCAATCGGCAGCAAGGAGGAGGAGGAAAGGCTGGGAGAAAGAGAGGGAGGAAGAGGAACAGAGAAACGGAGAAAGGAAATGAGAGGAGAGAGAGGTGGGTGGGGGTTTTAAGTACTTTTTCACTTTTTGCTTTTGACTTATTTAATTAGTTAACTAGTCATGTGTTAAGGGGGCTGTCTTTATTAATAAAACCGGCCCACTAATATATACACACTGGAGCGTTTTTCGTCTTTTACAGAAAACGCTCGTTAATTTACCCGGTTTAGCACTATTCACTAACCGGGCCCGTTTTTCAAGAATTTTCTCGTTCTTTTATTTAATTGTTATAAGCTCCCATTATGCTTAATTATAGTTATATAGTTCAACTATATTTTTACGGGGTCGTTTAACTGTTTAAAGTCACGTTCTCGGGTTTTCTCGAAAAACACACTTTAAGACTCCGTTAGCGTTTTAACATGTTATTTAGATCCGTTTTCTTCAGGAATTTTTCTGACATGTTCTTAGTGTGTAATTAAGGTATAAAAATATATTTATAACCCTAATTAAGGTTATATACCTCCTAAAATAATTAAATACGTGTTTTCACATTTTGTGACTTTTACGCATTTCTTTTTCTTTTTGGTTTTATTTCCTCACCAATGATCTTAAGGACCTTATTAGCCTTAGAGAACATAATTACATAATTAATTAACATATTAAGGTTTGGGTATTTCAATCTACCCGCCTTAAAAGAACTTTGTCCCCAAAAGTCACTATTCTCATGCATCCTATAATAGAATACCTGGTTTATTGTATGATACAACTTCCATACCAAAACACATTTTAATAACAACCTCGGATCTAACGGTCCCGGGTAACATATCCACATCCATACATACATACTTACATAACAACCACAGACTCTCAGGTCAGGGTAATATTTATTACACATATCACACAACATGTCTTAGCATGTATAACAAACAAAAAATACCTTTTGCTCTCTTCATGGGCTCGAGTCAATGTTGAGTACATATGCCACCTGTGATCACGCAGAACCCGGCCGCGATGGACACTGTAACAGCCCAGTCTTAAACCAACTCTGTGAATATTGTCCGCTTTGGGTACCCCCGGGTCCAGCCCAGGCTTGGCACCCTCACGGCTTTAAAACGCGTTCACAAGGGGAGAGTATCCCCACACATATAAGGTGTGGTTCGGTCGCTCTCCGGTCGATGTGGGAGGCACACCCACATCACAGGGGGTACTCCCGGGTGTGACACTCCACCCCCCTGGGGGGCCCAGCGTCCTCGCTGGCGCACCGCCCTGGGCCTGGCTCTGATACATATGAAAGCCCAGTCTTAACCCACTGTGAATATTGTCCGCTTTGGGTTACCCCGGGTCCAGGCCCAGGCTTGGCACCCTCACGGCTTTAAAACGCGTTCACAAGGGGAGAGTATCCCCACACCTATAAGGTGTAGTTCGTGCGCTCTCCGGTCGATGTGGGAGGCACACCACATCACAGGGTACTCCCCGGGTTTGTGACACTATTGAAATACCCCGGATCTAGGAATGGCGATAAATTATTACTCTAATATGATTATAAAAGGCTAACGGTGCCTAAAGAGTATTGGTAAAAAAGAATAAAACCAAAAGAAAGAGGAAAACGCTTGAAAAGCGAAAAACGCTAAAATGCGCGTTAAATGAGTATAAGAGATATATGATCTCGAGAGGGTCCGAGAGATTCCTAGGGCTTAGTTAGGCCTAATTAGTGTACGGGAATGATTCCCGAAGAAAACGGATCCAAACAATGGATTAAAACGCTAACGGAGTTCTAAAGCACGTTTTTCGAGAGAAAACCCGAAAACGTGACTTTAAGTGGTCAAATGGACCCGTAAAAATTATAGTTGATTAAATAACTATAATTAAGTATTAATGGAAGTTTAATAACCATTAAAATGAAAGAAGAAAAGAAAGAGAAGAAAAAGAAAAAATCCGAAAAAAACGGGCCGGTTAGTGAATAGTGCCAAACCGGGTAAAATAACGAGCGTTTTCTGTAAGAAAACGAAAAACGCTCTAGTTTAAATAGTGTGTGGGGGCCGGTTTTTATTAGACTAGTCAGCCCTCTCTATTATCTAATTAACAAAGAAAAGAAGAGTTGAAAAGTCAAAAAGGGGAATAGTGAAAAGTTACTTACTTACCTTTTTTCTTCTCTTTCCTCATTTCCTTCCTCACATCTGAACTCCCTCACCTCTCTCCTCCGAATGCTCCCCTCCTCCTTCCTTGCTTGGACGATTTCAAGCTGCAACAAAGGGCTCCAATGGCAACTCCACTTCCACCTCATGCCCAAGTCTCATTTATGCTCCAAATTCGAAATAAATTATATATTTGAACTCCTCTCCTCAAGCCCTATCATCCTATCTTTTCGGAATTTCAAATGGAGGAGTTTCATTTTCATGGGTTTTGGGCATTTGAAGAGTAAACCACATCTTTTTGGAGCTTGGAGTCTCCTTGTTGGTTTAAGGTAAGAAAAACCATAAAATTCCATCATTTCCTTTACTCTTTGGTGGCCGGTTTGTAACTCCCCAATTTTCCCTTGTTTTTCCTTCCTTGAATGAGCCACGTTCAAGCTTCAAAAGCTCATGGGGAGTCATTCTTTGATTCATGACCAAAAGGCCATCCTAAAGTTTCAAGGTAAATCTCAATTTTGTGCCTTAAGCACTTTCCTTGCCTCTTAGCTTAATTAATAAGCTTAGGTGAATTGAATTGTGTCTAAACCCCCATTTCGGTATTGACTTGGAGGTTGATAAGGGTATTGACCAATTTGACCGAAAATCAAGAGAGGAGAAAGAAGGAGAGCAAAGGAGGAATATGTGAACATTTAAGGTAAGAAACTTATCTTAGTGTGGTCCTATATGTCTTAGGATTTGGGAAGGGTTAATGAATAAATGAACCCCACTTGAGTTGTGGTAGCAATGTGCTTGTACAAATAATGCAAGTGAGAAAACATTGTGAATTTAGTGTTTGATTAAGTGTTATGCATTTTATGAATTATGCATTGTATTGTATTTAGAGAATTGATGAGTATTGGTGAACTTGTATGTGCTGGTAGAACCCATGATGGGTTTGGTTAGTTTTAGGTTGAATAATGTGATGAGAAGAGTTTTGGACAATGCTTGAGAAGTAGCCAAGCTATGGCAAAATTTGTGTAGAAATCTAAGTGAATTAAGTGTTGGTTTGGGTGGCGAATAGCCTAGGAGTGGCTAGGTATGTATGAAGAGTGATTGGAGTTAGTAAACCACTTTGGGGATGCTTGTGATAATATAGAAGATTGGTGCAAAATCTGTAGCAAAAGAGGTTGTGTAAGTGCCTTAGGAGTTTTTAGAAAACAAGAAGATTTTAGGCTTTAAGAGTGAGTCATGGAACTTGGTATGAGGTGTGCATTATCTTGGAAGTTTTGGAATGGTTAAATGAAGAAAGAACAATAATGCAAGTGTCAAGAGAGGTTAGAGAATGCACAAGTGTGCATTAGTGCAAAGGGAGAATGCAAATTTGTGATTTCGGGCAAGAATTTGAGTAAGGGTTTAACCCATGATTTGAAGGTTTTAGAGCATGTTTTAAGGTGATTAAACATGTGGAAAACTTGTGGAAAGTTTATGGAAAGATTAAGGGTGGTTTAAGGATTGATTTGGAGTGGAAAAATCAAGTTTGGAGCAGGTTTTAGCAGGGTCCGGGACTTGGTCCTTGGACAAAGTCCCGGACCACACCTAAATTAAGGCCGAGAGTGCAAGTGCTATGTTGGTCCGGGACTATACTCCAGGACAAAGTCCCGGACCAGGTGTTGTTTTTCACCCGAGAGTTATTTAATGAATTGGTCCGGGACTTAGGGTAAGGACCAAGTCCCGGACCACCCCCAGAAACCTACAGAGAGTGTTTTAAAGGGTTTAAATGATGGGGGTTTGAATGTTAATGATGTTATAAGATGTTAAGGCCTTGTTTGGTGAGATGTAAAGGCCCTAAGAAGTGTTAGAAAGTGTTAGAAGTGATTGAGAAGTGAGAACTCAAATTAATAAAAGTAAAACCAAGATAACGGGATAACGGGGTAACTACGGGAGTAACATTTTATTATGTTCCGTATGATATTAGTATTAATAATAATGTTGAAACATTATCAGAGAACCATGCGTGACCCGAGCTTGGTGAGATGACACGGTAAAAGTAAAAACCCCGGTGAAAGGTATGATTTTCTCATGCCCCGTATGCTAACCGAGTTACTCTGATTTGTGTGTTTGTGTGCCGGCTTAATCAAGATTAAAGCATGAAAATAATCCCTTGTTTGATTATGCATGCATTGTTGTATGTTGTATGAGCTAACATACTTGTATGCCGGTGTGGTCTAACTTAGTGCATAGACCGACTCTTAGTGAGTACTGATTGACTAGAAACCCGTTGAACGGGTAGTCACATAACCAATGGTAATATGCAAACACACACAAGCTATCGATTAAAGTATAACGATAACACAAACATATGAACTCCCTAAAATGTGAGGAGATGTACGGGTTGAGTATATACCCGATAACGGTTAGAGAACCTTATTGAAATAATCCACGAAACAAATATGAGTGGAGAGATAAATGACCTCCATCGAGAGGATTGAAGTTAGTCCAATAATGTAAACATATAAGAAAGGTAAAAGAGACCTAAGGGACTATGTGACTCCCTTGAGATACGGTCGACCTCTTATATGAGGATTTTACCCGGTATAAGAAAATATCCGAATGTACAAGCATATGATTGTGAGGGTAACACTTAAACCTAAGATTACCCGAATTTAAGTAAAGTTCCCAAAGTCATTAGAAACATCGAGAATGATGCTTCTAGACTAATATACATGATATTATTATAACTCCGAGAGAGGAGTGTATGGGAACGAGAGTAGTCCGAGAGTAGTCGGACCAGTAAAAGAGATAGGAACTAAGAGAGAGTTCCGTGAGCTAGTTGAACCTTCCCACCATGCTAGACCCAGAGTAGGGTCGAAACCGGGGAAGTAAGACTATGCTAGAGAGCCATGAGTTTTGGCTTAAGTATGTAATAAGAGTAACAAGCGTGACGTAGGAGACCTGTAGTGTCTCGAGAATCTACAAGAGCTTGAGTATGAATAACCCAAGAGTGTGGGTGAGATAACGAGTATAAATAACCCGAGAGAAAGGGGTGAGTATATGTATGAGTAACCCGAGAGAATGGGTAAGTATAAGAATGAGTAGCCCAAGAGAATGGGTGTGTATACGAATAAGTAACCCGAGAGAGCGGGTGAGGTATTGAATAAGTAAACAAGGCATAGTGAGGAATAACCCTCAATGCCTAAGAGTAACCAGTTACAACTAACAACATTGTTATGTTAGTTAGGAATCGTGTTCCGTGATTGGATGTAGATTCCTTGTGTGATATACATATATATTGTATTGTCATGATGCATGTTGTTTGATTAAAATGAACTCCATGTATATCCGACCCAAAGTAGTCGGCGTACCGCGGTTAGCACGCGGTATATGCGAATTTCATGCGCAGCGAAAGCTGACCCCCTAGGGGGAACGTTTTTAGTGTGCAGGTACTTGAAGCTGGCCACCGTTCGAGAGAGTAGGACGGGGACTGCTGTGAGCATGGGTAGTTAGATTGTAATTACTTATGCGTTTGAATAAGGTGTAAGTCCGAGTATGTTATCGGCATCCGTATAATGTAGACTCGGTATAGTAAAGAAGTGAAATGTTTATGGTATTTGTATGAAGTACTCGGTTGTTCCAGTCCATCAGACCGTTACTGTATGTGAGTCAGGCCTGGTTAGCCACGAGGGTGGCTAACGGCGTTGTATCACCCTCGTTGTATTGAATTCCGCTGCGAGCTTAATGGTAAATGTAACAGTTTAAGAGGTAATGATGAGATTAGCAGTTGGGGTGTTACAAAAATGGTATCAGAGCGAAGTATCGCTCTGATGACTGGAAATACCGAGCTTAGGAAATACCGAGTTAGGATATAGAGACTTAGGGCTATGGGTTGAGTGGTAGCGTGAGAGATGCGCTAGTTAGGAACTTCCAGTGATCTGGATACCTACAATACCAGACCCGCCCTCCACAACCCCCGCATTAAAAGCTTGGGAAAGAACGCCAGAGGGACGGGGAAGCCTAATCTGGCAGTTGCTAAATATTTCAATATGAACTAGAACCTGTCATGCGGTGAATCCCGAGAACCGGAAACCCCGGAGACGGATCCCGCTGGAACGACAATAACCGCACTTAATGGCGGAAGATTGAGAATCCTAATCCAAGGGAACCAGAATCTACGGCAGCTTGGGGCGACATGCTTAGCAGTCGCGAGAACCTAGCTAGCCGAGCAGCAACAAGAAGAAAGCACCAACCGTGCAACAAGGCGGACTCATGAGAAATAATGAGAACCGGGACACAAGTCTACGGACCGCCATAGTTAACTAATACCATCAATGGTATACATATTGACTGAGAATCTAGTCAAAGGTAGATGCACCCACCCTGCCACACCCAAAGAGGTTACAATACTTAACTGATACAGCTTAGACAGCTACGAGCATAACTACGGGATATACCCGAATAGGACTACAAAGTAGTACCTAAATAAGTTAAACCTCGGTAACCACAGAAAGACGTGGGACGAGCAACGAGGCAAAGCCTAGAATTAAAGTAATTAAGGAACTCCGAGAATGGAGAAGCACCTAAGGAATGACAGTCATGTCAAGATGAATGAGAATCAGCTCCAAGGAGCAGTTATCCAACTAGGGGATCAAGGAAGAGCCAACGAGGCTACCAAATACAATGTGAACAATACGACCGGTATGAGTTAACCCAAAACCGCCAGTACCGCGCACTTGCCACGGCAAGTGCAGTAATAGCGGGACCAATAAGAAGAGCTTTGACAAGCGACCAGTACTTACTAAGTACCAAGACGGCAAGAGAAGCCAATATAGCACCACAAACCCTAATGAATTCTGAAACGAAACCTTGGAAAGGCCTAAAGGCCTGACCACTGTATAAAGAATATACCGGTCAGCAAGAGGCTAGACCTGGTAAGAAGCAACCGGCATTGAAATGCCGCAAAGAGTTTACTTTCAAGACTCAAACTTTTCTTCAAAACATGAAATTTTCCAAAAACCCCCAAAGTTTTAAAACCAAACCAGTGAACCACGATAAGTTATTATAGGACCATATAAGAGGAGTTGGCAACAGAATACTTCACTTAGGCGTGACCGACACTACAAGTGTACACAAACGAGACATGGAACAACCGCACTCCAAAGGAGCTTGCGGGCCTGACAGACCAGCTATGAGTTAGTCGGGTAAGTGGTAACGTATCAATAAGATACTCCATGTATGTATACTAGTAGAGTACGGAACACGGGAAGTAGCCCACTCCATACTACGGACGAAAGAGCCAATTCAAACAAAGACAGTTGGACACCTCGAATGATCGAAGGACACAAGGAAGCTTACCGAGTTAAGGGAGTCTAGAATCCAGAAGGGTCACGGACCTAAGGATAAGGCGTTAATAAGTGCGAGAAGCACAGAGTATTAAGCACAGACATGATATATGTCTCAGGAACCAAGGGGAAAATACCTAATAACTGGAATGGATACCAGTGTAAGCAATAAGATGAATACCTTAATTGATCATATCAATGTTTGATAAACGGGATAGAATTCCCACAGAATATCTCACTAAGAGAATAACGACCTAACTAAGTAGGTAAAGGAAAAGTACTAATACTCTACCCAATAACGGGAGATATTACAACCCTAAACGGGATAGTTTGAGTTATACATAGCCGCAAGGCGAAGTCGTAACTGAACATAACCATAAGTACAAGCCAGATGTAACGGCATTACTCAGTAACACCCAGGAACAATCCGAGAAGGGTGCTGGAGTCAACAGTAGTTGAACGAATTATCGTGTTGAGAACACAAGTGTTTAAGCAAACACTCGGGCAGAACCCGAAGGGATCCCTCGTAACACGGGATACCCTAAAATGCTAGAGGGCATGAATTAATACCTAGTAAAAAGGGCCTTCCATGTATGGAAGAGTGTTGAGACAACCTTATCGAAAAACCCAGTAATACCTCCTAACCGTCTAGTGGCATACGGAGAAGATGAAACCTATATAAACAGCCCGCATGGAGCATGGCGAGGCAATGTGGCTTATAGCCGGTAAACTAACTGCAACTTGTAGATCTAAACGTTGTAAACCTATGCATAGAGGCATAAGAGGAACAGTGGAGAACGAACCACTACCTTAAGTGGGGGATACCACTTGTTATTATGGGGCCTATGGAGCGGCATTTGCGTGAATCCTCCAGAGAAAGGCTACCACCTAAGTATGTAATGTGAAACCGCTAGAGCGGCGTAGTAAAACTTGAGCATGTGTATATTGCCAATGAGTATATGAACCATAGTAAAGTATAAAGAGGAACCTCGATAGCAGCAATTCGAACCGAAGAGTAATCGGTTGAGTAGTAAACACTGTATGTGTGCAATATGAACTGCAGAGTAAGCAGCGCGCAAGTGCGCAGAGAGACTTTAAGAATAACGTATATTGTTGAGCCAAATGAATGGCAAGCCATCGTGTAAATGGCGAGAACACCTGGGCGGAAGCTAAAGTAGTAGCGGATGCCATAGAAATGAGAAAGAATATGGTACGCAGCAAGCAACCATTGTAAGAGTATAGCCAGTTCGTGATATGAAGTTGATGAGAAAATGTGGTAAAGGAGACATGTTCATTCCTATCTCATGAGAGATTTACTGTCAAGGGTTTACGCTTCTGCACTCTGTATGACTGAGTGTTTTGGTATTGCACTTGTGCGGTAATGATCAAGTGGGAGAGCCAGGAATTGAGAAATGTCAACTAAGCCTGTTGTGTGAGAATCTAGAGAGATAACCGTGCGGCCATTGGCTAAAGATGCACAAAGAACGTGGGCAGTAACCCACAGGGCCCAGGATCGATATGTGGAAAAATACAGAGTAGTATGAATGAAGAACTCTGGCACAAAACCAAGAAACAAACATAATCCATGAGCCACTATTAAACGAGGAAGCACTACATGCTAAGTAGTAGCTTGACCTCAACCGACAATAAGTCGGGAAAAGTAAGCGAATAACCACGAAGGTATACAGAGTTATACAAATAGATTTCCAGAGAGCTGGAGAGAAAATCTATAACTCATCGAATTCGCATACGGTAAGAGATACCAAGCGACGATTGAAACACATTGAGAATACCAAAGAGCGAATTAAGCTCTAGTTATCAGGTCACGCAGCAGAAGCTTGTGGACCGTGATTCCGGGTTAAGTATACCTATGTCATAAACCCCTTGAAGCCTTAGAGGCTAGAACCGAACCCGGTTATGAGTTAATTAACCGTACTGAAGTTAAAACACTTCATAATACTCGCATTAATGAACCAATGTTCAGTGATAACATATGGTTGGTTACGCGGGCGTAACCCCTTTTAAGGGGGGTAGGGCGAGAAACCGCTTAGAGTATGTTTTACGTATTGGTGCGTAAACTACTATGTGCATAGCACAAAAGAAATTGTTTTGATGATTGGAACTTATGTTACATAAACATAGGTACCCATTCATTGGTAATAATGAGTATGTGCATGCTGAAGAATGCAAGTAATGAAATGTATATTATGAAAGAGGAGTAGAGAGACTCCTAGGGAATGAGAATCCCTATAGTATATGTCTAGTGAGATTAGACATGAGTTATGATGAGTATGAATCGGCATGAAACCGATGTGTAACCTAAGAGGGAGTGAGTTCCCTAGGTGATTTTATTTGAGAGTGATTGATGGAGTGAGTTCCATCCTTTGGAGTTGTATGTTATGTGTTTTAAATTGAGCAACAATTTGAGTAAATGAAGCCATAGGTATGGAATACCTAGGTAAAGTAGTGAAGCAATGAGAATGACAAATGACCTAAGTACTAGGAACTAGAGATTAATTGAAACGAATTGTTTCGTGAGTATGACTAGAAAGAGTAAAAGATAGAAAACAAAAATGTTTGACTATCTGATTGTTTGAAACTGACGTGGGAGGTGGAACTTGATCTGCTAGCGATCAAGGGAAACCGAACACAAATTGGGGTGGAAGGATAGTTCAACACTGATGCTGATCACATCAGGGTTAGATGATTCCTGAAGCTCCCTATAGTGGTCACAAGTAATCACGCTAAGAAAAGATACAACTACCATGAACCGGATTTGGAGTTGTGTGATGTTTTAAAAAGAATTTTCAAACAGATTTTGGAAAAAGAATTTTCTTCAAGTATGAAGATGGAAATGAAAATTGGTTTTGAAACCGCTATCACCCGCCGATGGCTGTGGCCTTAAGTCTTGATGACCGGTAGAACGGTGGGCGTGTATTAGTTTTGAAACCATTTCACCGTACGTGCGGCGGTCCTAAGTGACCGGTTGGGGCGGTGACAGTGTGTGATTTTTCCAAAGGCAGCGGGACGGGGAGAGTACCCTGAGATGTTCCTGTGTTGAGTGAGTCAACCAGAGTGCCTGAGGATATGTATATGTGTAACGTTTTGATCAGAACCGAGGGGACCGTGGGCCAGAGAGAGTAAGTGCCCATTTGTCATGAAACGGCCGTGAACCAGAAAGAGTAAGTGTTCAACGTGACCGGTACCTGAGGGATCAGTAGTATATTACTCAATATGGATTCGAGGACTGTAGTGCCTTCTTGTCTTCGGACCGATTCCATGGAGAGAATAAAAAGAGTATTTTTGATTGCTATACATGCTGTGATATGTGTGTGGTATGTGTAGTATGAAATGAGACTGACTTGTGGAGTCAGTAGGGTTATACATGTACTATAACCTTGGCATTGAATGCCATGAGAGTAACCACCTAGATTCATCAACTTTGAGGACAAAGTTCCTAAGGGGGGTAGATTGAAATACCCCGGATCTAGGAATGGCGATTAAATTACTCTAATATGATTATAAAAGGCCTAACGGTGCCTAAAGAGTATTGGTAAAAAGAATAAAACCAAAAGAAAAGAGAAAACGCTTGAAAAGCGAAAAACGCTAAAATGCGCGTTAAATGAGTATAAGAGATATATGATCTCGAGAGGGTCCGAGATGGATTCCTAGGGCTTAGTTAGGCCTAATTAGTGTACGGGAATGATTCCCGAAGAAAACGGATCCAAACAATGGATTAAAACGCTAACGGAGTTCTAAAGCACGTTTTTCGAGAAAACCCGAAAACGTGACTTTAAGTGGTCAAATGGACCCGTAAAAATTATAGTTGATTAAATAACTATAATTAAGTATTAATGGAAGTTTAATAACCATTAAAAATGAAGAAACGAGAAAAATCCGAAAAACGGGCCCGGTTAGTGAATAGTGCCAAACCGGGTAAAATAACGAGCGTTTTCTGTAAGAAAACGAAAAACGCTCTAGTTTAAATAGTGTGTGGGGGCCGGTTTTTATTAGACTAGTCAGCCCTCTCTATTATCTAATTAACAAAGAAAAGAAGAGTTGAAAAGTCAAAAAGGGGAATAGTGAAAAGTTACTTACTTACCTTTTCTTTCTTCTCTTTCCTCATTTCCTTCCTCACATCTGAACTCCCTCACCTCTCTCCTCCGAATGCTCCCCTCCTCCTTCCTTGCTTGGACGATTTCAAGCTGCAACAAAGGGCTCCAATGGCAACTCCACTTCCACCTCATGCCCAAGTCTCATTTATGCTCCAAATTCGAAATAAATTATATATTTGAACTCCTCTCCTCAAGCCCTATCATCCTATCTTTTCGGAATTTCAAATGGAGGAGTTTCATTTTCATGGGTTTTGGGCATTTGAAGAGTAAACCACATCTTTTTGGAGCTTGGAGTCTCCTTGTTGGTTTAAGGTAAGAAAAACCATAAAATTCCATCATTTCCTTTACTCTTTGGTGGCCGGTTTGTAACTCCCCAATTTTCCCTTGTTTTTCCTTCCTTGAATGAGCCACGTTCAAGCTTCAAAAGCTCATGGGGAGTCATTCTTTGATTCATGACCAAAAGGCCATCCTAAAGTTTCAAGGTAAATCTCAATTTTGTGCCTTAAGCACTTTCCTTGCCTCTTAGCTTAATTAATAAGCTTAGGTGAATTGAATTGTGTCTAAACCCCCATTTCGGTATTGACTTGGAGGTTGATAAGGGTATTGACCAATTTGACCGAAAATCAAGAGAGGAGAAAGAAGGAGAGCAAAGGAGGAATATGTGAACATTTAAGGTAAAACTTATCTTAGTGTGGTCCTATATGTCTTAGGATTTGGGAAGGGTTAATGAATAAATGAACCCCACTTGAGTTGTGGTAGCAATGTGCTTGTACAAATAATGCAAGTGAGAAAACATTGTGAATTTAGTGTTTGATTAAGTGTTATGCATTTTATGAATTATGCATTGTATTGTATTTAGAGAATTGATGAGTATTGGTGAACTTGTTTGTGCTGGTAGAACCCATGATGGGTTTGGTTAGTTTTAGGTTGAATAATGTGATGAGAAGAGTTTTGGACAATGCTTGAGAAGTAGCCAAGCTATGGCAAAATTTGTGTAGAAATCTAAGTGAATTAAGTGTTGGTTTGGGTGGCGAATAGCCTAGGAGTGGCTAGGTATGTATGAAGAGTGATTGGAGTTAGTAAACCACTTTGGGGATGCTTGTGATAATATAGAAGATTGGTGCAAAATCTGTAGCAAAAGAGGTTGTGTAAGTGCCTTAGGAGTTTTTAGAAAACAAGGAAGATTTTAGGCTTTAAGAGTGAGTCATGGAACTTGGTATGAGGTGTGCATTATCTTGGAAGTTTTGGAATGGTTAAATGAAGAAAGAACAATAATGCAAGTGTCAAGAGAGGTTAGAGAATGCACAAGTGTGCATTAGTGCAAAAGGGAGAATGCAAATTTGTGATTTCGGGCAAGAATTTGAGTAAGGGTTTAACCCATGATTTGAAGGGTTTTAGAGCATGTTTTAAGGTGATTAAACATGTGGAAAACTTGTGGAAAGTTTATGGAAAGATTAAGGGTGGTTTAAGGATTGATTTGGAGTGGAAAAATCAAGTTTGGAGCAGGTTTTAGCAGGGTCCGGGACTTGGTCCTTGGACAAAGTCCCGGACCACACCTAAATTAAGGCCGAGAGTGCAAGTGCTATGTTGGTCCGGGACTATACTCCAGGACAAAGTCCCGGACCAGGTGTTGTTTTTCACCCGAGAGTTATTTAATGAATTGGTCCGGGACTTAGGGTAAGGACCAAGTCCCGGACCACCCCCAGAAACCTACAGAGAGTGTTTTAAAGGGTTTAAATGATGGGGGTTTGAATGTTAATGATGTTATAAGATGTTAAGGCCTTGTTTGGTGAGATGTAAAGGCCCTAAGAAGTGTTAGAAAGTGTTAGAAGTGATTGAGAAGTGAGAACTCAAATTAATAAAAGTAAAGCCAAGATAACGGGATAACGGGGTAACTACGGGAGTAACATTTTATTATGTTCCGTATGATATTAGTATTAATAATAATGTTGAAACATTATCAGAGAACCATGCGTGACCCGAGCTTGGTGAGATGACACGGTAAAAGTAAAAACCCCGGTGAAAGGTATGATTTTCTCATGCCCCGTATGCTAACCGAGTTACTCTGATTTGTGTGTTTGTGTGCCGGCTTAATCAAGATTAAAGCATGAAAATAATCCCTTGTTTGATTATGCATGCATTGTTGTATGTTGTATGAGCTAACATACTTGTATGCCGGTGTGGTCTAACTTAGTGCATAGACCGACTCTTAGTGAGTACTGATTGACTAGAAACCCGTTGAACGGGTAGTCACATAACCAATGGTAATATGCAAACACACACAAGCTATCGATTAAAGTATAACGATAACACAAACATATGAACTCCCTAAAATGTGAGGAGATGTACGGGTAGAGTATATACCCGATAACGGTTAGAGAACCTTATTGAAATAATCCATGAAACAAATATGAGTGGAGAGATAAATGACCTCCATCGAGAGGATTGAAGTTAGTCCAATAATGTAAACATATAAGAAAGGTAAAAGAGACCTAAGGGACTATGTGACTCCCTTGAGATACGGTCGACCTCTTATATGAGGAATTTTACTCGGTATAAGAAAATATCCGAATGTACAAGCATATGATTGTGAGGGTAACACTTAAACCTAAGATTACCCGAATTTAAGTAAAGTTCCCAAAGTCATTACAAACATCGAGAATGATGCTTCTAGACTAATATACATGATATTATTATAACTCCGAGAGAGGAGTGTATGGGAACGAGAGTAGTCCGAGAGTAGTCGGACCCAAGTAAAAGAGATAGGAACTAAGAGAGAGTTCCGTGAGCTAGTTGAACCTTCCCACCATGCTAGACCCAGAGTAGGGTCGAAACCGGGGAAGTAAGACTATGCTAGAGAGCCATGAGTTTTGGCTTAAGTATGTAATAAGAGTAACAAGCGTGACGTAGGAGACCTGTAGTGTCTCGAGAATCTACAAGAGCTTGAGTATGAATAACCCAAGAGTGTGGGTGAGATAACGAGTATAAATAACCCGAGAGAAAGGGGAGAGTATATGTATGAGTAACCCGAGAGAATGGGTAAGTATAAGAATGAGTAGCCCAAGAGAATGGGTGTGTATACGAATAAGTAACCCGAGAGAGCGGGTGAGGTATTGAATGAGTAAACAAGGCATAGTGAGGAATAACCCTCAAAGCCTAAGAGTAACCAGTTACAACTAACAACATTGTTATGTTAGTTAGGAATCGTGTTCCGTGATTGGATGTAGATTCCTTGTGTGATATACATATATATTGTATTGTCATGATGCATGTCGTTTGACTAAAATGAACTCCATGTATATCCGACCCAAAGTAGTCGGTGTACCGCGGTTAGCACGCGGTATATGCGAATTTCATGCGCAGCGAAAGCTGACCCCCTAGGGGGAACGTTTTTAGTGTGCAGGTACTTGAAGCTGGCCACCGTTCGAGAGAGTAGGACGGGGACTGCTGTGAGCATGGGTAGTTAGATTGTAATTATTTATGCGTTTGAATAAGGTGTAAGTCCGAGTATGTTATCGGCATCCGTATAATGTAGACTCGGTATAGTAAAGAAGTGAAATGTTTATGGTATTTGTATGAAGTACTCGGTTGTTCCAGTCCATCAGACCGTTACTGTATGTGAGTCAGGCCTGGTTAGCCACGAGGGTGGCTAACGGCGTTGTATCACCCTCTGTTGTATTTGAATTCCGCTGCGAGCTTAATGGTAAAATGTAACAGTTTAAGAGGTAATGATGAGATTAGCAGTTGGGGTGTTACAAAAACCTTCTGGTCCCCGTTCCTTTGGGAGATCAAAACAATCACATACATTTTTAAAATATACTTCTCATGTCACTAGTCCGAAGACAAAGGCTCATACATCCTCAGCTCGTGAGCAAGTAATACAAAATTATTCTTTATGGGGTTAAGTAGAACAAATCCTTTATTGGAAGGATACTAATTTAAAATCCTCTATAAGGTCAAGTAAAAGAAATCCTTCCTTTGAAAACACCATTTATGAATTTTTGGAAATATTCATTGAAGTCTTGAAAATACCAATTGAAAATTTGAAAACACCAATTTAAAATTCTTTTGAAAACATAATACAACTCCAAGTTCGATTATTGCTAACTGCATCTTATTCTTAATGTGATTATTTGTGACCACTTATAGGGAGTTTCAAGAGTCATCCAATCCTGATGTGATCAGCATCAGTGTTGAACTATCTTTCCACCCTAATTTGTGTTCAGTTTCCCTTGATCGCATGCAAATCAAGATCCACCTCCCACTTCAATTTCAAACAAGCAACTACTTCAAACATTTACCATTTTCTATCTTCCAGTCCTTCTAGTCATAATCATTACATCTCCAAGGGGTAGAACTTCGTCCATCAATTATCTTCATACACTTTTAATCAAGTTACCTAGGGAATTTACCTCTCGCTAGGTTCTATGTCGGTGTCATACCTTTTCATGAATCACAATATTGTATATATATACTTTTATCAAAATACAATACACGGTTTTACATTTAGTATTATATGAACATACATGGTCGGGGTTTTAGTTCCCTGGGAGTTTCTTTACTCCCTTACACTTGTACTCTCACACAATAGTTAACGAAGTAGACACACTTATCACAACGGTATTCACATCTTCTATGTGCAATTACCACAATTAAACCATGAATGAATGCGTATGTTCATATTACATACGCACCAATAATCAAAACAAATTATTTTGTGCTATGCACACCATAGTTCACGTACACTTGTACGTCAAAACACACTAAGCGTTTTTACGCTCTACCCTCCATAAAAGGGATTGCACCCACGTAATCAATCAATGAACATTGATTTAAAATGTTTTTCCGTTGTGAAGTGTTTTAATTTCCACGCGGTCTGTTATACAATGCGTTCTGGTTAGAGGATCTTAACCATATTAGCGGTTTAGTCCCTAAACCAAGAATTCTCATTGGAGTTCGTTTAACTCATAATCGGTTTTAATTGTGGCCTGTGAGTCTTCTAGGCGTTAATAATTATCCATTTACTCATATTCACTATGCACATTCAACATTTGAATCACGGGTCTACTAGCTTCTGCTGCGCGACTCTGACAACCTTGGAGGTTAGTTTGCCCCATTCATTTTTCATACGTATTGTACATTTGCTATTTATTACCTTCATCTTGTGAAGAACAATTTCTCAACCGACGCGTGGTATCTCTTACCGTGAGCGAATTCGATGAGTTACAAACTTTCTATCCACTTTTATGATAGTTTACTATGTTTACCACTATGTATTTCACGATGATTAACTTGATTTCTTCCGACTTACTTTTGGTTGAGGTTGAGCTACTACCTAATGTGTAGTGCTCTCTCGGTTATTTCCCACACTTGAGGTATATTCCACACTGATGGTTGGTATTCCGTGTTACTGCAGTCACTTATTGCTCATCATGTCTCCACATTTGGTTCTGAACAAGTATTCTTTCATTGGTACGACCTTGCATTTCCTATGCTTTGGTCCTATAACGTTATAAGTCTTTTGTTGTTCTGGCACAATTAACATCTTCCCAACTTCCTAGCTATCTCATTCGATCATTACCGTGCAAGCGCAATTCCAAAACACTCAGTCATACAGAGTGCAGAGGCATAAACTCTTGGCAGTAAATCTCTTATGCGATTGCAACAGGAATTCACATTGTGTTTCACTGAGATTCTTATCACATAGTATTGGCTACTGGCTTACTGCCTAGTTATTTGCTATCACTTACCGTTGTATCTCCACTGGGTTTAACTCATAACTGTGCTCAGTTGCCATATTATCGTTTAACAATACTTATACAACGGTCACTTATTGTGAACCATGTTCTTACTTCTTGCACAACAATAACTTACATGATATCCACTATCATGTTAGCTTCTACACATGTACTTCATCATTCGTGTTACGGCTCATCATTCATTTGGATGACCACTGGATACACTATTTTTTTGAATTTTTATGCTCCTTGAGTGTTGCTCACTCGAGTTACAAGCCGGCATTATTCAGCTCGGTATTTCACATTATACACACATGCTACCTAACTAACTGCTCTCCCACAATAACCACGTGGTCAATCGTCAACATATTTCTTGAACTTGGTTCACATAACTACCGCTCCTGCGGTCTCGCAATATCGAGAGGTATCCCCACTCTTAGAACAGTGGTTCGTTCTCCGCTCTATTTACTTGTATACCATAAACTTCTATAATCAATTTAAATCTACATGACACATTTGTTTGTGGCCTATAAGCCTTATTGCCTCGAGCTTTGCTCATTATTGGTTGTTCACACACATTTACTTCTCTGTACAACATTACATGGTTTAGAGGTAGTATTGGGCTCCATGACAAGGTTGTTGCATCTCACTTCCTTATATGGGATGCCCACTGACGGCTTATGTTTAATCTGGGTATTAGCTTCAACTCTTGTGTTTCTATCACGACATTTTGTTCAACAATTGTTGACCCAAACACCCTTCAGGACCACTCCTGGGTGTTACTAGGTTATGCCATTACATCTGGCTTGTACTTGTGGGTATGTTTAGTTAACTACATCGCTTTGCGTTCTTTACTGGGTTTACTATCCTTTTATGTGAAGATCGATATTCCCTGATAGTCTAGGTGATCATTCCGGGAGTTTCATCCCGTTCGTCGCACATTAACGTGTCCATATTAGGCATTGGCCTTACTAGGTATAGACTGGGTATTTGTTCCAGCTATCACATTTTATTCCTCGGGATTCTTGAGACATATGAGATGTCTTTACTTAACTAGTCAGTGTGTTCCACGCTTCTTGACTCATAAACATTTTCTTAAAATGGATTCACTAATTCTTTTAGTCTCGTTAACTTAACTGGGTTCCTTTACTTCAACCACTCTTGGTAATTCGTTGCTCTTGTTTAACTTTTACCGCCGAACATAGTATGTAGTCGACTACTTCCCGTGTTCCAGGCTCCACTCATATACATATGTGGGGTACCCTATTGATACATTGCTACTTGCCCGACTAACCCATAAAAGGTCTGTCAGGCCCACAAGCTCCTATCGGAGTGCGGTTGTCCCACATTTTAGTTAGTACACTCGTAGTGTCCATCACACGCCTATGTGAAGTATTCTGTTGTCAACTCCCTCATATCGCCCTAAGATAATATGCATTATGTGCTTCCCGAACTATATATTAAGGGAAACTTGTCCACTGTCTGTATCTAGTATGAACTGGATCCCTTCCCTCGGGTTAATACCCTCGGGTTGTAGGATTGTTCTAAAGTTGCTCGAAAGCAAATGCGTACAACTTACCTACTGTGTGGCGCTGAGGCCGGTGTAGGTCCTATGTTTTTGGTTTTTAAAGAAAATATGAAGTTCGAGAAAAACAAATTGGGCGTAAAAGAAGGTTTGAGATGAATATGAGCTGAAAGAAAATTTGGGTGTGAAAACGGTTTGAAATAAATCTGGGTTTAGAAGAAAAACTGGGTTCATAAGAAGATTCTTCCCGGTATTTAAATTGTCTTCACGCTTTGACCAAGTCTAGCCTCCCGCTGCCTGGTATATCTTTACATACAATGGTTAGGCCATTGAGCCCTTCCAGGTTTCACTCTTCAAATTCTTGGATTCCTTATTCTATAATCACTTCCTTCAACAATACGGTACCTTACTAGGTACTTTATAGTCATTAAAATTTTCCCGAATAGCCCTGTTATAGCAGCACTTGCAATAGCAAGTGCGCCATGCTGGCTGGCCATCGGTTCAACACATACTGGTTGCGGTATTACTTTTATCATTACCGTGTTCGGTAGCCTTGTTGGCTCTTCCTTTGACCTTACAGTTTTGATAATAGAACATTCGAGCGACTTTCAATGGTCTTGACATGGTAGTTGTTAACTAGGATGACTCTCCATTCACTTAACTCTGTGTTCTTCCTTAATGCTCGTCCCCATGCATTTTCCATGGTTACCGAAACTTGATTCTTGTTTAGGTACTACTTCGTATCCCTATTGAAGTATGCTTCACTAATACTCCCACAATCATCTAAACTGTGATAATCGGATATTACAGCCTCTTTGGCATTGTAGGTTTGGAATCTTTCGTCCTTGACTAGTTCCTTAGTCGGTTACTATACCATTGTCGGTATTATTTAACATTTGAGTTCCCGTAGACATGTGTCTCAGGTTGGTTGCTCCTCCATTTTCCGGTTCTGTGCGCAGTTAGTGCTTTCTTTCTTATTGGTTGGGTTTCCTCGACTGCTAGGCATGTCGACCCAGGTCGTCGGAAATTTCAGTCTCTTGTAGATAGGATTCTTAATCTTCCGCTATTAAGTGCGGGTAAAGGTGTTCAAACAGGTTCCGTCTCTGGGATTCTCAGTTCTTGGAATCCACCGCATGACAGGTTTTGGTTCTTACAGGAATAATTCATTACAGCTTGTTGGGGTAAAACCTAACGGTAAATTGGGATGGGGGTTTAACCTAACGGCAAGTGTACCGGTCGATTATAGCAAGTTTTAAATCTCGGAGTATTCCCTGAGTATCGAATCCAAGGAGGCAGTGGCTAGTTTAATTTCTACTTACACACAAAACAAATAACAGGAAATTAGGGGTTTTTGTATGTGATGGTGAAGGCTGTAAAAGAGTTCAAAAAGCAATAAACAACAGGTAAATAATTGTTTTGATATTTGTTTTTTAAAGGAAATTCCGGTTTACTATTTCTTTCTAGATTGCAATTTCTTCCCCTAAGTGATTTCTACAGTATTCTGAATAAAACCCTAGAATAAAGATAACTCGTATTCGGTCTCCCGCTCCACGAATTCTAATTAGCAAAGACCGAATCCTAACTCTCGTTATGAATCCACTGTTTACTAATTGCTTTAAGTGTAGTCTAGATTAAGGGTCAGCTAGTGTTTTAGAGGAATTACCATCTCTCTACTAACTGGTTCTTTCCCTGTAGTCAATTGATAGCCGCAGTTCTCACTTATAAGCTAACAAACTAATAAACTTATTTAATTGATCAGATTAACAAGTCTAGGAATTCATAAGAGAAAAGGACTTTATTCTATTGTACTGCAGAAAATCACAAAGGTTTAGAAATAATTATTCTAGAGATACATAGTAAACCGAAATTAAAAGCGACTACTCAGCCATGGACAAAATAACAATGCTCAATATAGACAGCATAAGGATAGAGGGATTTAGCAGAAAAATTGATTTTAGAAGCCGTGGTCGAGTCTGCAATTTCCACAATTGTCTGAGTCACATCCGGCTGTCTTGGCTCGGACGCTGATCCGGACACCTTATCCTGGTCACGTCCGGATCCGGACGTCAATCCGGACGTGGGTAAATGAAGCGCTGTGAGCAAGGTTTTGCCTGTGAATGAGGGTGAAGAGCTACGGAGAAAGGTTTATGACTGGAGATGGAGCGAGTCGTGGATGAGAGGTTTTGTAGGGAGGAGGAAGAGAGGATTGTGTAATGCTTAGACTCTGAGAGTCTGGGACGAATTGTAATGAAGGCTGAAGCTGGGTTTATATAGGGTTAGAAGGAAAAGAAATGTTAGTGGAAGTTTGGTGTACGAGTGATTAATTGAGCATGGGCGTCTATTAATATATGTTGTTGTATGGGTTGGAACGCCGCTCGACTGATAATTGCGCCGAAAGCCTGATTATCAGCGTGATGCATTTTTATTTTTCATCTTTGTGTGACGTCCGGATCCGGACACAGATCCGGACGTGACACAGAACTTTAAGATCTGAAACTTGGAATATGTCCGAATCTGTGTCCGGATCCGGACAAGGCACAGAATTCTCGGATCTGGATTTGGTTCACGTCCGGCTTGCGTCCGGATCCAGACATGTGATGTCCAGATTTGAGACCGGCTCTCTTAGTCCGGACGTGACCAATCTTTGCCTCTTTTTCGGATTTGTTCCCCGTTTGTTGTGTTGCAATCCTTATGATGTAAAATCTTCATTTCCCTGGGGTTTTCCTATATTTAACATATAAAGTGCATCAGTTCATACCAAAACATCAATCTTAGGAAAAACACAGAATAAGTGGGAAACATTGCTTAAATTGTAGCAGATTATAAGGTAATTAAGCCCTTAAAAGCCTATATGTTTCACACTTATCAACTTCCTCACACTTAAGCTTTTGCTTGTCCTCAAGCAAAATAAGGAATAAGAATATCTCTAAAACCGTCACATAATCTCAAGATTAAACAAGTGCAGAGGGAAATCAAGCAAAGTGACAAATGAAAGAATAATCTTGCTCTTTAGAGGTATGTTTTCATAAACAGTGAAGAAAGAACAATTTTGTAAAAGCATAGAGAAACTAGATTGTAGAAAACAAGTTAACTTAGCTTGGGACTTTCCACCAATTTTCATTCCTCTAACCTTTGGATGACAAAGGGTGTGAAGTAATGCCTTATTCCGCAATACCTTTCAACACCACGCACTCATGATCAAAAGCATAATTTTAACTGCAATCATCTCTTTTGTAAGCAAAAGCATTCTTCTTCAAGAATTATGTATAAAACAAGCTAATAATTGTGAATTGCAGAGTTATTCCGTAACCCAGACTTTTCTCTCTATCCTTGTAACGGTGTTAGGCCAACTATCCCAGATCCTGAGACCTTAGGTAGATAGGTGTTAAGGCACCCTTAAGACTTAATAACTGGATAGACGAGGCCTGCTATTGTTAGGAAGAAGATTTTTGATCAGTGGAGTACCTTGCCTTACCTGTTCATTCCAAACATTCTCTTCATTTCCAAAATCCCAAGCTAAAATAATCTGATTTCCACAACTAGCTAATCCACCTGGTTTCAGTGAAAATAGAGTATTTTTGAAATAAAATTATTTATCAAACCTCATCAAGCAAAACGATTCTTACGGTTGTCACTTGGTTTAATTTCAAATGCTCCTTAAATTTTTTTATTGGTGTGCATAGTCATTAGAGCAGCAAAAAGCAATTGTGGCATTAAAGAACAACTAGCATGTTTTCAGGGAAAGGTCTTTCCTTCCTCACACTTAAGAGGTGCAATGTCCTCATTGTTTATAGAAAAAGTAGTGAAAAGAGCTTTCAAAACATTCTATAATTATAATAGATGCATATGCAATAATTAACCCTCAACGCAAGAAAGGTGGAGCATAAATAAGTAAAATTAGGAACTAAGACTCCCCTAGTGTTATAGATTGAGGGAGATGTTCTTCCTCACACTTGATGTTTTTCAGGGGTCGAGATATTCCTCATGATTCACAGACAATATGCGTGTTGTGTAGAGTAAAAGTTGCTAATTTCCCAAGCCATTCGTTTCGCAGTAGAGAGGGCATGTAAATAAATCAGTGACGAATGCTTTACTGCTCAGAGAAACAAGAAACTTAGCAATTCAGAAATTAAGCACAGTCAAATATAACACCATCACTTCACTTGTTAGTCTCGTGATGTACCGTTAGTTTTAACAGACAAAAAGTAAAGCAATGCAGAAAAGTAGAAAAGTACTGAAAACAAATAAAATAAAAGAAAACAGTAAAGATATGATGGCTGTCACTGAGGCGGAGGCGGTGGTGGTTCAGGTGTGGCTTGGCGGCGCGACGGCGTCGAAACTGGGCCGGTGGTGCTGGTGTGGTGGTGAGAATGGTGGAGGTTTGGAGGTTTTCAGGGTTCAATTTTTTTTTTGTCGGGCGAAGGAAGAAGGAAGAACGAGGAAGAAAGAGAGAATAGAAGAAAGAAATTAAAAATCGGCGCGCGAGTTTAGGTATCTCCGGCTGGGACGTCCGGATCCGGACGGATTAAGTTTTGTAAGCGTCCGCTTTTGCGTCCGGCTAAGTTTAGCCGGACGCGTTGAAACGTCTTTTTATATATATATTAAATTAAATTAAATCAAAACCATTAATCTAAATACACCTCATTTAAAATAAAAACATTTCCATAAATAATTAAACAAAAATAAAACAAACACAAGAAATGCAGAAACCAGAAGAACTCAAGTTTAGCATTACCATGATTTTTCCTCACACTTGAGTTCAGTTTAGCATTAGAATGAAGTACCTGAAAGATTAAATCTGCAAAACCAGAAGAACTCAAGGAAAAACCAGGCAGAGTTATGTATTGAAATCGGGGAGTCGGGGCTCGTGCTGTAAATTATAAAAACTCTCAATAGATTAAAAGTAAATTATATCAGGTAAAAGGAAAGTGTAAAAAGAAAGTAGAGAGAAGATTTATACTGGTGGGCTGCCTCCCACCAAGCTGCCCGTCTTTTCGGTCTTTGGCTAGACCTTGGTGCAACAGTTTGAAGAGTCAGGATCCCGGAGCCAAAGTGTTGAATGAACCATATCAACATCGCTCCCTTGGTACAACTTCAGCTGTGATCCATTAACCTTGAATGCTTCCCCTTTCTCGTTGACCACATCAATGACTCCATAAGGGGAAACATCTGTAACTGTGAATGGACCGGACCAGCGAGATTTCAGCTTCCCCGGAAATAGTTTCAGTCTTGAATTGAACATTAGCACTCGGTCACCAATTTGAAATTCTCGTTTCACAAGCAATTTATCATGCCATCTCTTAGTCCGTTCCTTGTAAATCTTGGCATTTTCATAGGCCTCTTCTCTGAATTCATCCAGTTCACACAACTGTAGTTTCCTTTCCTCACCGGCCTTCTGAAGATCACAATTCAGAACTTTAAGTGCCCAAAAAGATTTATGTTCCAGTTCCACCGGAAGATGACATGCTTTTCCAAAAACCAACTTGTAAGGAGACATTCCCAAACGTGTCTTATAAGCTGTCCGATAGGCCCACAAGGCATCATCTAATTTCATAGACCAATCCTTACGGGATGAACTAACAGATTTCTGTAGAATCCACTTAATCTCCCTGTTAGTTACCTCAGCTTGCCCATTGGTCTATGGATGATAGGGTAAGGATACCTTATGTCTCACTCCATACTTTTGCAACAGAGCTTCAAACTGCTTGTTACAAAAGTGAGATCCTCCATCACTTATGATTGCCCGTGGTACACCAAACCTAGTGAAAATGTTTTTCTTCAAAAATTTCAGCACAACCTTTGCATCGTTAGTAGGTGCAGCCACTACTTCAGCCCATTTGGTAATGTAATCTACAGCTACCAAAATATAGAGGTTCGAATGTGAAGAAGGAAATGGCCCCATGAAGTCAATCCCCCATAAATCAAATGGCTCAACCTCCAAGATATAATTCAAAGCCATCTCAAGCTTACGTGAAAGGTTAACTTGGCACTGACAGCTATCACATGTGGATACAAATGTATGGCAGTCTTTATGTAGCGTCTTCCAAAAGAAACCTTCCTCCAATACCTTAGCTGCTGTCTTAGCTGGCCCGAAGTACCCTCCAGCTTCTCTTGAATGACAGTGGATAAGGATGTCACGAATCTCAGTCTCTGGGACACACCGACGAATAATTCCATCACCGCAAACCTTGAATAAGAATGGATCATCCCACAGGTATTGCTTGACAGTAGAAAAGAATTTCTTCCGCTGCTGATACGACATTTCTTGTGGCAAAATCTGCTTAGCAAGGTAATTCCCAATATCGGCATACCAAGGGTCCTCCTTAAAACCAATTGCATACACTAGCTCATGAGGAAAATATTCATTAATTGGTATACCGTTATCAGGAAGTTGCATCCGTGATAAATGATCAGCAACGCCGTTCTGCACTCCGGGCTTGTCTCTCACCTCAATGTCGAACTCCTATAAGAGTAGGATCCACCTGATCAATCGGGGCTTAGCATCAGCTTTCTGGAACAAATACCTCAAAGCCGAATGAACAGTATGTATGATGACTTTGCTCCTGATGATATATGGTCTGAACTTGTCACAAGCAAAAACAATGGCCAACAACTCCTTTTCTGTGGTGGCATAGTTTTTCTGAGCGTCATTGAGTGTCTTGCTGGCATAATAAACAACTCGCAGTACCTTCTCGTGCCTTTGACCGAGAGCCGCTCCCACAGTAAAATCGCTAGCATCACACATGATCTCGAATGGTAGAGACCAATCAGGCGCAACAACAACCGGTGCAGATACTAGCTTTTCCTTGATGATGATAAATGCCTCAAGACATTCTTTAGTGAAGTCGAATTTCGCCTCCATGGTCAGCAAGTCACACAACGGCTTAGATATCTTCGAAAAGTCTTTAATGAACCGTCTGTAGAAGCCCGCGTGACCTAGGAAACTCCTCACATCTTTTACTGTTGCTGGTGGTGGTAACTTATCGATCACTTCAACCTTAGCCTTGTCTACCTCAATACCTTTGCTAGAGATCTTGTGTCCCAGCACAATGCCCTCTTGCACCATGAAGTGGCATTTTTCCCAGTTTAGGACTAAATTGGTTTCTCTGCACCTGGTTAAGATATGATCCAAATTTTCCAAACACGAGTCAAAAGTTAGTCCAAAAACTGAAAAATCATCCATGAATACCTCGATGCATTTTTCAATGTAGTCAGAAAATATGGCTGTCATGCAACGCTGGAAGATAGCTAGAGCGTTACATAAACCGAAGGGCATGCGGCGGTAGGCATACGTGCCATATGGGCATGTGAAAGTTGTTTTCTCTTGGTCCTCGTCAGCAATAGGTATCTGAAAATACCCAGAGTAACCATCCAGGAAACAGTAATATTTATGCCCTGCAAGTCTCTCCAACATTTGGTCAATGAAAGGAAGAGGGAAATGATATTTTCTGGTTGCAGCATTCAACTTTCGATAGTCAATGCACACTCTATGCCCTATAATAGTTCTCTGAGGAACTAGCTCACCTTTATCATTGGGAATTATAGTAAATCCCCCTTTCTTGGGCACTACTTGTGTAGGGCTCACCCATTCACTATCAGAAATTGCATAAATAATACCTGCATCGAGAAGCTTAATGACTTCCTTCTTCACCACCTCCTTCATGTTTGGGTTCAATCTTCTCTGGGGTTGAACTAGTGGTGTATAGTTTTCTTCAAGAAAGATGCGGTGTGTACAAAAGTGAGGAGCTATCCCCTGGATATCAGCGATTGACCATCCTATCGCCTCCTTGTTCTTCCTGAGTACCTGCAAAAGTTGCTCCTCCTGCGTATGTGTTAGATCTGCAGAGATAATAACAGGTAAACCAGAGGGCTCAACTAAAAAGACATATTTAAAATGACTAGGAAGAGGTTTCAGCTCTAAGGTGGGTGGTGCTTTGATGGAAGGTATCAACTCCTTAGGTTCTCGCTCTAATCTCTCTTTCTCCATATGAGCACCCCTGTGAAATGGCCTACCAGCTGATAAATGGAATGCAACCTCAGCAATCTCTGGATCCTCGTGAGCTCCATCAAAAGAATTAATTAAACACTTTTCTAACTCATCTAATTCAGCTGCATCAAAGAATCAATAGCATCTAGACTAAATTAGGCATGCTCGTCAGAAGGATGTTTAGTAACCTTGGACATGTCAAAAACTAGCTGCTCATCATGCATTCTCAAAATAATCTTACCACCCTCAACATCAATGAGGGTCCTAGCTGTTCGCATGAAAGGGCGTCCAAGAATTAAGGGTACTTCCTTGTCTTCCTCCATATCTAGAATCACAAAATCAGCGAGAAAAACAAAAGTACCAACAGAAACAACCAAAACTCTAACCACACCCTTTGGAAAGGTAATGGATCTATCTGCTAATTGTAAAGTAATGCGAGTAGGGTTACACTCTCCTAATCCAAGCTTAAGATATATGGATAAAGGCATCAAATTAATGCTAGCTCCCAAATCACAAAGACCCTTACCACAATTGAAATTACCTATTGAGCATGGGATGATTGGTAAGCCGGGATCGTCGAGCTTTGGTGGAAGGTTCTTGCTAAGCACTGCAGAAACTTTTTCTGTCAATTGTACCGTCTCCTTCTCAACTAATGCCCTTCTATTTGAAAGGATGTCCTTCAAGAACTTCGCATAGATAGGCATCTGCGTCAAAGCATCTGAAAAGGGAATATTAATTGTTAGTTTCTTAAAAATGCTAAGGAACTTACCAAACTGATCGTCGATTTCTCTCTTTTTCAATCGATTTGGGAATGGCACTGGGAGCTCAGGGACCACCCGACGTGATGTTCTAGAAGACTAGGCAGCTTCACCGGTCAGCTCACTATCTTTCTGTGCACTGTTATCAACTGGGGTATTTTCTGACACTGGTCCTTCTACCTCTTGACCAACAACTTTGTCTTTTTTAGCTGGAGTGTTCTCTGCTTCAGGGATCGAAGGATCAAGCTGCTTGCCACTCCTCAAAGTCACTGCTTTAGCGTATTCGCGAGGATTCTTCTCTGGCTGGCTAGGTAGAGCCCCTGCAGGTCTATCAGAAAATTTTTCACTCAATTGGGCAATCTGAGTCTCAAGATGTTTGTTGAAGGCTTTCTGCTCCAAGATGAATGTCTTGTTCTCATGGTTGGTGTTCTCTTGCTGTTCGAGTTTCCTATTGGTCGACAGGATAAACTCTCGCATCATATCTTCCAAACTTGAACTTACACCAGCTGGCTGTTTCTGTGCCTGCAGGTTCTGCATTTGCTGATCTTGATGAGGTCTCTGAAAATGCTGAGTGTTCTGCTGTGGAGGCCTCTGATTGTAGTTATTTCCCTGGAACCTCTGCTGCTGATATCCTTGATTGGTTTGGTTGTTGTAGAAATTCCCTTGCCTGTTTCCCAGATAGTTTACCTCTTCATTTTGCTGAGAAGTACACTGGCACATGTTGGAACGTCTACCACAATACTCACACTGTGGGAAAGAATCGGTCACAACAGCGGCACTTGACTGAGGGTTCATCATTGCACACATCTTCTCAAATTGCTTAGACATGCTATCCATCCTCGCAGCTAAAAGAGTGTTCGAATCTACCTCATAGATTCCAGCGGTCTTCCTTGGGGGAACCTCAGTAGATGTCCTAGTACCTCCCCACTGATTGGAAGCATTGGTAATGGTCTCCAACATTTCCTTGATTCTAGCTATTGGTAACTCCATGAGGCTTCCTCTTGCACAAGTATCTACCAACAAACGGCTTGAATGATCCAAATCTTTGTAAAAGGACTGTAAAATTACCTCCTCTTCCAAGCCATGGTGTGGTACTCTGCGCACAATCCCTTTGAAACGCTCCCAAGCCTCAGATAATGTCTCACCGGCGAACTGCTTGAAGTTGGTAATCTCTCCTCTCATAGTCAGCATTCGAGAAGGAGGGAAATACTTCACCAAGAATACATTTGCTAACTCCGTCCAGGTAGTGATACTGTTGGGCGTTAATGAGTTTAACCATTCTGCAGCTCTATCCCTCAGGGAAAATGGGAAGAGAGTCAATCTAGCAACCTCTTGTGAAGCTGGTGTAGAGCATGCTTCTACCAATCTCAGGAAAGTGGTGAGATGGACATTGGCATCTTCGGTGACTGTCCCGCTGAAATGGGGTGCGTTCATGACCATAGTAACATAGTGTGTCTTGAACTGCCACTGCACTCCAGCTGGTAACGCAGGAATTACTATCGGTGAAATAAGCCCTTCGACGCTTAGGCGGGTATAATCCTTTATGTGCCTCTCCGAATTCAAATTCTCCATATTGGCTTCTGAGGGGTTGTTTAGAATCTCTTCTTCGACTAGTAACTCAGAAACAATCTCCTCTGCTGGTGAATCTTTTAGAGGCACCTCCTGCTCAATTGGAGGATCCAGTACTAACCTTTTTTGAATCCTTCTTTTTACTCTGTCTATTTCTGGTTCAATTTCAAATTCAGGGTTTCCTTCAGAACGAGTTTTAACTATAAACCAAAATCAGATAACTGACAGTAAAGTAGTTGTAACAGTAAACTTAATTGGGTAAAACCAAAATAATACTAGAAAAATAAGAAACAAATTGCATAAAGCTAAGAAAATGAACAAAAGAAAAGAATATAAAGTAAAAATAAAAACAAAAACAAAACAAAACAAAATTAAATAAAACAATACCAAAATAAAAATTAAGCTAAGCAACCGTGCCTCCCGGGCAACGGCGCCAAAAACTTGTTGGGGTAAAACCTAACGGTAAATTGTGCTGGGGGTTTAACCTAACGGCAAGTGTACCGGTCGATTATAGCAAGTTTTAAATCTCGGAGTATTCCTTGAGTATCGAATCCAAGGAGGCAGTTGCTAGTTTAACTTCTACTTACACACAAAACAAATAACAGGAAATTGGGGGTTTTTGTATGTGGTGGTGAATGTTGTAAAAGAGTTCAAAAAGCAATAAACAACAGGTAAATAATTGTTTTGATTTTTGTTTTTTAAAGGAAATTCCAGTTTACTACTTCTCTCTAGATTGCAATTTCTTACCCTAAGTGATTTCTACAGTATTCTGAATAAAACCCTAGAATAAAGATAACTCGTATTAGGTCTCCCGCTCCACGAATTTTAATTAGCAAAGACCGAATCCTAACACTCGTTATGAATCCACTGTTTACTAATTGCTTTAAGTGTAGTCTAGATTAATGGTCAGCTAGTGTTTTAGAGGAATTACCATCTCTATACTAACTGGTTCTTTCCCTGTAGTCAATTGATAGCCGCAGTTCTCACTTATAAGCTAACAAACTGATAAACTTATTTAATTGATCAGATTAACAAGTCTAGGAATTCATAAGGGAAAAGGACTTTATTCTATTGTACTGCAGAAAATCACAAGGGTTCAGAAATAATTATTCTAGAGATACATAGTAAACCGAAATTAAAAGCGACTACTCAGCCATGGACAAAATGACAATGCTCAATATAGACAGCATAAGGATAGAGGGATTTAGCAGAAAATATGATTTTAGAAGCCGTGGTCGAGTCTGCAATTTCCACAATTTTCTGAGTCACGTCCGGCTGTCTTGGCTCGGACGCTGATCCGGACACCTTATCCTGGTCACGTCCGGATCCGGACGTCAATCCGGATGTGGGTAAATGAAGCGCTGTGAGCAAGGTTTTGTCTGTGAATGAGGGTGAAGAGCTACGGAGAAATGTTTATGACTGGAGATGGAGCGAGTCATGGATGAGAGGTTATGTAGGGAGGAGGAAGAGAGGATTGTGTAATGCTTAGACTCTGAGAGTCTGCGACGAATTGTAATGAAGGATGAAGTTGGGTTTATATAGGGTTAGAAGGAAAAGAAATGTTAGTGGAAGTTTGGTGTACGAGTGATTAATTGAGCATGGGCGTCTATTAATATATGTTGTTGTATAGGTTAGAATGCCGCTCGACTGATAATTGCACCGAAAGCCTGATTATCAGCGCGATGCATTTTTATTTTTCTTCTCTGTGTGACGTCCGGATCTGTGTCCGGATCCGGACGTGACACAGAACTTTTAGATCTGAAACTCGGAATATGTCCGGATCTGTGTCCGGATCCGGACAAGACACAGAATTCTCGGATCTGGAATTGGGTCACGTCCGGCCTGCGTCCGGATCCGGACATGTGATGTCCGGATTTGAGTCCGGCTCTCTTGGTCCGGACGTGACCAATCTTTGCCTCTTTTTCGGATTTGTTTCCCGTTTGTTGTGTTGCAATCCTTATGATGTAAAATCTTCATTTCCCTGGGTTTTTCCTATATTTAACATATAAAGTGCATCAGTTCATATCAAAACATCAATCTTAGGAAAAACACAGAATAAGTGGGAAACATTGCTTAAATTGTAGCAGATTATAAGGTAATTAAGCCCTTAAAAGCCTATATGTTTCACACTTATCACAGCCAGATAGGGTTGTTCCCGAGTATGAGAGGGCTTTCCATCTCTCTGGCGTTCTTTCCCGATCTATAAAACGGGGTTGTGGAGGGCGGGAAGGATGTTGTAGGTATGCAGTGCACACTGGTAATTCCTAACTAGCGTAATTCTCACGCTATCACTCAACCCTTAACTCAAAGTCTTAAACTCCTAACTCGGTACTTCCTAAGCTCGGTATTTCCAGTCATCTGAGCGATACTTCGCTCTGATACCACTAGTTGTAACACCCCAACTACAAATACAACACTTAACAAACGGTTACAGCGGAATTAAAACTCAACACATACCTAAATCCTTGGGTGCTACACGCCGTTAGCCACCCACGTGGCTAATAAGGCTAATACATGCACAACGTACCGGTCTGATGGACAAGATTACCGAGCACTACACTATACATTTACAATTCCGTTATATACTTAATACAAATACAATCACAATCCAAACAGTACCGAGTCTAATACATTCACTTCCGGTATCACACTTTGGTCTTACACCGCTTACAAATGCATAAACAAACTACATACACTACCCTTGCATAACCAGCTACCCCCGTCCTACTCTCGAACGGCTGCCAGCTCCATTGTACCTGAAAAGTATGGGGGCCCCCCAAAGGGGGTCAGCACCTTTGCTGGTATGGTAATCGAGCAGCCCGCATACTACTGGGCCACGCACAACTATTTGTCGTCTGAGCATGCGGTTAATTATATTTAAAACATGCATGAAACTATACACCCATATCATGCTGATAAATCACACATCCAATGAATAGGATACAAACATAAGATTAACACATCACATTGGTTAGATCACATTATTGGGTTCTACGGCCCTTGAGGGTTCTACCCTAATGGAGCTATTCCTTGCTAGATGACACATACCCATTTAATCGGGTTGTACTTAATTACCCCTTATATTTATACGGGGTTGATTTCGGAATCAACGTACACAACAAAACAACATACTTCACATAATAACATGTATACAACTTAATACAGTTCTTCTTAGAGAACGTACACTGTACTTAGGATGTGCCGGATGAAATATAGGCCCGAGCACACCGTACACATTTACTTCACTTAGATGTGTCGGCCGTAATATAGGCCCGACCACACCACACAATTTCCCCCTAGCTCCAAATAATAGTGAGGTAGGTAAGCCTTGGTTAAGCTTGTGGGTGGTTGTAATCCAAGGAAGGAAAGCAACCTTAACATAACAGTATTCCCCCTAGCCCCGAATAATAATCAAGTAGGTAAGCTTTGGTTAAGCTAGTGGGTGATTGTAATCCAAGAAGGAAAAACAACCATAACATAACAGAGTGGGAGTTAATTCAAATATATACATCAACTCCCAAACGACACGCGCAACCGGAACGACCGGATTCCTCACCCCCCATAATATATACATATTAGTTAGAAGTTCCTTTATGGAACTTATCACATCCATACACCATTTGGTGTTACAAGCTTGGTTAATCACACACAATGGAGGTAACATCCCATTCGACAAACATGGACAACAACTTTCGTTAAACAATGATATATTAAGCAACGGCAACACACAACACACAACCACAATATACAACTAACTCACAGATATCCATAGTTAGAACGTTCCTGTAGGTTGGGACGTTTAATCTGAATACTGATCTCTTATGTGATCCTAGAGTCGGTTAGCTACGATTTAACACATAATTAAGGTTAAATGGTATCGGAATCATTTACGCCACATTAATGAATTACCGTAAACTCATTTCATGCTTTATCTTGCAAGGTGGCAAACATACAGAAAACACATAGGCATACAAGCCGGTGTAACCCGGTAAGACATAGGTTGCAAGAAAACCATACCTTACACCATAGGTTATCTACTGTGTTCCCAAGGATTTACTCCAACGCATCACTTCACGCTGCCCGGGTAGTTTCCGAACAACTGGTATTATTATTGAAATGTTTTATTAACAACAAAATCTTATGGTATGTAAACTTCTATTACTCCCGTACTTACCCCGTTATTTCGGTTTAACTTTGTGTACTTAAACTCACAGCTTTCTCACATCCAAGCTAGCACTTGTTTACACTTTCTAGGCATTTTTTGGGGTGGTCCGGGACTTGGTCCTTACCCGAAGTCCCGGACCAATTCATTTGGTAACTCTCGGTAGGATTTCAGCACTGGTCCGGGATGTTGTCCCTATCTTAAGTCCCGGACCAGGTATGAACATTCACTCTTGGCGCAATTTAAAGGGTGGTCCGGGACTTTGTCCAAGGACCAAGTCCCGAACCCTGCTAAAATCTGCTCCAAACATTATGTTTCAGCCCCTAATCAATCCTTAAACCTCCCCTAATATTTCCCTAATCTTCCCACATGTTTTCTACATGTTTGAACACACTAAAACACTCCTTAAACACTCCTAAAATGTTGGTCTAATTCACCACCCAATTCTTGTTCAAATTCAACAAACTCACTTTTCACATCCTTGCATTTTCCACACTTGTGCATATCTATTTCCTTTTTATAGTTCTTACCTCCTACCAAACTTACCAAATCCATCAATGACTATTACCAATCATTCCTACATACATGCACTTCTAAAACCCACATTCATTCCTTGTTTCACAAGTTACAAGCACCAACTTGTTTTCTTGAAATTCCTAGTTACCAAGCATCATTATGCTACAGATTTTGCACTCTCTTATCTCCATTCTCCTTCTACCATTATAAGGCTATTAATCCACTTCACTCAACACTATAAACACCTAGATTCTCCCATTCACCAAGCCATCATCAAAACACTCATTTTCTACTAAAATTTCGCCATAACCTCCCCATAAACTTAACATCTCCCAAACCATCAATTCACATCAATTTACATTCCTAATCTAGCCACACCCACAAAGGTCCTACCAGCACATAATATCAACCCAAAATTCACCAAACAACATTATAGCTCCAAATTCAAATGAAATGGCACTTAGGCCCTTAAATCAACACAAGCTCACAATTATCTCTAAAATCAACTATATACATCCTCCCACACAGATTTAAATTCATAATTTTGGTTCATTAATTTTATTACCCATCCCAAATCCTAAGGCAATTTAAAACAAGTTTTAAGGTAGATTTCTTACCTTAATTATTCCAAGTCTCTTTCTAATTCTCCTCCTCCTCATCTCCTTCCCCAATTCGGTCAAATGGGCAATGGAGTTGCCAAACTCCATTCCCAAAATTCAAGAGGCACAAAATGAATATAATCAAACCTCTAACCCTTAGAAAAATTATAATTCAAAGAAAAAGCTTAAACACTCAAGTTAGGGTTTACCTTTGGAGTGTTCAAGAGGGGATTTCACCCATGAACCAAAGGGAAAACTCCACCACCACTGGAGAGTTGAATTAAAATTCAAAATCAAGAAGAAAACAAGGTGTGAGAGAGGGCAAAAATCGGCCAGCTCTACAAGGCGGAGAAAAATGAGGTTTTTCATGGAGATTCTTACCTTGTTTGAAAGAGGAGACTCCAAGCTACAAGATGGTGCCATTTTCTCTTCAAATGGGGAAAACATGAAATAACTCAAACCTTAATATATTAATGAAATATCTAATTAGGATATACTAAGGCTAGAACGTGCGTTAGAAACATTAGAAGAAGTGTTAAACAACAATTTACACCAAAACATGCTTTAGGAACAATTAGAGCAAAAATTGTTTTAAAGAGCACAAATAAATTAGGGAACTACCAATAAGTTCCCAAGAGATTTCAAATGTGAAATACCTCTAAGAGTAGTAATACGCATTAAGCGGAATTAGTGTTTAAACCGAAAACGCACCTTAGAGCACAAAAATGTGCTTTAAGCATGTATACATGGAACGAAAAGGCTATTGAGCCAAAATACCATAAATAAATAAGGGAAAAACAATTAAATGGTCATAGGAGCCATTGCGTATACACACAAATTAAGTATACAAAGTCCACAGTAAACAGGTACTAAACTGACGAAAGTCAAGGAGAAACCACTAAACGACTTGGTTTAAATTGGAATGAGCAACATGCTATTTCATGAACAAAGTTTCTAAAGGTTGTAAATATATTAAGGACACATTTAAACTAGCCAAAACAAATTGCATAATCAATGTGAACCCGGAAGCACATAGAATGGTGTTTTAAGGCATTTTTGGCTATGTAACATACCTAACACATGGTATAAGTCCTTATGAACGAGTTTAAGGCATATAATATTACATAAATATAAGGAAGAAACATAAACAAATCAGACAAAATCGTGACTAAGGCTGCCTACTTCATGATGAGTCATTAAAGGTGTTAAAATTCAATTTTGCTTACTTTTTACTTACCATGACTTTCCTTGATTGCCTTATCACCTTGTGCCTTGAGTAAATCATTAATCAGACACTTACCTGTCATATGAGAGCTCCCAAATTCGTAGCTCCTCCTCTCTTTGAAGAAACAACACAAAAAAACTCCAATGTTCTTAGATTAGTGCCTTAAAGAACACCTTATCTTGCACAGATCATAACTTTCTCATATTAAGTCCAAATTCTAAGCTTGATAGCTCGTTGGAATCCTCTTTCGTAGAGCTTTACAACCATAAATCATGGGCCCCCAGATTCTCAGGAAAAATCACAAAGAAGTGCCTTTGATTCTCGAGGTAAAACATTGCCTGCTTGGAAACTCTTCCTTCTTTGATTTTCATCAAGGCCGAGTGCCTGATAAGTAAGGAAAGTAAGCGAACCATGGCAAAATTTTAGTAGGAATTGTGTATTAATAATGACTTGGTGAATGGGAGAACCAAGGTGTGTATTGGAGTTAGTAAGGGTGCTTAGTAACCATGGATTGGTACTTGTAGTATGAGGGTGTAGGAGTGTAAAACCTGTAGCAAACAGCTTATGGAATGCATTGGATAAACTAGGAAAGATTAGAGTATAAGATTGAGTGGAATGAATGTTGGACTTGGGTATAGACATTGTGCTTGCTTGGGAATGTATTGGGATGCTAGGAGTAACATTAGTAGAAGGAGTATGGAATGGTTTGAGGAGAAGTAAAAATCTGTAGCAATTGGAGGAAAGGAAATTAGCATGAGAGCTGAAATGTAATGAAGGAAAATTGTGTATGTGAATTTAGAAATGAGTAAGGAATTTGGAGGATGAACTAAGGCAATTTGGAGGGCCTAAGTAGTGTTAAACCAGGTGGGATTACATGTAGGAAGATTGGGGAAACAATGGGCAAAGTATAGAACTGAAAACAGATTTTAAAACTGAAATACTGGGCCGGACCGACCTTGGGACCGGACTTGCAAGGTCAGTCGAGCCCAGAATCACAAAGACGGGAACCTTCTGGAATAGACCGGACTTGCAAGTTTGGTCGGACCAGAAAACCTTCCCGTCTGAAACCTTCTGGAATGGACTGGACTTGCGACCGGACTTGCAAGTTCGGTCGGACCAGAAAATTCTCCCGTGATGAGAGCTACTGGAATGGACCGGACTTGCGACCGGACTTGCAAGTTTGGTCGAGTAAAAAAAAATATTTTTATTATATGATTATAATAATCATATGTAAATATATATGCCTATATACATATGCGCATATATATGTAGTAGTACGCTATAAATGAAGTAGTAAAGGTAAGAAAGTAAGTATATGAGTAGGAAAACAAGTATAAAATGTAACCAAGTAAGTTGAGAGTATGAGAACATTAAGTATACCGGGATAACGGGGTAAGTATGGGAGTAGTAATTATTTGTGTATCGTAAGAGTATAGTATTAATAATAATGTTGGAACATTATGAGTGGAACAAGTGTGAACCAAGGAACAAGGGAACACACGGTAGAGCTAACTCCGGTGAAAGGTATGAATTTCTCATGCCCCGTATGCTCACCGAGTTACGTTGATTTGTATGCTGTATGCCGGCTAATCAAGACTAAAGCATGTAAACGGTTTATTGCCTTTCATTGTATGTCTTGTTGTATGTTGTGTGAGCTAACACTCCTTGATTGATTGTGTGGCTTCACTTAGTACGTAGACCGACTCATAGATGAGTCTTGTTGTGTAGTGACTCGTAGTAAGGGTCATGTTGTAAACCAATGGAACAGTAGCAACGCACTAAACTAACGGATCAATAAACGATAACACAAACCTATGAACTCACTAGGATGTGAGAGAGTGTACGGGAGTAATAACCTTCCGATAACGGTAGGAGAACCGAAATGAATAATCCACAAATAATAAGTAGTGGAAGTATATAAGTAACCTCTATAAGAGGAGTTAATCTTGGTGCAAGACATGAACCATGAGAGTAGTAAAGAACGATGAGGGATCTCCAAACCCCTTAGCAATTAGTCGACCCATTATGGGAGGACCCGACTGATGTAAGTAATGTCCCGAACATGAGAGTATTCGATACGTTGGGGAAACCCTTAAATCTGAGGATACTAGACGGAGGTAATTCCCTAAGCTAGTGGAGGTTATCAAGAGAGATACTTCTAGGCTAATCCATGAGATTGTCATATACTCTGAGAGAAGAGTGTAGGGAATTTGAGTAGTCCGGTAAAAACGGACATTTGAGTATTTGAGGAGCTAAGCGTATAGCCCTCGTATTGTAGGTCCGGTGGCGAGTCTTGAGTATGACTCCACCCAGAGGCCAAAGTAATGAGTAATGAGTATTGTGTATGTATGAGTAAAGTATTGAGTACTGAGTAAGAAGTGAGTATGAGTATGTAATGAGTACCGAGTATTGAGCATGTATGAGTAGGTATCGAGTATTGAGTACGTATGAGTAAGTATAGAGTATTGGGTAGTGAGTATGCACAAGTATAGTAATGAGTACAGAGTAAGGATCGGGTGCGAGTAAGGTATTGAACATGGAGTGATGAGTTGCAAGAGTGAGGAGTGAGTATGAGTAGAGTAGCGAATATTGAACACAGTACGAAAGAAGTAATGAATGAAGAACTCATACTAACGGTTGACCATCGAATTGTCTTCCTTGGAAAGTATTGAACCTTGTATGTGTATGTAGGTATTGTTGATTGTATTGTTGTAGCATGAGTATGTATGTATGCATGTAAAATGAACTCCATGTATATCCGACCCAAAGTAGTCGGCGTACCGCGGTTAGCACGCCGTATATGCGAAATTCATATTCGGCGTAAGCTGACCCCCTAGGGGGAACGTTTTTAGTGTGCAGGTACTCGAAGCTGACCACCGTTCGGGAGAGTAGGACGGGGACTGCTACGTAAGCATGGGTAGTTGTATATTAGGGATTGTAATTGTAATGTATTGCGGAAATTGGAAGTTCCAAACTGTATCGGTAATTTAAGGATTGTAGTAGACTCGGTATAGTAATGCATTGGAAGTTGTAATTGATTTATGGTTGAGTATGCAAGGGAAAGTATTGTAATGTGTAGAGTACTCGGTATGTTCATATTCATTAGACCGATAGTGTAACACCGTGGATTTTTACCTCAAAACATAGTGTATGAAAATACAAATCTAACGGCGCAAACGGCATTTAAAACGGACTTCAAACGAGTTCTAAAAGGGCAAAACATAGTAGGTCCGAACTTGTGTCCGGACATGGAAAGTTCGGACACAAGCCGAAGCGAAATAGACTAAGGAAAACCAAACGTCCGAACTTGTGTCCGGACTTCGAAGTTCGGACACAAGTCGAGTTTCAAATCTTCGGAAAAAAAACCTTACGTGGTCCGAACATTGGTCCGAACTTGCAAGTTCGGACATAGGTCGAGACTTGCAAGCTGAACCCGTCCTCGCATGCTGATGTTCGGACACAGCCAAACAAACAAAGACCTTGAAACTTTCGGGGCCTGTCCGAACATTGATGTCCGGACGGACGTTCGGACAGGTCCTTAAGTGCAGCTTTTAAAATGCAAACAGAAACCAAAAACCATTAGAAACTCCCATGTAAAACTCAATAACAACAGGAGGAACTTTTGACCAGATAAGATCATTATTAAATACTCAGTACAAGCTCAAACTCAAATAAAACCAATTCATAAACGCCAATAAATTCATTTAACCAAAACTCAGATGAACATAACCTTTAACTCAGCAGCGGATCTCAAACGTCCAGGGCATTACCGCCACACCCAATTCCCGTGGGTGCTCAGGCTAATGAACCAATTAACACTTAAAAACAAAGTTAACTTTCAAGTTACGCGGAAGCAAAACAAACATTTAATGTATAAAGCTTTGAGAACATAACAACATCTCTCAATCACTGAAATTTGAAACATCGCCTTAATTATTCGTAGTCCCTAAACTCTATGATTCGTCGCCCCGATCCCCATAATCAGTCATCCATACGTGCGATCATAAAACATAGACAAAACACAGAAAGGATCGCACAAATCAGAAAAACTAAGTAAATTCCACCTCAACCAGTAAAATACATTTCAGAACTTATTTGCCTTTAATAAACAGATGTGAAGTTTTTACTGAACAGTTGATGAATTTCCAGAAAACATAACGATTCCGAAACCACAGTAGGGAGCTTTCAACAAGAGGTAACCACAATTCCAAACACGGGGTCACCTAGGGGACCCCAAACAACAATTCCAGGACAATCACCTATGGGACCGTCAAACAACCACCTCACCCTAAGTCCTTAAGTGTGCACACCCCCTATGAGACAACAGTAACATAGAGCAAATCAGAGGGCTTAACTGCAACAATGTGTGCAGCGCAAATAATAATAAACATGGGGAGCACCTATGCGCTCCCAAACAATAGAATACAACCTGCGAAAGACTCCCAAAATCCAAAACCAAAATCCACAACACCATCCAATTCCTCAATTCCAAAACGTGGGAAAAACCCCCAATTCCAAAACACAACCGAGAACTCATAAAAGCACAACGAAACCTTTTCCAATTGCTTTACAAAACATCGTTCAAACAATCATTGAGCATAGAATTTACCTGGAACAATCCAAAATCCCTCAAGAGCCCAACTGCTTCAGTCTATCGATAGCGTTCATCGATGTAATCGGCGTCTAGGTAACCAAAACAACAATCAGAAGAAACCAACAACGCGTACAACAATTATACAACCCTAGTTAGAATACATTACCCCACAATTTACTAACTGGCACCAGAGAATTTACTTAGACCTCGACGGTACCGGCGTGGAATTACCAAGAATTGAAGAAGGAGAGTGTGAAGAGTTTGAAAAGAGTATGAGTGCAAGAACGGCGTATTGAGGATGAAGATGGATGAGAGAATCGGTGTTTTAAATAGAGAACTAATTCTAAAACAATAAAGAAAACATAAATTTAGTAATTAAAAGTCTAGGTTTTAAGGAGAGAAGATATTAAATATTAGAAGAGAAATCAGTTTTGCCAATATCCAAATGGTGTAGAACTTATAATTAATTTAATGAATCCCCACTTGAAAATAGAAGAACGTGGGTAACCGTTGTAACAAGATGAGAATGAGAAATAAAATAATTGGGTAAATTAATAAAAATCTGCTTGGAAGGAAGTAGTTTAGAAACAAATAGATATATATTGTAAATGGTTTCAATGTTCAACAGGAAGAAAGACAATCATGTTAAAAGAAGGAATCAAAATGCTAATAATATACTTGCTGAGAGAAAAATAAGGAGAGATAATAAATAATATTTTAAGTAGTCAAACGGAATTTGAACTCTTGAAATTAAATAACCACAAGGAGAAAGCCAAATTGAATTCAAACTCCATATATCTAAAGTTAATAAAATTGGGATGAAGATTCTAGAATAGTATTTTATAGCTTAAATAAATAAAACGAGGTTAAGAGGATAACGTAGTATCCAAATAGTATGACATCCGCAATATATATCAAAAATCGAATAAGGCCAAAACGTTATGAATAGTTGTAAACACTTTTAAGGATAAGGATTAATTTGGGAGTAGTTGTCATTTAATTCTCTGGGCCAACCTAATACTAACCTCAGCCTCATAAATCAAACTATATACTATATCATTCCCAACCTGCATTTCCTGGGTATTTCAGATAGTATGTAGGATTGTAACTCGCCTTGTTAGTCACGTGGGTGACTAACGGCATTGTACACCCGCCGTTGAGTAAGTAATATCCGCTGCGAAGGTAAGTATAGTACGGTAATGACGGTATTAGCGGTAGGGGTGTTACACATTTGCCTTGGCAAGTGCCGCCGCAATGAAGCTTTACAGGATGCCGTGAAGACCAAATGGTAAAAACCACGGATATAATACATATGAACACCGGATTACAAATCCTTAATACTGAAGAGCGAAATATCGGGAGGGCCTAACGGCCTGACCATGACAACTAAATCAATACACCAGTCAGCAGGGAGCTGGACTTGGTCAGGAAACTAAACGACGTGAGCATCAGCAACAGACAACCGACACTACAGGTAAGAACATCAACCCAAAACCAAGCCTAACCTTGAATGGAGAAACCGATGAGATTACTCAACAATGCGCGAGGACCAGATGTAAGTAATAACCTACAAGAAAGGTATTACGACATACATTGAAGATGGAGGACATAACAACTTTCAATAAAAACAGGATGAATTCCCAGAATAATACTATTACAAGCACTCTTCATTGAAGATATTGATAAACCCTAGAAACAGAATCAGAGAAAACAAATTTAAGCAATCACCTACCTAGGATCAAAAACGTGCAATCACGGAAGAGAGAACCTTAAAAGGACTACACCATAGAGTTGGTATAGTTGAGCAGAAAAAGACCCATAAACGATGGTTAGTATTGCTTGCCTAACTCATTAACACCCAAGTATGATTAGTCATTAACGGGTGGCGTAGTCAACAAAAGTTGAACAAAGTATTGACATGGCAGCACATGATAGCCAGGGAAAATATCCGACTTAGACACCTAAAGGCAGAGGCTTAATGAAAACTAATCCTTAATTGCTAAAAGACGCAAGTCTATGAGAGCGAAAGTATTGTCACAAACACTGATTAACATCGGATTACCTAAGCGAACTTCCACAGCAGGAAGCGAGATATAGCAACTTATTGTGAAACCCAATAGTACATCCAATGATGTGACCCAACATTGATAGAGTTCAGAGAACAAGAGAATCACGTGGATAACCTACAGATGATTAAGAATACAACAGTGAACCGAACACCGGCTATCATTTGAGACTAATCAAGCATTAAGGGCCTACAAGCGAAGGATGTTAAATACATCAGAGCTTGAGGCATAGGAAAGTATAAAAAGGCTTATCTAGGCCATTAATGAACTACAACTCGTACGTACGAGTTGTTATGAAAACTAATACTAAATTGAGGAGGAATTGCCAAAAAAGGGCACCAATGAGAATAGAGAGATGATACAATGACGGAGGTGGAGAACGAACCACTCCTCTTAGGGTGGGGATACCTCTCCTTGTTGTGAGGCCTTGAGTGGGAATAAACCCCTCGAAATGGGCTTTCACTCATTAGAGATAGAATACAACCTACAAATGAACCTGAAATTTGAAGCAATTATCTTCGAGCTGAATGATAACAATCTTACAGTATGATGCGACAACCGCCTTACATGAAACCTGGGGAACTCCCAGTGTGTTTACACCATGATGGGGATTGAAAATAAGACAAGACGTTGAAGTAAAACGACCGAAGAATCACGCCAAAAATGGGCAATATAAGAAAGCTAAAGCTACTTCGGTAGTGGAGGCCATGAGAATAATACCTATCAGGTAGATTAAGTTACAGTGCGCAGCAAAGCAACCACTATATATAAGCCATCAAATATTGACACGAAAGCAATCAGATTTATGAATTAAAAACCGATGTAAGTAAGGTGATGAAATGGGAGATAGACTGTGCAGTAACGCCAGTAGCCTGGACCGTGTGATGAAAGGTTTCATAGGAAGCACACTGTCCATTCCGTAAGAAGCTGGAAGTACATTCCTAGTAGATCGACATGAGAAATAAGATAAGAGGCTCTAAGGAAAGAGACTTCAAATTACTAAGGGATCGAGTCCGTACCAAATACAGAAGGTATAATGTAGTTATGAACCCAGTAGATGGATATTCCTTGAATAAGTTCAAGAAGAACGACATGTGCGTTATTATGGAATGATGAAAGAGGAGTTCGACAATAGAATACTTCACAAATTAGCTGTAACTAAGCGTGTGACGAACACTACAAGTATACTTAAACAAGATGTGGGACCACCACACTCCAAAGGAGCTTGTGGGCCTGATGGACTTATTTATAAGTTAGTCGGGTAAGTAGCAATGTATCAGTAAGGTACCCCATATATGTAAACGAGTGGTGTAAGGAACGCGAGAAGTAGTCGACTTCGTACGACAGTCAGCAATGCAAACTCACACTAGAACAGCAATTTACCGTGAACAATTGAGAAGGAAAAACTCAGTTAAACCAATGAGATTAAAAGAGCTAGAGAACTCATTCTAGGAGGAAACAATTAAGAGCTATGAAGTGCGAGGAGCACTGATTACTAAGTATGAACATTTTATATGTCTCAAGATTTTCGAGGAAATTATGAAAAGCAATAAGCACTGAACAGTAAGTCCAGGTTACACAGGAATCTCTGACTGAGGATCAGTTAGTAGGAAATAATTCAGATGCTGAAAGGCATAATAACAGCATGAACATCAGATCCCCAGAGAACTGGATAGACAAGCTATAACTCATTGAGACCGTGTATAAACAAATAAACCACGCGTCCATTAAGAGACCTTTATTCCTAAATTCTAAGGATACGAAGGACCTATAAAACATATTGAAGAGGATAGGAAGGGCAAACTAAGCCCAAGATTATCAGAGTCGCGTAGTAGAGGCTAGTGGACCGTATCTTAAAGGTTTGATATACCTAACAAAAGAGAAAAAGGAATGATGTGTCTCACATCTTCCAGTCGAATAAAATATACGACTTATCTACCAATTACTTTGGAGCCTTAGAGACTACACTTGAACCAGTTGTAAGATTGGTATAAACACCAATAAGAATCCTTGATACAGAGACTAAGCCATTACCATGGTGAAGATCCTCTAACCCAATCATAATGTGCGATAGACTACATGGAAGCCTGAATGCTCCATGACACCTAAACATCTAGAACTTATGTTAAAGGATGATATAATGTTGATTACGTGGGCGTAATCCATTTTAAGGGGGGTAGAGCGCACAATCGCTTAGTGTATGTTTCATGTATTAAGTACGTAAACTACAGTGTGCATAGCACAATACAATTAGTTGTGATGTTTGTTACGTATGTTATATAAACACATGTATTCATTCTTATGTGGTTGTGGTTATTACAAACAATTAAATGCGAATACCAGATGTATTAGAGGACGATCTCATTAACTTCGGTGCGAAAAATTCAAGAAAAGAGGAGTAGAAACTCTAGGGGAATTCATATCCCTATGATATGTATTGATATGAGACCAAATATGGTAATGTTATGAGGTATGAATCGGTATGAGACCGATGTAGAACCTAGTAGGAATTAAATTCTCTAAGTAATTGTTGAGAGGTGAATTAAGAATGACTTATGGACTGAGTTCCATAATTTGGAGATGTATTGATTTATGATTATGACTAGAAGGACTAAAAGATATAAAATGCTACATGAATAATTATTTGGTTGTTTGAAGTTAACGTGGGAGGTAGAAGATCTTGGCCAGATCAAGGAAAATTGAACACAAATTGGGGTGAAAGGATAGTTCAACGCTGATGCTGATCACATCAGGGTCAGATGATTCCTGAAATACCCTACAAGTGGTCAGAATTAACCACGTTAAGAGTAGATGCAGTTGTAACACCCCAACTGCTGAACCTGAACCATCACGTAACGAACCTGCAACAATATTACAACACAGCGGAAGAAAGTCCTAAAAGTTGGTGTTACCGCCGTTAGTCACCCACGTGACTAACTAGGCCTACTCCAGTCTCAAGCTACGGTCAGATGGACCCGAGTGTACCGAACATAAGTGCGTACAAGTCTTAAAACAAATACAATACCGAGTCTGAAGTATCTCTCCTACTATTAGAACTTACTACCACAGTTTATAAAGTGAGTGTACAGGCACACTCGTAATGTTAATTAAACCCACAGTGCTCTACCCACTCCTACTCTCAGGCTAGGTCCTTGTCTGGCACCTACCTGCAAAGTTTAAATCACAGGCCCCGAGGGGCTCAGCATATTGCTGGTACAGAAAACGTGCAGCCCACAAGCTATCAAGGCTACACACGACTACTTGTCGTATACATGCAGTTGATTATTCATACAACAATAATAAGAAGTACAATAACAACAATACACTTATGTGAAACATTCACAGCTCAAACAAATCGAACGTCGTAAAGGACGCCCATTAATGAGTAAGTTAGATTCCTAAATCCTGAGGCCTAAGAATTGTTTAGTTCTCGTGTTTGAACATTCCTTATAAGTGTCAACCATTCTCCTATTAGAGTTGGTTGTTCTCTAACTGAATTGTTTATTTTGTCAGGTCAAGGTAACCCTAGCCAATGAGTTATTAGCTCCATTGGTTTAATAAACAATAATTCTTAAGTTATGAGGGATGTAGGCTTGACCCTCCTGCGCCTCCTGAAGTTGCCTCCCATCTTGAACTGTTTACTCGAGATGGCCGGGTCTGTTTGTCGACCCTAGGCAAAAGACAGATCTGATGCAGATGCCGACTTCCTAAACTTGAACATGCATGACCGGAGTCAGTACCGAATTCCTCTCCTCACCAAGTTCCAGTTAACTGAAGTCTCTTTGACGATTGGTTAGTTAAACCTCTCTCGGTATTAACCAACTAACAATAGGGAATATTTGTAACCTTATACAATTGTTATTAAACATAGTTAATGAACAAGCTCTGAATCAATTCGGGTTAGTGTACAATGAACCCACAATAACAGTACAATAAATCGGTTTCATGCTCAATCTTGCTTGGTCATATCACAATAACACACAAACCGAGGTAGACCTCATTAGCAAACAAGCTACAAGAATCCCATACCTTAGCCTTTCGACGTTTGTCCACTCCTGGATGACGTCTCGACTATTCTGGTCACCTACTCCGCTCCTATAGTTCATTAGGACGGCGTGGTTAAATAACTTAATTTTTGTATTTTTACTATTCACCATATTTTACTATTCATCATATTTTACTATTCACCATATTTTACTATTCATGTATATGTATCTTACTATTCATGTATACGTATTTTACTACTCATGTATATGTATTTTACTATCCATGTATACGTATTTTACTATTCATGTATACGTACTTTACTATTCACGTATACGTCTCATATTTGACTATTCATATATACGTAGTTACTATTCATGTATACGTATTTACTATTCATTTATACGTATACTATTCATGTATACGTATTTACTATTCATTTATATGTATACTATTCACGTATACGAGTACTATTCATGTACGCTAAAATTTTTCGTATACGCCCGTATGATACTCCATATCATACGTATTTATTTATTTTCCCAATATAACTTGTATTTTTATTAAAAATTACCTTAAGTAATAATTCCTCTATACTTATTAAATTACGTTTATACCCCTCGTATACCTTAACTTATATACGAGTCTCCTTTAACCCTGTTTTTAACTCTGTTTCGTTTACAACTTGTTTCTAAATTCTTTATTTAATTTCCTTAACCTTCTAAACACATAAAGATGTGTTATTTACATTATTTCCCATAGTTTCCTCTTAATCTCTAGTTTTCTTATAATAAGTTCTAAACTTGTTATTTTATTCCTAATTTCTTCCAAAGTCTTAATTAATTAATTCCTTATATATTTTTGGTCAATTATCAAAATACACCCAAGTTTGACCAGCCTTTTATGGTCAAACCCCATATCTTTCCATTATTTACAACATTACCCCTAAAGTTAATTTAACTTAACTTTTATTCCTTTATCCTTTTAATATCTAATCTTTTGCTACAAATTTTATTTTAACTTCTCTAAACATTTTACAAACTGTCATTGACCAAGTTTGACCATGTTTGACCAAGTTTGACCAGGGAAATTACCATTTTACCCTTGTGGTCTTTTCTTTTATCCTAACTCATTTGATAACCAAATTAACTCCAATTAATTTCTAATTTTCGTAACTAATTTTCCTACAGATTTTTGAACACCAAAAATCATTTTAAACATCTCTAAATCACCAGATTTAATTATCTAATGTTGTAGTATATATATACTATCTTTTATTAACTTTAATTATACTAAAAACCTTATAAATTCTTATAATACTTATAAACTCTTTATAAATTGTAAACTTAATTCTACAATTGTTTTCCCATCATCTAAACTTCATAAATTTCATAATAATTCATATATGTTTTTGGCAATTACAATATATTACCAAAACTTCACCAATTTTACATATTACACTTAATTATACTAATTCCTTTAACTTAACTTAGTTATATAATTTTCCTAACTCAAATAAGCCTTCTTAATTTTCGGCCAGCCATTAAATAATAGTATATGAACTTTTCTTATATATTATGGTAGCTTATATTAAAGCTTATATCATAAGGATTATAAATCTAATTTTAGATTTACAAAATATTAACATCTTAGGTGCTAAAAATTAAATCTAACACTAACTAAATTCGGTTATAATAAACAAGGTATAAAATATGTTAGATCATATATAGATCAATATTTAGAACCATGAAATAGGTAGTTTTAGAGTTTACCTTGTATATTAAACTTTTAGCTTAATATTTAAGCTTGAATTCCTTTGAAATTTGGCCAGCAATTTGCTAACGGAATTGTCCCCAAAATTACACAATAAGATGAAGAATAAGATGGGTTAGTATCCCATGCCAATCGGTTGTAACAAAAACCAAAGAATAAGAAGTTTCCAAGAAGGCAATGTTTTACCTCGAGAATAAAAGGGACTTTTCAGTGGTTTTTCCTACGAATCTTGGGGCTCATGAGCTATGGTTGTAAAGCTCTTGAAGAGAGGATTCCAACGAGCTATCGAACTTATGATTTGGAGCTAGGACGAGAAAGTTATGACTCTTACAAGGAAAGGGTGTTCGTTAAGGATCAAAACCGTGAATGTTTGCTTGTTTTTGTGTTCTTCCTTCAAAGAGAGGATGAGTTCCGAATTTTGAAGCTCTCATTTGATAGGTAAGAGTCTGGTAATCATTCACTAAGGGGACAACATAATAATGCAAGGCAATTAAGTCTTGATTAGGTGTAATAGTGAACTTAAAAGGCCAATCACACTTATTTACTACCTCTTGCTGTCGGCAACCCCTCCCCCCATTTTACTTGATTTTTTTTGTTTTAACTTGTATTTATGTAACATTTAATGACATAATTTCGTTCATTATGACATACACCATGTTATAGGTATGTTACAAGGCCAAAAATGCCTTAAACCACGTTATAGGTATTATCACATTGATTTTGCAATTTGTTTTGGCTAGTTTAAATGTGTTCTTAGTACATTTACAACCTTTAGAAACTTTGTTCGTGAAATAGCATGTTGCTAATTCCAACTTAAATCAAGTTGTTTAGTGGTATCTCCTTGACTTTTGTCAGTTTAGTACCGGTTTTTGTGTGGACTTGTATACTTAATTTGTGTGTATACGCTGTAGGATCGGGTGGCTAACTCAAACCAACCAAAGGTGTGAGTCTAAGAGTTGGTTTGACTCAATCGACCTTCGTAAGTAAGAAACACTTTGTGATGTAGAGGCACTCAATCTAAATGATTAAACTAATGGCGCGGAAGACTTTTGTGGTAATTGAAGCGAAGCGATGAAAGGGGAGAAAGACTCTGTGAAACTCAGCAAGATACACAAATAAGTTATTTCATTTCCTGGTCAAATAAAACAACTTACAAATGTCCACTAAGTAGAAGGGATCTACTTAGCGGTTTTCACTCACTCACCCAACACACTTTCTAATCAGATCAATGGTAAGCGTAGTGAAACTAGGATCTTCCTAGGCAGAGTCTATCTAAGAGCACTAACTAATTTGGTACGTATTCTCTCTCTCTTTCTGGCTTACAAAGCGATTCTCTTTCTCTCTCTAAGCTCTGAAATAATCCTCAATGAAAGCACACCAGAAACTGACTATTACACAGCTTATTTATACTTTAAGTACAACGGTAGGTCGAAAGAGTTAGTTCCGAAAATACCGGAACTAACTTAGTGGACAACTTCCAACAGCTTTGAGTGGTCTCTTTACTTGGGCCGCGATCTTCGGATGTTGAGGGAGAACTTCATGACCGTTGTGGCGCTTAAGGTATTCCGAGTTGACTCCTTATTTTCCGCAACAGCACAAGAGAGTCTATGAAGTCTTCTATGTTGCGTGGACTCTATTGAAGAGGCTTACTCTTTGTGTCTGTTAAGTGGTGATTGACTCTGTCGCGGTGAAAGACTATGTCTACAACACTCTGATGTCCCAACAGTTTCCCCCTTGTTGCTGATGATAGCAAACCTTCGTGAATCCCGATGGAGTCAATCCTGAAATAAAAACACAAGGACTAGGGGAACCGACCCTGTCAAAGTTCCCCCTTAATAGCAGCAGTAGCAACTGAGTTCAAAGACTCCATTTAGGTTCCCCCTTGATCGAAGAGAGACTCCAGGCAAGCAAACGATAAATAAGCAGTGTAATAGGCAGGATAGTATATAAAGCAGTTAAATCACTAGACCACGTGGTCCAGCAGCGCAAATCCAAAAGCATTTTAAAACAGCAGCAGAATAACCCGTACACCAGACGGGATTCACCGCTTCCCCCTTTTGCTTTCATCAGAGGGAAGCCCACAGTATCACAAAGTCAGTCAAAGTAGTCACACAAAAAACCAGCAAAAAGTGTTTAGAACTTAAAAACAACCTAAGTCCTAACACCACACACACATGTCATTCTAAGGGTTTGGGGGTAAGGTGGATTGGATGTCAAGGAGTTGTTCTTGCAAGGCTGCCACTGTCGTCTCTATCCCAGCAAGTCGGTCCATCATCCGCGTTTGGCCCTGAATCAGCTCGGCTGCGTGTGTAAGGAGTCTCTCCACTTTCTCCAGAAGGGGTAGGAGTGAAGCTTGAGGGACTGCCTCGTGAGAAGTGGATGTGCCTGCCGTCGTAGGAGTAGATGGTGGGGGCAGCAGCTTTTCTTTGTCGATAGAAGTCAGCCGATTCAGATACCGCAGGTTGATGGTGTCTGCCTCGTCGATGGACTCTGGCGTCGAAGTCGCCAGGGGTACCTGAAAGAATTTTTGAATTCGAGGCAGCCAGAACACATACCCCAGGGAGTGTTTCGGGGTGTCGACCAACTGGGCTAAGTGATGGAGAATGATGTGGGCCGGATTGATAGAGTGACGATTGATTATGCAGTACATTATGGTGAGGTCCAAGCAGTTGACCATGAGATTACCTTCTTTCCTTGGGACAATGTTTTTTATGACTAGAATGTGGAGGAGTTGATGTAAGATGGAGAGATCGCCACGGGGTATGGGGGAGCCAATCTTTTTCTTGGAGGAGAAAAAGCGATAGATTTTGTTTTGTGGAACCCCGGGGATCTCAGGTAGGATTCCTTTCTCATAAAATGACAAGCCAGTAGCAGAGACTCCAAGGATTTGGGACAATTTTTCAAGATTGAAGAAGATGGGGGGTGGAATTAACAAAAGACTGTGCAGCACCATTTCTAATAACCAGATTATGAAAGAAGTCGACAGACTCTAGGGGATACCACTCTGTAATCTCTCAGAAGAGGTGTTTCCACCCCTGAACCTCCAGCATGGTCACTAACTCCCCTAAGTTTGAAGATTGAGCCCATGAAAAATCAAGGAACTTACCCCTGACGATATTTCGTTCTGAGGCAGGGTCCCCAAGCATGTAGCGTTGGTTTAATGGGTCGATCTTCGCACATCTTCGGTGTGGCTTCGGAGGTTTCTGATCTTTGGCGGAGGTGGCACCAGTAGAGGCATCATGACTGGCCGTTGGCAGTTCTTGGACTGGAGACGATTCACCGGAACCAGAGGAGACAGGGTGCGCCTTGACAGAAGAACGAAGGATTCTTTTGGCTGTGGGGCGAGTGGAGGTTTGGGCTTTTCTCTTGTGGGTTTTGGGTTGAGGTTGTTGTGGTGGTGTTGCGGATTTTGCGGGAGATGCGGGTGGGGTTGGTGTAGGGGATTTGATGGTGGGTTCTTGCGGTTGATCGGTAGGAGGGTTTTCGGTAGGAGGGATATTGGCTTGTGGTGTTGGGGATGGTGGCAGGGTTTGGATTGGGGTGGCATCCTCAATATCCGTTTCAAGAATATCTGTTTTTGCAGCGGATGGCGGTGTTTGATGAGTGGATGGGTCGTGGGTTTGAGGTGGTGGTGTGGAGGAGTGTGTGGGAGACGAAGTGGCGGAGGTTTTAGTGGGAGAGTGAGTGGTGGTGGTGGTGAGTGGAGATGGATTAGGGTTTGCCATCGATTGGAGGTACACCTGAAGGCGAATGGGATCGGCGAAAATGTCGGCTGGGATGTTGATTCCGTTGAAGTTGATGCCGGCCATTTGGAAATTGAAGGATGCTTGGGTGTAAAGGGAGTGTAAGTGAGAGAGATGGAGTGGACGGGTGATAGATATAAAGGCTGGACGTTGCAGAGATGGCGTGTGTCAGGTGAGATAAATGCGGCGACGTCAGGGTAGGGCGAGATTAAGGGAGATCATTTAGGCGGGTTGGGTTCGGAAAGATGACGTGGATGGTAGCGCTAGAGTAATAGGCGTGCTAAGTAATAAAAAGCATTTCACTGATTCAAGTGCAAACAAAGACAGACTGTATGGGACATGAGGGAGTACCTGCTGAAGATTGCGGTAGGGGCAAAGAGATGCGACCGTCTAGGTAGACGGAGTCAATCCGATTGCTGATCGCAGTGCTTCGAATCTTGCTGTAGACAAGGGTTTAGTAAAAATATCTGCAAGTTGATCTTCTGTGGGCACAAAGTCAAGTTGGATAAGCTTTTTCTCGACACAGTCTTTCAAGAAGTGAAAGTGAATTTCGATGTGTTTGGTTCTTGAGTGTTGGACTGGGTTTTCTGATATTTTGATTGTGCTTTTATTGTCACAAAAGATTGGGATCTGTTCTTGGGTGACATGATAGTCTGGAAGTTGTTGTTTCATCCAAAGGAGTAGGGAGCAACAGGCTGCAGCAGAAACATACTCTGCCTCTACTGTAGAGAGTGCTACAGAATTTTGTTTTTTGAAGGACCATGAAACAAGGGAAAGACCCAAGAACTGTGCATTACCTGAAGTACTCTTTCGATCTTGGAGAGAACCATCCCAATCAGAGTCACTATATCAAGATAAAGTAAAAGTAGGAGATCATGGATACCATAGATAGAGTGTACTTGTACCTTTAAGATAGCGGAAGATACGCTTGACTGCTTTGAGGTGAGACTGTTTTGGTGCTGCTTGGAAGCGAGCACAAAGGCAGACTGCGTGAAGAATGTCTAGGTGACTGGCAGTCAGGTACAAGAGGGACCCTATCATTCCTCTATATTCGGTGGCATTGACGCCGACTCCGTCATCATCGGGATGCAGTTTGGCAGATGTACAGCTTGGTGTGGACATACTCTTGGCATTTTTTAGGTTGTACTTATCAAGGAGTTCCTTGATGTACTTCTGTTGATGGATCTTGATCCCTTCCCTTTCCTGTTGAATTTGTAATCCTAAGAAGAACTTGAGCTCACCTAACTCATTCATGGAAAACTCTTGCTTCATAAAGTTAGCAAAATGGTCACAGAGGGTGTTACTTGTAGAGCCATACATGATATCATCAACATAGATCTGTACTAGAAGTAAGTCATGTGATGAGTGTAGAATGAAGAGCGTTTTATCTATGTTACCTCGAGAGAAACCATTTTGCAATAGATATGTAGACAGTCTTTCATACCAGGCACGTGGAGCCTGTTTCAGTCCGTAAAGGGCCTTACACAGTTTGTAGACGTAGTCGGGATGGACGGAGTCTGTGAACCCTGGTGGTTGCTCGACGTAGACCTCTCTATCAATGTAGCCATGGAAGAAGGTTGTCTTAACATCCATTTGATATAATTGGAAACCTTTGAAAGCAGCAAACGCAATTAGCATGCAAATTGCTTCAAGACGAGCTACGGGAGCGAAGGTTTCATCATAATCAATCCCTTCTTCTTGATTGTAGCCCTGAATGACCAATCGAGCTTTATTCCTGAAAACTTGTCCTGCATCATCAAGTTTATTACGAAAGACCCAACGTGTACCAATTGTTTGTTGATGCGTGGGGCGAGGAACTAACTCCCAGACAACATGTCGCTAGAGAGAATTGAGTTCCTCCTGCATAGCAGTAACCCAATCACTATCAAGGAGTGGTTCTTTGACGTTTCTTGGTTCAGTGCTAGACAGAAAAGCACCAATGGCACAGAGGTTTTGCATAGCTTGTAGGCGTGTTCGAACAACGGAGTTTGGGTCTGTAATGATGTTTTCAGGAGGGTGAGCTGATTTTTGCTGGAACTGTCGACGTGAAGCAGGAGGGGGTGTGTCTCTATCAGAGGAGTCAAAAGTCAAGTTTTGTGGTAAGGGTGTCTCCGGGTTATGGTCAGAGTCAGTAGATTCTGATGTATTGTTTTTGTTTGCTGGAGAATCATGAGGAGTGATGGATTGGGAATTAGGGAGTCTTCCTGTTGGTACAGTGATGAAGTGTGGATCGGTGAGAAAATCATCAGGGGCAAAGTCAAGTTGATCAGAAGATGAGCCAACATTGTGGGACTCATCGAACTTGACATGTGGACTCTCTTCTAAACATTGAGTTCTCAGATTGATAACGCGATAAGCTTTGCTTTTAGAAGAATAGCCAAGAAAGATGCCTTCATCACTTTTATGAGAGAACTTACCCAAGTTGTCCTTACCATTATTGTGGATAAAGCACTTACATCCGAAACGCCTGAGATGTATAAGACTTGGTTTACGTTGACGGAGTAGTTCATAGGGTGTCTTGTGAAGGAATGGATGAATCAACGCACGGTTTAACACATAGCATGCTGTGTTAACAGCTTTTGCCCAGTAAGATGGAGTGAGTTGACTGTCAATGAGCATGGTGCGAGCCATTTCTACCAAAGTTCTATTCTTGCGTTAAACTACACCGTTTTGTTCTGGAGTACGTGCGGATGATATTTGGTGATCAACTCCGTTGTCCCTGCAAAACACATCAAACGACTTGTTGCAAAATTCAGTACTCTGGTCCGTTCTCAAGGTTTTTAGAGTAAATGAAAATTTGTTGACAAGCATTTCATGGAGTTTGACGAACTCCGTAAAAGTTTCATCCTTAGTAGATAAAAAAATGACCCAGGTCCACCTGGAATAGTCATCGACTATGACCAGGATGTACCTCTTACCACTTCTGCTTTGTGTACGCGTGGGACCAACAAGATCCATGTGTAGTAGTTCTAGCGGAGAGCTAGTAGAGAGAGTAGGCTTACTTTTGAAGGAGGACCGGGTGTGTTTACCTTTTACACATGCTTCACAGACAGAGTCTGTATCAAAGGTTGTGTCGGGTAAACCAATCACCAAGTCCTTGCTTTTGAGTTTGTTCAACAGCCTATGATTTGCGTGACCAAGTCTGGAGTGCCACAACAGTGAGTTTTTGGAATGCACGTTGAGACAGACTTGATCGTCTGGATTAATGGAGTTTAAGCACATTTTGTAGAGATTTCCTTCTCTACGTCCCACAGCTTTTAATGAACCTGTACGCTCATCATAAACCTTACAATCCGAAGAGGAGAAAAGTACCAAATTGAATCTATCACAAATTTGAGAAATACTTAGTAAACTGTGTTGGAGTCCAGTGACCAGATGGACTCCATCAATTTTAAATTTTGAGGGGTTACCTACGGATCCAACTCCCATGATTTCACCCTGGTTGTTGTTTCCAAAAGTAACCTTACCTCCTTGGTAGGATGAAAGAGAATTGAATTGATTTGGATCTCCAGTCATGTGACGAGAGCATCCACTGTCCAAGTACCAGCTGTCTCCATTCGCCTTCACCTACAAAAGAACAGATCATTTGTTAGATTTGGGAACCCAGATGTACTTGGGTTCCCTTTTCGAGCCAGACTTTTTCAATTTTTCTCGTGCTTCAAGTATCAATTTAACACGTTTGACATTAAACGAGAGATCTCTATTCAATTTATCACATGCACTGTCTCGATGTCCAAGACTCCCGTAGTAGCCACAAATTTTGGTTGGTGGAAGATTGACGTATTTCTGTTGTCCTTTCCACCAGGAGTCGAATTTTTCTTTTTCTTGATATCGTTTGGCTCTGTTGTCGGATTTGGACATATTCTTTGGAATGTCGAACTTACCTTTGTGCCACTTGGGCGTGGATTGAGTGGATCGAACTCCGGATTGTAGATTCACAATCTGGTGAGAGAGTTGTTCTACCTTAGAGCGAAGAGCATCTAGATCTTGGCTAATTTCTTTGATTTTGGAGTTGGCCCACTCAGGTAGTTCGGAGGAGGTGACTTGTTTGATAAACTTGACTGGCACTAGTAGAAAAAATGTTTTTAATGACGGCGTTTAAACCACGGTTAAGTGGAAAACCATGGTTTAAAGTTTATAAACCACAGTTTTAATAGAAACCATCATTTAAGGTGCATTCCAGAGCGTTATATACCACGGTTTTCAGGGGAACCGTGGTATATAGTACATGCCGGAGTGAATATACCACGGTTCTTCAAGAACCGTCGTATATAAGGTACCTATATACCACGGTTCCTAGGCAACCGTCATTTATATTGCACATCTTGCTATATTAAACCACGGTTTTTTTATCAATCGTGGTATATAATCTAGGCGGGAATTTTAATTTTCGGCCGAAATTTAACGCGGCGCTTTCTCTCTATTCTCATATATGTCGACGCACTCTTCTTCTTCATTCTCTTCACAGTAATTTTGGAACCCAAACCGATGAGCTCTGCAACTCTTCTTCATTCTCTTCAACCTCACGATAATTTTGGAACCCAAACCGACGAACATGCTCTGCAACTATTCTTCATTCTCTTCAACTAGCTCACGGTAATTTTTGCAATCCTAAACCGCGAACAAGGAACATGCTCGTCCTCACTCATTCTCTTGTTTTTCGGTAATTTTTGCAGCTTACACTTGCGAACAAGGAACATGCTCGTCCTCACTCACTCATTCTCACTGTAATTTTCGCAACATAACCGGCGACCTTCATTCTCTTCAACTTCACGGTAATTTTGCAACCCACCGCGAACAAGGAACATACTACGCCATTCTTCACTCATTATTTTGCAACCATAAATCGCAAACAAGGAACACACATGTTCTAGCCTCTCATTCTCTTCTGTGCTATGTTTGATATCTGCGAAGCGGCGCTTCTGAATCGCCGGCGATTTTGAAAAAATTTCATAGACTATAAACCACGGTTATATGTATAACCGTGGTTTATTCGTTGATTTTATAGATAATAAACCATGGTTTTGACCTTTAACCGTCATATAAAAGGGCTTTATACCACGGTTCTCTCCTTAACCGTCGTTTAAACAACGGTTAAGGAGAGAACCGTGGTATATAGTCTACTTTTATACCACAGTTGATAACCGTGGTATATAGACAATTTTCTATATGCGACGGGAGCATAAACCACGATTCCTAACCGTGGTATATAAGCAAAATAACCGTGGTTTAAAACATTTTTTCCACTAGTGTGGCTTAAGGGAAAGAGCGTGCTCCTTTTCTTTCAGTCTTTGAGTGAGGTTTTTGATAGTGGTGTTCAGGGATATGTTTTTGGATTTAGAAGCATTAAGATCATTTTGAAGAGAACAACACTTGTCAGTAAAGATGGTGAGGTCTTGTTTGAGGGAGTCGATCAGGGTGAGAGACTCTTCCTGGTCACCCTGTCTAAATTGAGTTCGTTCTAAGGTATCATGAAGTTCCTTTTGAAGGGAATCAACATGACGCCTTGATTCTTGTAGATCTAACCTGAGAGAACAAGAGATGGTTTTGTGTTCCTCAGCTTCATCTCTTAGGGCATACATAAGACCTTTTGAGATTTCAAGTTCCTCAGATAGCTCGGTTATCTTGCTGGTAAGACTTGGTTTGAGGGAGTTGTTCTCGGAGACAATTTTAGCAATTAAAGTCATAAATCCCATAGGAGAAATACGGTAAGGGTCTGTTTCAAGGTGAGAACGAGTTACCTCATTGTCTGGAATTATGGATTCCATTGTGTCGTGTGCCATGAGGCATACCAGGCCGCTAGACTCTGTGTCTGGATCGTCGGAGTCTGAATCGCCCCAACCAACAGCTGCCATCAGCGATCTCTGCAGAAGGTTATTTCTGAGTGGTTTAGAACAGGTGTAATTTACATAAGAGAAAGAAATTAAAAACTCAAATTATAAACGTCGGGCTGCAAACAATTCCCGGTCGTAGTAGTATAACGAGTGTCGTATCCACAGGGAGATTGTTCAATTTACCCTAGTCTTGGTAGTTACTTAAAAACTGTAAAAAGGGGTTTAGCCGGAGGCAAGCTTGATTTGTTGTTAAATTAATACAGAAATAATAAAAACAGTAAAAAGGTGAATTAAGTGATGTGGATGGAAAAATGTATCCTAGGATAGCGGGGGAATTTTCCTAAATTACTTAAACATACTTAAAACCTTGTCTCAATTATTTATTGCCTATTAGAGTTAATAATTGTAAGTTACGAACTCTTAATAAAAGCCTTAATATTTTCCTGCTCAGTCCGGAGTGTAAATATCAAGATTAATTCCTTTGTGGTACCTAGACTATCTCAAAATCATATGTTGATAGTTACCAAATAAATGTAGTCGTTTGTCGCGCAAAACATTTAGCAATATTAGTTGAAAGGAATTAAAACAAGTTAAAATGAGAGAAACAGGTGATAAATATTAATTACGTAATATTAGAAATCAAACCCCCATCCTAGGATACAGAAGAAAATTACTCAGACATTAACGGAGTTAAGAAGATTACACAGATAGATTTTGACATTAATTCAGAGGAAGAACTGGTCTGTTCTCCTCTCACTGTTGCTCTTCTACTTCTTTTGTTACTGTGTGAGTGTGGAATGATGTGGTGATACGGGAGGAAATAAAAGTGGAAGCGAATGGGTGAGTGTGGTGAATGGTTTCTTCAGACTCCCGTCGTGCGTACGTGTGGTG
>CM041783.1:125113958-125230210 GCA_023374045.1 Limonium bicolor | reverse complement strand
TATTATGCAGTTAAGGTGGTGGGTTTATATAGAGGTTAGGATCCGTACGAGTTTGATTGCAGATGAAGAAGAGCATTGATTGCTTCATTGATTGCTTCCTTCATTGATTGCAGGGGACAGAGCGTGTGCAGAGTAGATGGATAAGTTGCGGGCGAGTCGGGCGAGTTGCAGACGACGACGGCGCGAAGAAGATACTGGTCGCGACTGATAATTAGTCACGGTTATATTGGTGTCCGCCTGCTGGTACCGCCCAATAAGTGGCGGTAACTGCTGTGTTGTCCGCGAGCTTAAGAGACGGTAGCCTCTATAGTGACCGCGAGGCGGTTGCTTCAGTGGTGACCGCGAGTTAAGAGGCGGTAGCCTCTATGTTGACCGCGAGGCGGTAGCCTGACCGCGAGGCGGTTGCTTGTGCCTCGTCCGCCTCCTTCACCGCCCATTAAGTGGCGGTTGACTCAGCCTCGTCCGCCCGGCGGTTGCTCTAGTGACGTCCGCGACTTAGGGGGCGGTTGCACAGTCCACCGCGTGACTCTCGCGTGCCTCTGTTTGACCGGCTCTACATTCTTCGTTATAAGTCCGTTTTCTGAGCCGTTTGCGTCTATGTGTTTGTCTCTTAATCTACTTCACTCCCAGCTTGGTTTTCCTCATGTTAAACCAATAATTTTGTGAGATAAACAATAAAACATAAACTAGAGGAAAACTAACCGAAGTGGAGAAATGAGCAAGAAAAGTGCTAATATTATACATGAAATACACCTAAATAACATGCTCATTTGGACACTTATCACACCCCCACACTTATCTTTTTGCTTGTCCTCAAGCAAAACTACGTACCCTAAGTAGGGAATGCTCAATAATAACAAATATTATTATGAAGGGTAGGATAAAGAAGTCAATAGTACATGATCTTAAACTTTTTAGAGGAGTGTGATCCATCACCTACTGGTGGCATAGGTGTACTCAGGGCAAAAATAAAAATTAGAGTTTCGGGGTATGATCCGGAGTACTTCAATGCTTCTTGATTTAAGGTGACTTTGAGAACTTTTACCATGGCCAACTTCTCTCAAGAATGGGCATTGAGGAGAAAACAAAAGGAAAAATAGATTTATGCATTTGTTTCACTTTTGCATAAGAGATGAGAAGATAATATGTAGGCATCAAGCCCTCGTATTTAAGAACACTCAACTCTCTTGTTGGTTACCAATGGTGTCTCGCAAGTCCCTTATTTATTATATTTTTTCCTTTTTGACAGAGAAGCACCCCTTAGCAATCCCTAAGAAGAAGACAGAAAGAACCCCTGAGTAATAAAAATCCAACCATTTCAGATCATTTGGTCACACCGCATAAAAATGCTCCTCAAAAGTAATCAAATTTTAAATTTTGTACCTTTTATCCCACAATTCATAACAATATTTATTCCTAAAGAGAACAACCCACATAAAAAGGGTCCACATATTGAATTTGAACAAACGCAAGATAAGCAGAGAGATTAAGCATTTTAGCATAAAATGTCACCGAAAAGGGCACACTCCCCCACACTTAATTTGAACAATGTCCTCATTGTTCACCAGAAAAACAAGGGAAAGTTTCAGAAGACCTTTTCGGTAAGTAGATAAAATAGAGACAACACATAGCTCACGAATATTCATTTAAGCATATAAACTTCTCCTGCATAATTTATTTAAATAAAAGCAAGTTTAAAGAAACTGGTACTCCCCTGATTTTATTTTTTGCTAGCGTGTTTTGGACTTCCCCCACACTTGAGCTTCAGCCTCAAGTAGCGTAGCTTGGTTGCGGTGTAGACATGAAATTGCACCTGCATAAAACACTAGAAGCAACCATACTATAAACGGGGTTAAAAGTTAGCAAAAACAAATTTAAAGGGAACCTGAAAATTAAAAAGCATAAAAGCATATAAAAGATAAGTTCGTCCGGGTTGCCTCCCGGAAAGCTGCCCTTCTTTAACGTCTTTAGCTAGACGCTTTTTCGTTAGATCGATCATGGGGGGTGGTTATGAGGAGGAGATCCAAAGCATGACTCGATGGTTTTTTTGAGAGTCCACCTGGATGCATGTTTTCTTTTCTTATCCCGCTCTTCGTCCGGGATTGGTGGTGGTATCTCTGTGATAGACATGCCGTCTGGAAGGGTAATAAACAGAAGTGGGGATGATGGTGATTGAGTATCCCTCACGAACTTGAGATCTTTGGATTTGCTATCTGGAGATCTTCCTGATGCAAACTCCAGCTTTTCGTTATAAGCTTGAAGGGTGATTTTCCCTGGGCTACCCAAATGTGCACATCGGCTGTGGCAAGGAATGGTCGTCCAAGGATGAGAGGTGTAGTGGAGTTCTCTTCGATGTCTAGAATGACAAAATCACATGGGAAGTATAAGTGCTCCACTTTAATGATAACATCCTCCACCACTCCGCTTGGGTATGTTACCGAACCATCTGCCAGTTGCAGGGTCATCTTAGTCTTTTTCATCTCTCCAATTCCCAGCTTTTTGAAAGTGGAGAGGGGCATCAAATTAATGGAGGCACCCAGATCGCATAAGGAGTATGGAAATGAGGTGCTACCAATTGTGACTGGAATAGTGAAGCTGCCCGGATCATTGCATTTTGATGGTAGTGGTTTTTGTAGAGTAGCTGAGCAAGCTACATTGAGAGGTACCGTACCGACTTCGGCCAATTTAGTTTTTGTTGATATGAGGTGTTTGAGGAATTTGGCATAGTTTGGCATTTTGGCAATGAGGTCTACAAACTGTATATTGACGTTTAGTTGCTTCAGCATTGCCAGAAACTTACCATATTCATTATCCAATTTCTGCTTCTGGAGTCGGCGAGGAAATGGTATAGGCGGTTCTTGTGAAGGAGGTTCTGAAGCTGGTGGAATAGTGAGGACGCTTGGAGATGTCTTTTCTGTTGGAACCTCAACTTTTTCTTCACTATCCTCTTTGGATTCTTCTGATTGTTGCGGGATGTGAATCTCGTCGGTTTTCTTACCGCTTCTCAAGGTTATCGCCTTAACCTCTTCTTCTTCTTCTTCAAAGTCGAGCTTTCATTTTCATAACCAGCCACCAAGTGCTCAAGGTAGGTATTCTCAGATTGAATACGATTATTATAGACTTTGGCGGTGCTTTCAAGTTCAGCTACATTCCTTTTGGAAGTCTCATTGCTACAACCCACTCTTGGAGGGAAGGGTGTAGTTCTGGAACTTTAGCTGTTTTAGCCACCTCCGTCTTTTCTTCATCGTGCTCCTTCACATAGATGCACTTGGCTTGCTCTCTTGGATTTGGTTCATTTTGGCTGGGGAGAGCCCCTGGCGGTCTTCGAGCAAGATGTTCTGCAAGTTGATTGAATTTACCTTCGATTTTCTGGTTGAAGGCTTCTTGTGCAGAGAGCTGGTTCTGAGTTATGGACATAAACCCTTCATCATCTCTTTGAGTTCTGCGTTTGGATCAGAAGAGGATGATGATGGTTGTTGTTGTTTTGTTGTTGTTGTTGTTGAAACCTGGAGGGGCACCTTGTGCTCTATAACCCATATTAGAGTTTGGTTGGGGTCGGTTCCCCTGATAGGCATTGGAATTGTTGTTCTGCCCTCCTTGTTTTGATCATTATTTTTCCATGAGAAATTCGGGTGATTTCTCCATGGATAGTTGTTGTTGAAGTTGTGTTGTTATAGGAATTACCGGGACGGTTTCCTATGAATTTGCATCTTCGTACTGGTTTTTGCCTTCGCACTGATGAGTTTCATGAGGACCGGCGCATATGACACATCCTTCTGTAGGTGGAGCTGGTGGTGAACTTGTAGGTGGGAAGCTATTGTTTTTACAATTTCGTTTTGTGATGTTGTTAGCTTTTCCACCATCTTTGCAAGGGACGAGATCTGAGCTGATAAATGATCTGTAGGCTCAACATGGAGTAGGCCTGCTGCTCGTGGTGTTCTTCCTTTGGATCGCGTCCACTGTCTTGTATTGCTCGTCATGGTTTCGAGAAGATCCATTCCTTCTTTAGGAGATTTCATCATGAAACTTCCTCCTGCAGAGGAATTGACGAGTAGTCGGTTCCCATCATCCAGACCGTTGAAGAATGACAGGCAGAGGGATTGATCGTCAAGACCATGGTGGGAACATTTCATTAGCATATCTTTGAATCTGTCCCATGCGTCGTACAACGTTTCTCCCGGTTCCTGACAGAAAGTGTTGATTTCACCGATCAATTGCCTCGTTCTACTGGTTGGGTAGTATTTGGCAAGGAATTTTTGGGCCATTTGAAGCCATGTGGTGATTGATCGGGAGGGAAGGCTTCGGTACCACCGGTTTGCTGAATCCGATAATGAGTGAGGAAAAAGTTGGAGCGAATTCTTTCTTTGACATTGCCGGTTTGACCAAAGGAATTGCAGAAGTCTAGGAAGAGACTCAGATGATTTGGGGCTTCATCTGGGTTCGCTCCACTAAACTTGCCTAGATCCCGGACGGCGGTGATGTAGTGGGTTTTGAAAACCCATCGTCCGGCTTCTTCTGGTGTTAGTTCAGGGAGAACTATGGCTGATGCTCTTCCTTCGGTGTTAGGTTGGTGATAATCAGATAGGGCACGGTGTTCTGGTTGAATTGCATGGTCCATTTCATTTATAACTTCGTTATTGGCCATGGCTTGGTTTCTCAGGTTTCTCTGTGCTTGTAATAAAGTACGCTCGGGTTCGGGGCTCGGACTGATTGGTGGAGAGCCTCGGGTTCGAGTGTTTGGCATGCACAGAAGATAACTTGTGGTTTTGTCAGAAGCTGCAAAATTAGTTAGTAAATAAAATAAGAAAGACAGAAATATTGGTTAGGCTGATAAACGTTAGGAGTTAGTATACTGGAAATTATAAGTTAGTAGTTAGAGACAATGGAAAGAAATGTTAAGGACAATGGAAATGAAATGTTAAGGACAATGGAAAAATGACAGGAAATTTAAGTTAGTAGTTAGAGACAATGGAAAGAAAGGACAATGGAACGAAATGACAATGGAACGAAATGACAATGGAACGAAATGACAATAATATTAAGATGTTAGGAGTTAGATGTCCAAAGTCCGAAGTCAAATGTCCAAGTCAGGTCGAAGTCCGATGTCCAATTCAGATTATAAGTCCGATGTCCAAGGTTAGATTATTAACAAGATAATATTGACAGATTATTATAATAAAACAGGTGAACTACCGAAACTAGGGAAATTGATGGAATCAATCTCCCCGGCAACGGCGCCAATTTGCAGAAGGTTATTTCTGAGTGGTTTAGAACAGGTGTAATTTACATAAGAGAAAGAAATTAAAAACTCAAATTATAAACGTCGGGCTGCAAACATTCCCGGTCGTAGTAGTATAACGAGTGTCGTATCCACAGGGAGATTGTTCAATTTACCCTAGTCTTGGTAGTTACTTAAAAACTGTAAAAAGGGGTTTAGCCGGAGGCAAGCTTGATTTGTTTTAAATTATACAGAAATAATAAAAACAGTAAAAGGTGAATTAAGTGATGTGGATGGAAAAATGTATCCTAGGATAGCGGGGGAATTTCCTAAATTACTTAAACATATTTAAACCTTGTCTCAATTATTTATTGCCTATTAGAGTTAATAATTGTCAGTTACGAACTCTTAATAAAAGCCTTAATATTTTCCTGCTCAGTCCGGAGTGTAAATATCAAGATTAATTCCTTTGTGGTACCTAGACTATCTCAAAATCATATGTTGATAGTTACCAAATAAATGCAGTCGTTTGTCGCGCAAAACATTTAGCAATATTAGTTGAAAGGAATTAAAACAAGTTAAATGAGAGAAACAGGTGATAAATATTAATTACGTAATATTAGAAATCAACCCCCATCCTAGGATACAGAAGAAAATTACTCAGACATTAACGGAGATAAGAAGATTACACAGATAGATTTTGACATTAATTCAGAGGAAGAACTGGTCTGTTCTCCTCTCACTGCTGCTCTTCTATTTCTTTTGTTACTGCGTGAGTGTGGAATGATGTGGTGATACGGGAGGAAATAAAAGTGGAAGCGAATGGTGAGTGTGGTGAATGGTTTCTTCAGACTCCCGTCGTGCGTGCGTGTGTGTATTATGCAGTTAAGGTGGTGGGTTTATATAGAGGTTGGATCCGTACGAGTTTGATTGCAGATGAAGAAGAGCATTGATTGCTTCATTGATTGCTTCCTTCATTGATTGCAGGGACAGAGCGTGTGCAGAGTAGATGGATAAGTTGCGGGCGAGTCGGGCGAGTTGCAGACGACGACGGCGCGAAGAAGATACTGGTCGCGACTGATAATTAGTCACGGTTATATTGGTGTCCGCCTGCTGGTACCGCCCAATAAGTGGCGGTAACTGCTGTGTTGTCCGCGAGCTTAAGAGGCGGTAGCCTCTATAGTGACCGCGAGGCGGTTGCTTCAGGTGACCGCGAGTTAAGAGGCGGTAGCCTCTATGTTGACCGCGAGGCGGTAGCCTGACCGCGAGGCGGTTGCTTGTGCCTCGTCCGCCTCCTTCACCGCCCATTAAGTGGCGGTTGACTCAGCCTCGTCCGCCCGGCGGTTGCTCTATGACGTCCGCGACTTAGGGGGCGGTTGCACAGTCCACCGCGTGACTCTCGCGTGCCTCTGTTGACCGGCTCTACATTCTTCGTTATAAGTCCGTTTTCTGAGCCGTTTGCGTCTATGTGTTTGTCTCTTAATCTACTTCACTCCCAGCTTGGTTTTCCTCATGTTAAACCAATAATTTGTGAGATAAACAATAAAACATAACTAGAGGAAAACTAACCGAAGTGGAGAAATGAGCAAGAAAAGTGCTAATATTATACATGAAATACACCTAATAACATGCTCATTTGGACACTTATCAATCTCCCTTGAGATTTTCCATACTGGCTTCTTGATAAGGGACAGTCCTCTTGAAGTACCGGGTTATTGCAGTGAAACAAGTGACAAAATTGAAAACTTATTTAGAGTTTCGAAACGACGACTCTGACGATTAGGTTGGTTCGCATGAATTTTCGGAAGTTCTTGACTATGAAGACAAAGTCCTCCATAGTCTCAGCCTCACTTTCCTCAACAATAATTTCCACCAGCTCAGCCCTGGCTTGTCTGATTGAGTATCAGCAACATAGGCTCCTTCTTGAGTTAACTGATCGAATTAACCTGCAAGGCTTGGTCATTCAAAGTAGTAGTCTTACTAGAAGAGGAGAAGAAGTATTACCACACTTCTTTCAAACATTCTTCTTGTATTTATCTACGGATTGTAGATAGGAACCTAGGTCTTGACAGCTCCATTTGGATAAGTCCTTGCATGCTATGGTGGAGATTATTGTCTCTGCCCATTCTTCTCTGAGACTGTCCAGCAATTTATGCAAGACACTCTCTCTATCTGGTAAGATGCTAACTTTCTGCATAGTAGTAGTTAGTAAGTAGAAACGATCAAGTACTTCTTCCAGTGACTCACCGGGATTTTGTAGAAAATTTTCATAGTCCATTCGGATTTCTTGAGCTTTGCATTTCTTGAGTTCAGTGACTCCTTCGTGGGTAGCTTGAAGGAGTGTACATATCTCATTTGCGGACTTTACAGTGATTGACTCTCCTTTGTTCTGGGATGGATAGGCAAGTGTATATCGCACGTGATGCTTGTCGATTAAGCTCGTACCTTTTGCGATCTGCAGCAGTCCATGTTGATCGGTCTGGATTAACTGCAAGATCTCCTCCAGTGACTATCTCCCAAAGCTCAGAGTTGACGGACTCAATGTGTTGCTCGATCTCGTTTTACAATGGTCATAGTTGGTGGAGGTGAGTCTGGGGTGCTCGAAGTGCATTTTGTTGTTTTGTTTGGCAAAGAGATCTGCCATTGCTTAGTTGATTGTCCGTTAGCCTAAACGAGGGTCTGATACCACGTGGAGGATCGGGTGGCTAACTCAAACCAACCAAAGGTGTCTAAGATTTACTTTTTTTTGCAATCGGCCTTCGTAAGTAAAACACTCTGTGATGTAGAGGCACTCAATCTAAATGATTAAACTAATGGCGCGGAAGACTTTTGTGGTAATTGAACGAAGCGATGAAAGGGGAGAAAGACTCTGTGAAACTCAGCAAGATACACAAATAAGTTATTTCATTTCCTGGTCAAATAAAACAACTTACAAATGTCCACTAAGTAGAAGGATCTACTTAGTGGTTTTCACTCACTCACCCACACACTTTCTAATCAGATCAATGGTAAGCGTAGTGAAACTAGGATCTTCCAGGCAGAGTCTATCTAAGAGCGCTAACTAATTTGGTACGTATTCTCTCTCTCTTTCTGGCTTCAAAGTGATTCTCTTTCTCTCTCTAACTCTGAAATATCCTCATCTGAAAGCACACCAGAACGACTATTACACAGCTTATTTATATTCTAAGTACAACGATGGTCGAAAGAGATAGTTTCGAAAATACCGGAACTAACTTAGTGGACAACTTCCAACGGCTTTGAGTGGTCTCTTTACTTGGGCCGCAATCTTCGGATGTTGAGGGAGAACTTCATGACCGTTGTGGCGCTTAAGGTATTCCGAGTTGACTCCTTATTTTCCGCAACAGCACAAGAGAGTCTATGAAGTCTTCTTTGTTGCGTGGACTCTATTGAAGACACTTACTCTTTGTGTCTGTTAAGTGGTGATTGACTCTGTCGCGGTGAAAGACTATCTCTGTAACACTCTGATGTCCCAACATACGCTATGGCTCCTATGACCATTTTATTGTTGTTACCTTACTTCTTAATGGTATTTAGGCTCATTAGCCTTTTAGTTCGATGTATAAATGCTTAAGGCACATTTCTCCTTAAAGCACATTTTCGTGCTCTAAGGTGTGTTTTCGGTTTAAACGGTTAAGGTATGTTTTTGTGTGCATTGTTGTTTAAACTAATTTCTAATGTTTCTAAGTCATATTATAGCCTTAATATATTATAATTAGATAGTTCATCAATATACTAAGGTTTGGGGTATTTCAGCAGTAGCATAAAGTGGAATTGGAGTTGACATGTATTTTCTTTACTAAGTCTCACTCATGGGACCGAGGACATGAAAACCTTTGTCTCCGGACCGGTTACATGAGGAGTATACAACAAGGAATATACAAAGAGTATTTTGATTACTAAAACATGCAAAGACATGTCGTGTGACAAGTGTGGTAAATATATATATATATATATATATATGCAGACCTTATGAGTCAAAATGCCTATACAGATATTGAGTGATCTATATGATCTTTTAGTGTGAAGTTACCATTGTGTTCTAAGAGATATAGATACATAGGAACTTTGGGGATAAAGTTCTTTTAAGGGGGGTAGATTGAAATAACTCAAACCTTAATATATTAATGAAATATCTAATTAGGATATACTAAGGCTAGAACGTGCCTTAGAAACATTAGAAGAAGTGTTAAACAACAATTTACACCAAAACATGCATTAGGAACAATTAGAGCAAAAGGTGTTTTAAAGAGCACAAATAAATTATGGAACTACCAATAAGTTCCCAAGAGATTTCAAATGTGAAATACCTCTAAGAGTAGTAATACACATTAAGCAGAATTAGTGTTTAAACCGAAAATGCACCTTAGAGCACAAAAATGTGCTTTAAGCATGTATACATGGAACGAAAAGGCTAATGAGCCAAAATACCATAAAGAAATAAGGGAACAACAATTAAATGGTAATAGGAGCTAGCCATTGCGTATACACACAAATTAAGTATACAAAGTCCACAGTAAACAGGTACTAAACTAACGAAAGTCAAGGAGAAACCACTAAACGACTTGGTTTAAATTGGAATGAGCAACATGCTATTTCATGAACAAAGTTTCTAAAGGTTGTAAATATATTAAGGACACATTTAAACTAGCCAAAACAAATTGCATAATCAATGTGAACCTGGAAGCACATAAAATGGTGTTTTAAGGCATTTTTGGCTATGTAACATACCTAACACATGGTATAAGTCCTTATGAACGAGTTTAAGGCATCTAATATTACATAAATGAAGAAACAAAAAATAATCAGACAAAATTGTGACTAAGGCAGCCTACTTCATGATGAGTCATTAAAGGTGTTAAAATTCAATTTTGCTTACTTTTTACTTACCATGACTTTCCTTGATTGCCTTATCACCTTGTCCCCTGAGTAAATCATTAATCAGACACTTATCTGTCATATGAGAGCTCCCAAATTCGTAGCTCCTCCTCTCTTTGAAGAAACAACATAAAAAAACTCCAATGTTCTTAGATTAGTGCCTTAAAGAACACCTTGTCTTGCATAGATCATAACTTTCTCATATTAGGTCCAAATTCTAAGCTTTATAGCTCGTTGGATTCCTCTTTCGAACAGTTTTACAACCATAGCTCATGAGCCCCCAGATTCTAAGGAAAAACCACGAAGAAGTGCCTTTGATTCTCGAGGTAAAACATTGTCTTATTGGAAACTCTTCCTTCTTTGATTTTCATCAAGGCCGAGTGCCTATGGTTACTAACTCTTCTTATTATTCATCTTATTATATGATTTTGGAGCCAATTTCTCTAGCAAATTGCTGTCAAAATTTCTAAGGAAAACAAGCTTAATATTAAGCTAAAGGTTAATATACAAGGTAAATCCTACAACTACCTATTTCAAGGTTCTAATTGTTGATCTATATATGATCTAACATATTGTTCATCTTGTTTATTATTGCCGAAATTATAAGTGTGTTAGATTTAATTTTGACACATTAAATGTTAATATTTTGTAAATCTAAAATTAGATTTATACTCCTTATGATATAAGCTACAATATAAGCTATCATAATATACAAGAAAAATTCATATACTATGATTTTGATTATGGCCGAAAATTGAGGGGTTGTAATTAAGTTAGAAAAATTATCTAACTTAGTTAAGTTAAAGGAATTAGTGTAATTAAGAGTAAAATGTAAAATTTAAGAAGCTTTGGTATCATATTGTGATTTTCGAAAAAAATGGGGTCAGTATGGAATTTTTGAGAGTTTAGATGATGAGAAAATAATTGTAGAATTAAGTTTACAATTTATAATGAGTTCATAATTGTTATAAGGAATTTATAAGGTTTTTGGTATATTTAAGGTTAATAAAAGATGGTATTTATATACTATAACATTAGATAATTAAATCTGGTGATTTATAGATGTTAAAAATGATTTTTGATGTTCAAAAATCTGTAGGTAAATTAATTACAAAAATTAGAAATTAGTTGGAGTTAAATTGGTGAATAAAGGAAAGAATAGACCACAAGGGTAAAATGGTAATTTTACTGGTCAAACATGGTCAAACGTGGTCAAACATGGTCAATCACAGTTTATACAATATTTAGATAAGTTAGAATAAAAATTATAGCAAAAGATTAGGTAATAAAATGTTTAAGGAATAAAATGTTAAGATAAATTAATTTTAGGGGTAATATTGTAAATTTTGGAAAGTTAGGGGGTTTGACCATAAAAGGCTGGTCAAACTTGGGAATGTTTTGGTAATTGACCAAAAGTATAGAAGAAATTAATTAAGGAAGACTTTGGAAGAAATTAGAAATAAAAATAACAAGTTTAGAACTTATTATGAGTAAAATAGAAATTAAAAGAAAACTATGGGTAAGGAATGTAAATAACACATTTTTATGTGTTTAGGAGGTTAAGGAAATCAAATAAAGAATTTAGAAACAAGTTGTAATTGAAACAGAGTTAAGACGGGGTTAAACAAGACCCGTATATAACTTAAGGTATACGAGGGGTATACCCGTAATTTAATAAGTAAAGGTGAAATCAATACTTAAAGTATTTTAAAGAAAATACAAGTTCTATTGAAAAAAAAAGAAATAAATACGTATGATACGGAGTATCATACTGTTGGGATAAAACCTAACAGTAAATTGTTGTTGGGGGGTTTAACCTAACGGCAAGTGTACCGGTCGATTATAGCAAGTTTAAATCTCGGAGTATTCCCTAAGTATCGAATCCAAGGAGGCAGTGGCTAGTTTAATTTCTACTTACACACAAAACAAGAATAATAAAAATAACAGGAAATTTGGGGTTTTTGTATGTGATGGTGAATGTTGTAAAAGAGTTCAATAAGCAATAAATAATAGGTAAATAATTGTTTTGATTTTGTTTGATAAAGGAAATTCCGGTTTACTACTTCTCTGTAGGTTTGCAATTTCTTCCCCTAAGTGATTTCTACAGAATCCAGAATAAAACCCTAGAATAAGGAAAACTTGTATTCGGTCTCCCGTTCCACGAATTCTAATTAGCAAAGACCGAATCCTAACTCTCGTTATGAATCCACTGTTTACTAAATGCTTTAAGTGTAGTCTAGATTAATGGTCAGCTAGTGTTTAGAGGAATTACCATCTCTATACTACTGGTTCTTTCCCTGTAGTCAATTGATAGCCGCAGTTCTCACTTATAATCTAACAAACTGATAAACTCAGTAATTGATCAGATTAACAAGTTTAGGAATTCATAAGGGAAAAGAACTTTATTCTAGTGTACTACAGAAAATCACAAAGGTTCAGAAATAATTATTCTAAAGATACATAGTAAACCAAAATTTAAAGCAACTACTCAGCCATGGACAAAATAACAATGCTCAATATAAACAGCATAAGGATAGAGGGATTTAGCAGAAAAACTGATTTTAGAAGCCGTCGCCGATTCTGCAATTTCCACACTCGTCTATGTCATGTCCGGCTGTCTTAGGTCGGACGTAGATCCGAACGCCTTGTTCTGGCTGTGTCCGGATCCGGACGTCAAATCCGAACACGGGTAAATGAAGCCCGTGAGCAGTTTTCTTGTCTGTAGGTGAGGGTGAAGAGTTACGGAGGAAGATTTGTGAATGGAGATGAAGGGTTTATCGTGGTGAAAGGATGATATGGAGGGAGAGGAGAGGATGAGTAATGTTTAGACTCTGAGAGTCTGGGACGATTTAAAATGGAGGCTGAAGAGGGGTTTAAATAGGTTTAGAAATGAAACATAGGTTAGTGGTAGTTAGGTACGAGCATGGGCATAGGCTTAACATATTGAGTATGGTTGCGTGTTTAATTAATGTTGAGATGGGCTTAACTTGCTTTCGGCTGATAATTGTGCCAAAAGCTTGATTATCAGCGCGATTGCATTTTTATTTTTCATCTATGTGTGACGTCCGGATGTGAGTCCGGATCAGGACGTGACACAGAACTTTTAGTTCTGAAATTCAGAATATGTCCGGATCTGTGTCCGGATCCGGACAAGACACAAAACTTTTGAAGCTGGATCTCGGGTCACGTCCGTCTTGCGTCCGGATCCGGACATGAGACGTCCGGATTTGCGTCCGGCCAAGTTGATCCGGACGTGACCAATTTTTGTGTCTCTTCTCCTGATTTGTTCCCCGTTTGTTGCGTTGTAACCCTTATGATGTAAAGTCTTCATTTCTCTGGGTTTTTCTTATATTTACATATAGAATGCATCAATTCATATCAAAACATTATTCTTAGGAAAACCACAGAATAAGTGGGAAACATTGCTTAATTGTAGCGGATTATCAGGTAATTAAGCCCTTAAAAGCCTATATGTTTCACACTTATCAACTTCCTCACACTTAAACTTTTGCTTGTCCTCAAGCAAATAAGGAATAAGAATATCTCTAAAACCGTCAAATAATCTCAAAATTAAACAAGTGCAGGGCGAAATCAAACAAGTGATAAATGAAAGAATAATCTTGCTCTCTAGAGGTAGGTTTTCACAAACAGTGAAGCAAGAACAATTTTGTAAAAGCATAGATAAACTAGATTGTAGAAAACAAGTTAACTTAGCTTGGGACTTTCCACCAATTTTCATTCCTCTACCCTTTGGATGACAAGGGGTGTGAAGTAATGCCTTATTCCATAATACCTTTCAACACCACGCACTCATGATCAAAAGAATAATTTAACTGCAATTATCCTGAAATACCCCAAACCTTAATATATTGTTTAAACACTTAAATATGGTGTATTAAGACTAAAAAAGTCTTAGAAACATTAGTAAACAAATTTAAACAAAAGGAAACACAAAATGTGCTTTAAAGTCAATAAGAGCCAAAATGTGCTCTAAGCTTGGGATAAACTTGGTTAAGACCTAATGAACTTACCAAGACCTCATTTATACACTAATGAACATATTAAATCAATTACCAAAAAAACCAAGCTTGAAAACAAGTTTAAACACAAAATGTGCTTTAAGGAGTCTTAAAGCACATTTTTGAAAAATTGTCTTGTAAATGAGTTTTGAATGGCTAGATGTCCATCATTACTCTTAAATATATATGTGTACTATATAATATCACATTTGGGTGTCTATATTAGTGGGAAATCAAAAATTTCACTTCTATGTGCCTTGTTTTATGAATAGTAACTTTTATAAGCTATTTTGTAACATATGTTTGTATAAGTAATTAAATTGACAAACAAAGACTATATTACCCTCATTATAATTAGGGGGCCGGTTTTCTAAGGCTTGGTGACTCACCACCCTCTTGTTAATTTGTTAAGTAATAATGATGACTAAGAAAGTACTATTTGCTTTTAAACTACAAATATCTTCTAAAGTAAAACCAATCTTCATTCTCTCATTTCCTTTCCTTGCTCACAGGTTTCCCACCTCTCTTCTTCCTTCCTTCTTTGTTCTCTCACGATAGAACCACTATCACCATTAGAACACAAGCTTCAACCTCTTGTAAAACCTTGCTCACTTGTCCAAATCAAAACAAACACCACCATCTTCTTCTCTCATCAAGCTCTTCATTCCTATCTTTTCAAAAGTCCAAGACAACCATTTCGGTGCCATGGAGTTTCTCCATTGAAGGAGCTTGAGCTTGTATTTTTACATATTGTTACTCTCCTTGACTTCTAGGTAAGGAATCTCAAATAAAAACTTCATTTCCTCCTTGTTTTTGTCATGTCCGAAAATATGTATTGAAGGAGCTTTTTGTGACTTTGTTCTAGCTTCATTCCAACTCTTCATGGACTAGGTGGAGTCCTCTCTTGCTAGATATTCAAACTCTCTTCAAAGAGCAAGGTAAACAACTACATTAATGTTTTTGAAACAATGTAAAACTAGGGTTTACAATGAGATGGAGCTTATAGCTTGAATACTCATTATAATGTTTGTATATTGTTTAGAGCTTGTCAAAGAATCAAGTACTCTATCGGTTTTCTAAAGGAAACAAGAAAGAAGTTATTTTGCAAAAGAGGTAAATCTACTAACCTGTTGTTTTAATGCCTTAGGAGAAATGAGCCTATAAATGCTTATTAAAACTACCTAAAGAGCCAATGGTGAATGACTTAGTAAAGTGTTCCCAAGAGCTTAGTAAAAGGCATATGTGTTGTTGAGTGTATTTGCAGGTTAAAGGCAAATATATTGTGGAAATTCAGTGTTTATGATTTGTGGATTTTAAGGGCCTAAGAGCCATGTCATTTAAGGGCCTAAGTGCCATGCAATTTAAATTGTGCACTATATTGTGATGTAGTGCTTTGTAAGTGAAGTTTGTGTATAATAAGTACTTGATGGATTTTTAGTGTTCTTGGTTGTTTGTTGGTAAAAACAATGTGTTTTGGGTTAGTAATGTTCTAGGAGAACCTATGTCAAAATTTGGGTAACAAATGTGAAGTTCTAAGTGTTAAAATGAGTTTGATAAGTTAAGGAGTATTTAAAATGGTTAAGTGTTGTTCTTGTGTAAGAAACATGCATTAAGGTGATTTAGGATGTAATAAGGACTTAGGCATGAGCTTGAGATCTTAGTATGTACCAAAGTCATTTTGGGACTTAGTAAAGACTTAGGCAAACTTTGGTAGATAAGGAGAAAGTGTGAACTTGGAAAAGAACTTCAAGAGTGACATAAGGAGTTGGTTGTGAGAAATAATGCTTAAGAGATGGTGTTAAGATAAGGAGAAAGCATTTTGGGATAGTAGCTATAATAGGTGAGAAACACCATTTAGAAACCTAGTGTAAAATGTTGTAAGTGTTAGGAATTTTGTGAAGAAATAAGTAAAGGTTAAGGAATTAGAAAAATAAGTTTGTGAGTGTTTAAAGGATGGTTTAAGTTGTGTTTGAAGTGCCCAATGAGGTTAGGGGGTACTAGGGTATATGGGGTAAAGTTTGGAGTTGAATGTGAAAAGGAAAATAAGGATTTGGGGGCAGACCGGACTTGCGACCGGACTTGCAAGCCCGGTCGGGCCCTGTTACACTACCGAGAAATGTTTCTGGAATCGACCGGACTTGGGGGACCGGACCTACAAGTCCGGTCGGGCTTGTTTTGTGAGAGGGAAAATGTTTCTGGAATGGACCGGACATAGGACCGGACTTACAAGTCCGGTCGGAGTAGAAAATTTTGTACGGATTGAGTTACTGGAATCGACCGGACATGGGACCGGACCTGACAAGTCCGGTCGGGCTGAATTTCCGAAGGGGAGAAACTCTCTGGAATCGACCGGACATGGACAAGTCCGGTCGGCAAGTCCGGTCGGACCAAAACTTGTAAAAAAAAAAAAAAAAAAAAACAGAAAAGAATGTGACTTATGTAGTTAACCCTAGGGTGTATAATGAAGGTAACCTAGGGTAAGATAGACATTAAAACATGTCATACAATGATGTAAAACACTTAGTAAATTTGGAGGTTAAGTAAGTTAATTAACCGACGTTCTTGAATTATGTATAGGAGTGACCTACGGAGGAAACCAAACGAGGCAAGGACCAAGGTATGGTTTTCTTGCAGTCTGTTGCCTAGCGGTTTACACCGGTTTGTGTGTTGTATGTTTTTCTGTGTGTTTACAACGTTATAAGATTTAAACATGTAATGAGTTTACAGTTGTTCATTTTATTGTGAAGTGTTGTTGTGACTCATTTCCCTTGTGTGTGTCTAACATGACTTACCACCTATTGTGTGTTGGTTGTTAAGTTCCACTATGAACTTCTAACAAGTGTTAACTGGGAAGTGAGGAATCCGGTTATCCGGTCATGCATGTAAGTTAAGAGTAGATATCTGAATCAGATTCGACTCTTATGTTGTTAAGATTGTTCACCTTAATTTGGCGTTCGATCTCCCGCTAGCTTCTTCCAAAGCTTACCTATTCTGACTTATGATCGGTTTAGTGGGAACCTGTGTTTGTGTGGTGTGTTCGGGTCACTAAATCCGAACCATCTGTGACTTAAGTTACTCGTTCGTCTAACAGAACGGTAATGAGTGTGTTTAACGAGCTTGACATGAGAGTGAATCACTCTCTAGGCTCTTATGTTATTTGACCCTTGTGGTTTGTTATCGTGGAGTAAAATCCACTGTGTATGTGTTGTTGAGCTATGCACCATTGATGCCATGCTCCATGTTATGTTATGCTATGTATATAATTGAATACCATGTTATAATGACAAGTAGCTGCGCGTATCCCGGTAGCCGATGGGCTGCGCGTTAGCCATACCAGCCAAGGGTTGCTGACCCCCTCGGGGGATCCATATTTCTTATACTGCAGGATGAGGATCGAAGAAGCGGAGTGGCTTTAGATCCTAGGATGTAATTACTTTTGTATACTTTGGATGTTGGCCCGGGATGCGCCTGTGCTCCTGTGGCGTTTATACTTTTGGTTGTTGCGTATACAGTGATATTATGCAGTGAAGGATGTATGTAAACACTCGGTATTGTATATGATGTATTTATGGTTTAGTTTTATGCTCGGGAGTCTGATCATCAGACCGGTACAATTGTATTTATTCTGCCTTGTCAACCACGTGGGTGGTTGACGGCGTTGTAGCACCGAAGCGTTAGTTATTGTTTAGTTGTTTTATTCCGCTGCGATTTCATTTAGTATCATGTGCGTACTAGGGGTGTTACAATCTCTTATGTAACCGAAGGCATTTATCTTCAAGAATTATGTATAAAACAAACTAGTATTTGAGATCTTGCAGAGTTATTCCGTAACCTAGACTTTTCTCTCTATCCTTGAGATGGTGTTGGGCCAACTATCCCAGATCCCGAGACCTTAGGTAGATAGGTGTTAAGGCACCCTTAAGACTTAATAACCGGATAGACGAGCCCTGCTATTGTTAGGAAAAAAATTTTGATCAGTGGAGTACCTTGCCTTATCCTTTTCATTCCAAACATTCACTTCATTTCCAAAATCCCAAGCTAAAATAATCTGGTTTCCACAACTAGCTAATCTACCATATTTCAGTGGAAAGAGAGTATTTTTAATTAAAATTATTTGTACAAACCTCATCAAGCAAAACGATTCCTACGGTTTTCACTTGGTTTAATTCACTTGGTGTGCACAGGCATTAGAGCAGCAAAAAACAAGTGTGGCATTAAAGAACAACTAGCATGTTTGCAGGGAAAGGTCTTTCCTTCCTCACACTTAAGAGGAGCAATGTCCCCATTGGTCATAGAAGAAAAGCAGTGAAAAGAGCTATCAAAACATGCTATACTCATAATGGATGCATAGGCAATAATTAATCCTTAACGCAAGAAAGGTGGAAAATTAATAAGTTAAAGTTGGAACTGAGACTCCCCTGGTGTTATAAATTCAGGAAGATGTTCTTCCTCACACTTGAAGTTTTGCAGGGGTCGAGATATTCCTCATGAGTCACAGACAGTATGCGTGTTTGCAGAGTAAAAGTTGCTAATTTTTCACTGGCATGTACAACCACAGAATAATGTGCATAAACTCGAAAGACAGAGAATATTTGAATCGTATGAGTAATATTTAAAAAAATAATACTCCCCATAATTCAAGCTTAGCAGACGTTCGCAAGTAGTGTGGTACCATTTCCTGTACTTATAGCCGTTTGTTTCGTAGTGGAGGAGACATGTAAATTAATCATTTAAGAACGCTGCACTGCTCAGAGAAACATGAAATTTAGCAATTATGAATTTAAAGCACTACCTAATATTACCATTACCACTTCACCTGCAGTCTCGTGTTATACTGTTAGTTTTAACAAACAAAAGTAAAATAAGTCAATGAAAAAAAAAGAAAAGTACAAAAAAAACAACCAAAATAAAAGAAAGCAGTAAAGATAGTATGGCGGTCACTGAGGCGGTGGTGGTGGCGGAGGAGGAAGGTGATTTGGGATGAGTTTGGTGTTTTACTGGTTCGAGTTCGAGTGCGACGGAGGAAGAAGAAAGAGGAATGAAGGAAAGAAGAAAAGAAAATTCCCGGCGCGCGAGTTTTAGTTACGTCCGGATTTACCGTCCGGATCCGGACGTGTTTAGATTTATGAGTCCGGCTTTGCATCCAGCGAGGTTTAGCCGGACGCGTTGAAATATTTTCTCTCTTTTTTTCTATTAAATTAAATTAAAACCATTAATCTAAAACACCTCATTTATTTAAAAATAAAAAGGAACTATTACTAAATCAAGCAAAAATGAAATAAACACAAGAAATGCAGAAATTAAATAGCAAGAGTGTAAAAGGACTCCCTGATTTGTGATGAATGCTACCATGATATTTTCCCACACTTGAGTTCAGTTTAGCATTAAGTACCTGAGAGATTAAATCTGCAAAACCAGGAGAACTCAAGTGGATCCAGGCAGAGTTAGTTATTGAAATAGGGGAGTCGGGTCTCTTGCAGTAAAATAGTAAAAATTCTCAATAGACTAATAGAAAATTAAATCAAGTAATAGGAAAGTGTAAAAAGAAAGTGGGGAAGAGTTTTTACTAGTGGGTTGCCTCCCACCAAGCTGCCCGTCTTTTCGGTCTTTGGCTAGACCTTGTTTTTGGTCTCTCAAGAGATTCCAGAAGATTGAGCCATCTTTGAAACCTGGTGACACGAACTCCGAGAAGCTTCCAAAATGTTTTTAGAAGACCTGCCAGCATAAAACAGTAGCTGCTCACCTTCTGCATTCAAAGTGATCGTACCATGAGCAACTTCGATTCGAGCGTCGGCTGTTGCTAGGAAAGGTCTTCCAAAGATAATTGGGACCGTTGGATCTGCAGCCATGTCGAGTACGACAAAGTCGCAGGGGAAATACAGATGCTCCACCTTAACCATCACATCCTTTGCAATTCCACAAGGGTAAACCATTGAGCGATCTGCTAGCTGAAGCGTCATTCGTGTAGGCTGTAAGTCTCCAATTCCAAGCTTTTCAAATAAACCGTATGGCATGAGACTAATTGACGCTCCTAAATCAGCAAGACAGTGGTCGAAGTCAATGTCTCCTACTCTACATGGAATTGTGAAGCTTCCAGGATCTTTGCATTTTTCTGGTAAGCGCTCCTGTGATCGCTGAACAAGTCTCTATAAGCTGAATAGTTCATGTCTCAACTAACTTTGCCTTATTAGATAAAAAGCTTCCTTAAATACTTGGCATAGTTAGGCACCTTCGCAACTAAATCAACAAAGGGGATATCAACAGATAGTTGATGAAGTAAAGTAAGAAACTTATCAAACTCATAATCCTCCTTGGAATGCTTGGTTCTGTTTGGAAATGGAATTGTAGGAGCAACTTCAACTGCAGGTGCTATAAGTGAAGGAGATTTGGTAACTTCACAATTCCGCTCATTCTCCAGCACCGGTTGCTCTATGCTCACCTCAGGCTCAGTAGCTTTACCTTTACCACTCCTAGTTAGCCAAGATATCATCCACCAGTGTAGCATAATTTGGCATTAACTTAAGCATATTAGAAAAAGGAATATCTTTAGTTGATTTCTTAAAAATTTTAAGAAATTTTCCTAGCTGTTCATCAAGATCCCTTTTCATTAACCTGTCAGAAAAAGGAATAGGTTCTTTGCGATTGGAAACAGAAGAGTGAAAGGGTTGAGTCAGGAGACTCCTTCTCCTTGGGTTCTTCAAAAACTTTAATGGAGTCTTTAACCTCTTGTTGAACAGGTAAAACTGCAGCAACAAGTGGAGTATCTTCTTCCACAGCAAAAATAGCTTTAGCATACTCTCTTGGATTCTGCTCTGACTGACTAGGCAAAGAACCCAAAGGACGCTGAGCCAACTGCTGCGATATCTGAGATAGTTGAGTCTCGATGTTCCTATTGAATGACCTTTGATCATTGTTGAAGGTCCTCTGCTCCTGATTTAAATCTTCTAGCTCATTAAATTTCTTGGTGTTAACTGTGATGAAATCATTCATTCTGGCCATAACTTCATCCATACTAGAGGATGTACCAGCGTCTGTATTCTGCAATTGCTGATTCTCTAGTGGCTGCTTCTGATAAGAGGAATTATACTGCTGTTGGGATCTTTGGTTGTAATTGCTGTTACCACCATCTTGATAACGATTCTGCTGCTGAGAATGGTAACCCGGGTTGCCTTAATTTCTGAAATAATTACCCGGTCTGTTACCAACATAGTTTGCTGCCTCTTCTTGCGGTGGGACACACTGGCACATGTTAGAACCTCTACCACAATACTCACATTGAGGGAATGAATCAGTGATAGCCGATGCGTTTGATTTTGGATTCATCAGTGTGCACATCTTCTCAAACTGCTTAGAATTGCTATCCATCTTAGCAGCTAAGAGGGTATTCGAGTCTACCTCGTAAATTCCTACATTCTTCTGTGGAAAGATCTTAGTAGCCGCTATAGCACCTCCCCATTGGTTAGCTGAATTGGAAAGAGTTTCCAACAACTCCTTTATCCTGGTGATTGGAAGCTCTATAGGACTTCCTCTTGCACAGGTATCAACTAATAGACGGCTATGGGGGTCTAGATCCTTATAAAATGATTGCAATACAACTTCTTCTCCTAGACCATAATGTGGTACCCTTCTTACAATTCCTTTGAATCACTCCCAAGCTTCAGAAAGAGTCTCACCGCTATACTGTTTGAAGTTCGTGATCTCACCTCTCATTGACAGCATTCAGGACGGTGGAAAGTACTTTGCTAGGAACGCATTTGCTAGCTCACTCCAGGAAGTGATACTGTTTGGAGATAGGGAGTTCAGCCACTCTGCAGCTCTGTCCCTGAGTGAAAAAGGAAACAAGGTTAGCCTGGCTACCTCCTGAGAAGCTGGTGTTGAACATGCTCCAACCAATCGCAGGAAGGATGTAAGATGAACATTTGGGTCTTCAGTATCTACTCTACTGAACTGTGGAGCATTCAGGACCATCGTGACATAATGGGTCTTGAATTTCCATTCTACCCCTTCCGGTAGTGTAGGGACTGCTATTGGTGATGTGAGTCCCTCCACATTCGGACGAGTGTAGTCGTTCATCCTTCTTTCTCGGCTGATACCGTCCATAAGATACTCTTCCTCTTGAACAAAGGTATCACCTGGTGAGTCTTTGAGAAACACTTCTGGTTCAACTGTAGTCTCCAGTACTAATCCCTGACGACTTCTCCTTGTAAGTTGTTCTATCTCATGTTCCAGCTCAAATTCAGGTTTTCCTTCAGAACAAGTTTTAACCATAAACCAAAATCAGATAACTGACAGTAATGTAGTTGTAAAAGTAAACTCAATCGGGTAAAACCAAAATAAACTAGAACCAAAAATAATTGCATAAAGCTAAGAAAATGAACAAAAGAAAATAAAACAAAACTAAACTAAACTAAAAAGCAAAAATAAAACAAAATAAAATGAGATAATACCAATATAAAAAATTAAACTAAGCAACCGTGCCTCCCCGGCAACGGCACCAAAAACTTGTTGGGGTAAAACTTAACGGTAAATTGTTGTTGGAGGGTTTAACCTAACGGCAAGTGTACCGGTCGATTATAGCAAGTTTAAATCTCGGAGTATTCCCTGAGTATCGAATCCAAGGAGACAGTGGCTATTTTAATTTCTACTTACACACAAAACAAGAATAATAAAAATAACAGGAAATTAGGGGTTTTTGTATGTGATGGTGAATGTTGTAAAAGTGTTCAATAAGCAATAAATAACAGGTAAATAATTGTTTTGATTTTGTTTGATAAAGGAAATTTCTGGTTTACTACTTCTCTCTAGGTTTGCAATTTCTTCCCCTAAGTGATATCTACAGAATCCAGAATAAATCCCTAGAATAAGGATAACTCGTATTCGGTCTCCCGTTCCACGAATTCTAATTAGCAAAGACCGAATCCTAACTCTCGTTATGAATCCACTGTTTACTAATTGCTTTAAGTGTAGTCTAGATTAATGGTCAGCTAGTGTTTAGAGGAATTACCATCTCTATACTACTGGTTCTTTCCCTGTAGTCAATTGATAGCCGCAGTTCTCACTTATAATCTAACAAACTGATAAACTCAGTAATTGATCAGATTAACAAGTTTAGGAATTCATAAGGGAAAAGAACTTTATTCTAGTGTACTACAGAAAATCACAAAGGTTCAGAAATAATTATTCTAAAGATACATAGTAAACCAAAATTTAAAGCGACTACTCAGCCATGGACAAAATAACAATGCTCAATATAATCAGCATAAGGATAGAGGGATTTAGCAGAAAAACTGATTTTAGAAGCCGTCGCCGATTCTGCAATTTCCACACTCGTCTATGTCATGTCCGGCTGTCTTAGGTCGGACGTAGATCCGAACGCCTTGTTCTAGCTGTGTCCGGATCCGGACGTCAAATCCGAACACGGGTAAATGAAGCCCGTGAGCGGTTTTCTTGTCTGTGGGTGAGGGTGAAGAGTTACGGAGGAAGATTTGTGAATGGAGATGAAGGGTTTATCGTGGTGAAAGGATGATATGGAGGGAGAGGAGAGGATGAGTAATGTTTAGACTCTGAGAGTCTGGGATGATTTGAAATGGAGGCTGAAGAGGGGTTTAAATAGGTGTAGAAATGAAACATAGGTTAGTGGTAGTTAGGTACGAGCATGGGCATAGGCTTAACATATTGAGTATGGTTGCGTGTTTATATTAATGTTGAGATGGGCTTAACTTGCTTTCGGCTGATAATTGCACCGAAAGCTTGATTATCAGCGCGATTGCATTTTTATTTTTCATCTCTGTGTGACGTCCGGATGTGTGTCCGGATCCGGACGTGACACAGAACTTTTAGATCTGAAATTCAGAATATGTCCGGATCTGTGTCCGGATCCGGACAAGACACAAAACTTTTGAAGCTGGATCTCCGGTCACGTCCGGCTTGCGTCCGGATCCGGACATGAGACGTCTGGATTTGTGTCCGGCCAAGTTGATCCGGACGTGACCAATTTTTGTGTCTCTTCTCCTGATTTGTTCCCCGTTTGTTGCGTTGTAACCCTTTTGATGTAAAGTCTTCATTTCTCTGGGTTTTTCCTATATTTACATATAGAATGCATCAATTCATATCAAAACATTATTCTTAGGAAAAACACAGAATAAGGGGGAAACATTGCTTAATTGTAGCAGATTATCAGGTAATTAAGCCCTTAAAAGCCTATATGTTTCACACTTGTCACATACGGACGTATACGAAAATTTTTGGTGTACATGAATAGTGCTCGTATACGTGAAGAGTATCCGTATACATGAATAGTAAATACGTGTACACGAATAGTAAATACATATACATAAATAGTAAATACATATACATGAATAGTAAATACGTATACATGAATAGTAAATACGTATACATGAATAGTAACTACATATATATGAATAGTCAAATACGAGACGTATACGTGAATAGTAAAATACGTATATGTGAATAGTGAAATACGGTGAATAGTAAAATACGAGGCCATATAAATGAATAGTAGAATACGAGACCGTATAAATGAATAGTGAAATACGGATGAATAGTGAAAAAATACTAAAACCTAATACAAGCTCCGTATATGTAACACCCCCGAACACTGGCCTAGGAGTTAGGGGTATTACACGCCGCTAATTATTACATAATAACGCAAGGCTCAAATAAACGAACTTAAACAAATAATCAAACAAGGCCCAAACGAATACTTGAATAAAGTGTAATCAAGTGACGTAGTAACATCCCAAAAGTTATTACAAAACCCACCATACGAATATCAAAAGCGGAAGCTAACTGAAGAGACCCAAAGGTTCAATGTCAAATACAAAATCTCAAATGGACTAAATGGAACAAAAGCTAAACTCAAGAAGCTGAGCAAAGTGACCCTCGCTGATCAATCTGCAATGTTAGATAAAGTAGGGGAATGAGCAAACAACTATGCCCAGTAGATGACCAACTTCATCAAGCAGCATGCTCAAAACATTTTATAGAATACTATCAAATCAGAAGGAGTCGTAAGGAGTCCATAAACATGTCAGAAAACAGAAGCAGAAGTCCATACTATAAAGGACTAAACAGAGTCAGATACAGACAGAGTTAGAAAACAGAGCGGGACACTAGTTGATCACAACATACAGACAGAACGAGCAACTAGCTCGTGAACAGAACGAGGAAACCTCACTCGTAAACAGAACAGGTGGAACACCTGTGAACAGAACGGGGAACATCACCCGTGAAATAGAAGGATCCTACAAAGCGCGCTACAAGACAGCGAGACCAGCCATCCAAAGGTTCAGATACACATATAACTAGGTCCCAAAAAAGAAGCTTAAAAGAATTAAGCATGTGCGCACCAAAGGCACCAGAAAGCACATAGATAGCTTGGAAATTAGAAGGGGAACCTAACCCCGTAAATGGAAGTCAAAACGGAGCTCAAACGAGCAAGTTATGGTCAAAACAGTAGCTCGTCCGAACTTGTGTCCGGACATCAATGTTCGGACACAAGTCGAACCTTAAAACAGAGGCAGAGACACAGGTGTCCGAACATCAAAGATTGGACTGATGTTTGGACACCATTCGAGACTTGTAAGTCGGACTCGTCCTCGCACCCCGTCCGAACATCGAACCTCGGACGTAAGTTCGGATACATCAAAACTTCAGAAAATACACAACGCAACAGGGCATGTGCGAAGGTCAAAGCTCGGGCAGACGTTCGGACATACCAAAAAGTGCAGTTTCAGAAACGAATTTCACAGCAAAGTAGAGGTTTAAACACAACAAAACAGAAGTAGAGCATAGAAAACAACCTTGGGGGTTTGTAGTTATCAAAACAATGCAAACAGACTGATTCATAAACACAACGCAGAGACAATTCACACATTGGAAACTAGAATCTGAAACGCCCCAAGGATGAACACACTAGCCGAATCCATAAGCCACCTACCTCGATTAAATTAGCAGGAGAATCCCAACAGAACAACAGAGACCGAATCCAAGTAGTCACCCAAACGCAGACCAGAAATGCAATTCCCAAACTCTGAATTAACGCAATCAAAGAACAGACCGAAGTACAAACCGAAATCAGAACTCACTCTCGAATCAGAAACTGTCAACGCAGATGAATCCACAATCCATACCTGAATTCGACCACGATACGCAGAGAAATCCAACAGCAGAAGAACCGACGAGGGATGGACACCATCCAGATTCCAATCAGGTTGCAGTGGAAGGATTCAGACAAGAAGAAACATTCCAATTCAGAATCGAAAGAGAACGAACAACGTTGAATACCTTAACCCAAACCGAACCCCGCAGCAGAGTAGAATCCACAGCAGTACTCGAGGATACACCAAAATCAGCCAAACTTGAAGGGGTTGAACAGAACGAGATTTTGAGAGAGAAGAGAAGGGAACGACTTTAAGGTTTCCAACTGAGCGAGAAGAGGAGCGTAACTGAGATCGTGAGAACGTGTTTAGAAGATTGGGAAATTAAGAGAAAAAGGTTAAATTAATAGGAAGAGAAATAATGTGAGATTAATCTCACCAGAAAATAGAACGGATGGGGGAAAAGACCTCTTCGTCCCCAACTTCTTTAATAAGGACTTCCATGTCCTGAGCGAAATAATCCAACACAGAAAAACGTTACACGAAATAAAATTGTAACGAACTTTATGTTATAACAGTATAAGTCTAAAGTTAATAACTGTGCAACTAAGTAACTGCTAGCGACGTTTGAATGTTAATGAATTAGAATTGAGCTTGAAAACGCTCCTAATTGAACGAACCGGTTTAACGGTAAACTATTATACCCGGGTTAACCTAGAAAGAGGTTTAAGTTGAAAAGAGAACCAAACTAGTTCTAAGACACAGGATACTAATACTAGTTCTGGTTACAGATCTAGATAGTCAGAGGCGTTCGGCGGATTAGGCGAACGTGGGATTAAGAGCTAGCCAATCTCCGGTGTACGGTATGGGATTCTTGTAGCTTGTTTGTTAACAGGGTCTACCTCGGTTTCTGTGCGATGTGTTATTGTGATACGACCAAACAAGATTTAGCATGAAACCCATCTACTGTATTGTTATTGTGTGTCCATTGCACACTAACACGACTTGATTTAGAGCTTGTTCATTAACTATGTTTAGTAACAATTGTATAAGGTTATAAATACTCCCTGTTGTTAGTAGGTTAATACCGAGAGAGGTTTAACTAACCAATTGTCAATGAGACTTCAACTAACTGGAACTTGGGGGAAGAGGAATCTGGGACTGACTCCGGTCATGCATGTTTAGGTTAGGAGGTCGGCATCGGTATCAGATCTGTCTTCCGCATATGGCTCGTCTACGACTTGTCGCCTAGGGTCGACAAACAGACCCGACCATCTCGAGTGAACAGTTCGAGATGGGAGGCAAATTCAGGAGGCACGGGAGGGTCAAGCCTACATCCCTCATAACTTAAGAATTTATGTTTATTAACCCAATGGAGCTAATAACTCATTGGCTAGGGTTACCTTGACCCGACAAGAATAAACAATTCAGTTAGAGAACAACCAGTTCTTTTAAGAGAACGGTTGACACTTATAAGGTATGGTCAAACACGAGAACTAAACAATTCTCAGGCCTCAGGAGTTAGGAATCTAACTTACTCTTTAATGGGCGTCCATTACGACGTTCGATTTATTTGAGCTGTGAATGTTTCACATAAATGTGTTGTTTGTTATCGTACTTCTTATTATTACTTTTATGAAGAAACAATTGCATGTATACGACAAAGTAGTCGTGTGTAACCCTGCTAGCTTATGGGTTGCACGTTTTCTGTACCAGCAATATGCTGAGCCCCTTGGGGCCTGTGATTTAAACTTTGCAGGTAGGTTCCAGACGAGGACTCAACCTGGGAGTGGGAGCGGGTAGAGTACTTCGGGTCGCTTTTACATTTGTTACACGAGTTGTGCATGTACACTCCTTTAGTAAATTGATGAGATGTTAGTATGATGTATTAGGATATGAGATACTCGCTATATGTTGTGGTTTATGGATTGTAATGTATAGATGCTCGAGTAATTATCCGGTTATTCAGACCGTGACTTGTAAGAGAATAGGCCTAGTTAGTCACGAGGGTGACTAACGACGGTAACACCAATTTAGTAGAACTTTTCCGCTGTGTTGTTAATGTACGATGGACTTAGGGCGCCGATCATTGTATTTGGAGATGGGGTGTTACAAAACCCATGTGGATGAAGTTCATCCTTTTCGAATTTTGAAAAGAGGGATTTATAGAGAATGATGAGGAGATGAAGAATATGTAATTTATTTTTGATTTGGAGCTCAAATGGAGCTTGGGCATGAAGAGGAAGTGAGGAAGCCATTGTTGGCTGGTTGGAGAACTCAAATCGGCAGCAAGGAAGAGGGAGGAACCGGCTGGGAGAAAGAGAGGGAGGAAAGAGAAAAGGAAGAAAGGAAATAAGAGGAGAGAGAGTGTGTGGGGGTTTAAGTTACTTTTTCACTTTTTGCTTTTTGAATTATTTAATTAGTTAACTAGTCATGTGTGAGGGGGCTGTCTTTATTAATAAAACCGGCCCACTAATACATACACACTAGAGCGTTTTTCGTCTTTTACAGAAAACGCTCGTTAATTTACCCGGTTTAGCACTATTCACTAACCAGGTCCGTTTTCCGAAATTTTCTTGTTTCTTTTATTTTAATGGTTATTAAGCTCCCATTAATGCTTAATTATAGTTATATAGTCAACTATAATTTTTACGGGGTCATTTAACTATTTAAAGTCACGTTTTCGGGTTTTCTCGAAAAACACGCTTTAAGACTCCGTTAGCGTTTTAACGTGTTATTTAGATCCGTTTTCTTCGGGAACTTTTCCCACATGTTCGTAGTGTGTAATTAAGGTATAAAAATTTATTTATAACCCTAATGAAGGTTATATACCTCCTAAAATAATTAAATACGTGTTTTCATGTTTTGTGACTTTTACGCATTTTCTTTATCTTTTTGGTTTTTATTTCCTCACCAATGATCTTAAGGAGTTAATTAGCCTTATAAAATCATAATTACATAATTAATTAACATATTAAGGTTTGGGGTATTCCACAGTAAGTCACTGGAGTCAGACTCACTAACTTTGTGGGCATAGTTCTTTAAGGGGGTAGATTGAAATACCCCGAACTTAATTGGGGTGATTAAATTACTCCAATACAATATTGAGGGCCTATTAGTGCCTAATGAATTTTTGTAGAAAGAATAAATCCAAAAGAAACAAGAAAAACGCTAAAAAGTGAAAAACACTAAATTGAGCGTTAAGTGACCGTAGATAGAATACAACCATAAAGAGGGTATTAAATGAATTTAAAAGGCTTAATAATGCCTAAATAATATATGGGAACAATTCCCGGAGAAAACAGATCCATAAAATGAGTTAAAACGGTAATAAAGCTTTAGCGCACGTTTTTCGAGAAAACCCGAAAACGTGACTTTGAGTGGTCAAATGAACCCGTAAACATTATAGTTCATTAAATAACTATAAATAAACATTAATGGGAGTATAATAGCCATTAAAATTAAAGAAACAAGAAAATCCCGGAAAACGGGCCCGGTAAATGAATAGTGCTAAACCGGGTAAATTAACGAGCGTTTTATGTAAAAGATGAAAAACGCTCCAGCTTGTATTATAATAGTGGGCCGGTTTTTATTAAGTAAAACAGCCCACCCACTCTTGACTAGAAAGTTATCTAAATGAGCTAAAAAGCATAAAGTGAATCAAAAGAAAAAGGTACAAAAGTACCTTTATTTTCTCTCTCCCCTCATTTCCTCCTCCCTCTCTCGTTTTTCTCCTTCCTTCTGCAGACCTCTGCTCTCTCTTCTTCCTCCCTCCCTCTTGAACGATTTTGAAGCCCCATTAATGGCTTCCCATCCTTCTCCCCCTAGTACAAGCTAGCTCCAAGCTCCAAATCAAGAAAAAATTGCATATTACTCTTCTCCTCCTCAAGCTCTACATTTCTCTCTTTTCAAAATCCAAAAATAATGAAGTTCATCTCCATGGGTTTTCCTCATTTGAAGAGAAAATGACATCAAAAGGAAGCTTGGAGTCTCCTCTTTCAAACAAGGTAAAAAGTTTCAAGAGAAAAACTCATTTTCCCCATTTTCATGCCTTGACCGATTTTGCCTCTTTTTAATACCTTGTTCTTCTCCTTGTTTGAGCTTTGTTTCAACCTTCCAATGGTGGTGGAACTCCCTTCTTGATTCAAGGGTTAAAACCCCATTAAAAAGCTCCAAAATGTAAACCCTAACTATGGTGTTTCAAGCCTTTCATTGAATTAGAGTGTTCCCGACGGTTTAGAATTTTAATTATGTGAATTTTGTGTTCCTTGGGTGTTGGCATGGAGTTGGGAAACTCCATTGCCATTGGACCGATTTTGATCAAGAAGGAGACAGGGAGGATATTGGTAAAGAAGAAGAGAACTTCTGAATTTAAGGTAAGAAAACTACCTTAATAACTATCTTGATTGTTTAAGAATTTGGGATGGGTTAAATTGAATAATGAACCCAAAATATGAAAAATAATGTGTTTAGTTGATTTTGAGAGAGCTTGTGAATTGTTGGTTTGAATTGAGGGCCCTGGAGCCAAAGGATTTGAGTTTGTGGTTATATTGTGGTTTATTAAGTTTTGGAGCTATATTGTGATATTGGTGAATTTTGGATTGTTATGGTGTGCTGGTAGAACCCTTTAAGGGAGTGGCTAGATTAGGAATGAAAATTGATGAGAGTTGATGGCTTGGGAGATGTTAAATTTATGGGGAGGTTATGGCAAAATTTTGGTAGAAGTAATGTGTTCTAGGGGTTGCAATGAGTAAGAACAACCTATGGAATGAACTAGGCATGGGGAGAGATTTAATTGGATTAATTGACCACTCTTGAGTGGATATAAGGGTAGGAAAAGGAGGAGGCAAAATCTGTAGCAAATAGGTTTTAAAATGCTTTGGAAAACTAGAAAAGAGCAAGTGTGCAAGACTTAGGAAATAGAGAGTGAACTTGGTTATAGACAATGCAAATGGCTATGAAGAAGTGGTGATGGTCAATAAGAGGTTTGGTAAGGTGGTAGAAGATTGTAACCCACTAAGGAGAAGTTAGACATGCACTGGTGTGCAAATGTAATAGTAAGGGTGGAAAATTTGTAGAAGTTAAGCTAGGATTGGAGTAGAGATTTGACCAATGATTTGAAGAGGTTTAGGGCATGTTTTAGGGTGCTTAAACATGTAGGAAACATGTGGAATGGTTAAGAAATGATTAGAGGTGAATTAGCGGTTGAAAACTGGTGGAAAGCTGTAAATTTTGACAGTTCCAGAGGTGGTCCGGTTTTGCAAATCGGTACGCAAACCCGGACCATAGAAAAACATGGCAGAAAGTGATTTCAGGGGGTGGTCCGGGTTTGTAAACCCGGACATAAACCCGGACCACATGTAAATAAGGCTAGAAACGCATTTCAGTGTCCGGTCCAGGTTTGTAGACCCGGACACAAACCCGGACCATCATAAAAATTTGTCAGAATGTGTTTTAATGGGTTCTAAACATGGGGGATTGAATGGTATTGGTTTTAGGTAATGTTTAGGAGTTGTTTGGTGACCTTTCAAGGTCCTAAGAAGTGTAAATAAGTTTAAGAAGTGATTAAGAAGGTTGTGAGTTTAAGAACACTCAAGTGAACCAACGATTAATGGGATAACGGGGTTAACTACGGGAGTACTAATTTTACATACCGTACTACCTTAATGATAATAGAACCACTTAATATGTGATTAGTGAATCAGAAGTGAGATCCGAGGAACAAGAGGTGACCCGGTAAAAGTAAAACCATGGTGTAAGGTATGATTTCTTCATGCTCTGTATCCTAACTTGGTTACCCCGATTTGTGTGCTTATTTGATTGTGTGATCACCTAACAAGATAAATGCACGAATCAGATTGTTTGTACTTGATGGTGCTTGTATTGTGTTGTTGCATGTCGGTTTGTAAATTGCACTGAAGTGTGTATAATTCATGAAATGTGGTTTGTGAATGGATTGCTTGATTGTGATTGTGTATGGTAGTGCGACTCTTAGTAGAGTCTTGTTTGAGTAGAGACTCGTAGAATGAGTCAAGTTGTGAACCAACAAAAAGGTGGAAACACACTACAACTATCGAACCTATATACGGTAACATAAACCTATGAACACACTAGAACGTGAAAAAGTATACGGGAGTAGTAACCTCCCGATAACGGTAGAGAACTGAATTGACTTAATCCACAAAACTAATAACAGTGGAAGAATTAAGTAACCTCTACTAGAGGACTTGATAATTTTTCAAACGATGAGCCTTGAGTAAAGGAAAGAATGGTAAGGGATCACCAACCCCTTAGAAATATAGTCGAACCCCAATGAGAGGAACCGACTAAAATTATCAATGTCACGAACATGAGAGTATTCCATAAGTTGGGTAAACCCTTAAACCTTAGAATACTAGACATTGAGGAATTCCCTAAGCCAGTAGATGTTATCAAGAGAGATACCTCTAGGCTAATCCTTGAGATTGTGAAATGACTCCAAGAGTGGAGTTTGGGAATTTGAGTATTCCGTTAGAGAACTGGTCACTCATGAACTTGAGGAAGTAATTGTGTAGCAACTTTTGTATTTGTGAGCCCGGTGGGGGGTCTTGTGTATGACCGTGCCCGGAGGTCGCGGCTAAGACTTAAAAGATGCCTTGAGTATTGAGTATTAATTTGGGAACTTGAGTATTGAGTATTGACAAGTGAGTAGTGCCTCGAGAGAAGTGGGAAATTGAGATTGAGTGGAGAAATGAGTTGAGTGTTGTAGATCTTGCTGAGCTTGTGAGTAAGAGTACCTAAGAGAGTAGGTAAGACAATGAGTAATTGAGTAAGGCATAGTGAGGTAGAAACCCTCAAGCCTAATTAAATAACATATTAAACTAACCCCTTGATGTGTGTGTTAGTGCTTGGGTTCAATGTTGAAATTGATTGTGAATGTACATATATAATGTATGTTGTATGCATGCTGTTTGAATAAAAATGAACCGCATGCTCTCGACCAATTAGTTGGCGTACCCTCGCTAGTACGTGGGGTATGCAGAAGTCATATGCAGCAATTTTGCTGAGCCCCTTGGGGCGATGTTTTTATTTTTTTCCAGGCACAATGAAGCCGGTCACCGTTCGACAGTAGTTGGGGTTGTGATTAAGCATGGGAGGTTGTTAAATATTTGTATTGTTGTATTATGGAAATGTAAGATCGAAAGGTCGTTAATAATGTTGGGAATTTTAGATACTCGGTATAGTACTAAATGGAGATTGTATTGTTTATCATGAGATTGAAGGTTGTATTTGGTTTGTGAATTGATAAGGGAATGGATTGTATCATTTGTATAGTGTACTCGGTAAAGACCCATCAGACCGATAGTGTGTTGTATTGATTGTTTGGAATTGGCCTTGTTAGTCACATGTGTGGCTAACGGCATTGTTTCACCCCCAGTCGTATTAGAATTTCCGCTGCTTGTGTACTGATAATGGAGACGGGTTATGAGTAATGGTGTGATTACCGGTAGGGGTGTTACAATAACGACTTTTATTTATAAGGGAAGTGAGTGAGAAACTTGAGTACAAGTTCTCTGTATAACAACGCGCAGGTATTTAATCCATTGGTCATGTAGTGTTGTATGCGTGGCACATACACGTTATAGTCAGAAACGTTCACGCACATAAAACAACACAACAACGCATATCGTTCGCGCACATTAAATAACACAACAGTGCATATCATTCATGCACATAAAATAACACAACAGTGTACAAGAGCAGTACAATATTTTACATGTAATTATCTTGGTCGTTAATTCGTACAACAGGTGGCTAACAAACCGGTATAATCCGATAGCAAACAGGCTGCAAGAATCCCATAACGTTCACCGTTGATTGTACTTGATTAATTCCCGGTTAACGTCTGGTCAAACAAGGTCCTAGAATCGGATTAACTGAGAGCGTTAATTTATGTTACTCTTGCATAAGATTATTACCGTAACGTAAAGTGATTATGTAATCCCTCGTCATTTCTTTGTGAGGTTGATTTACCACTGTCGTTGTTTCTTCCTCTTCTCCTCTTTCCTTATAATTAAGGAATTATTATATACCTTAAATCTTGTAGTCTTTATTTATAAGACTATTATTGCATGGTAGTATACCTTATTTATTCCCATGATTTTATGTATGTCACAATGACCATTTTCCTTAGTTTATTTAATTCCCTTAGATATATTTTTATATTTATATATTCATACATGTATGTATACAAGTATTGTTTATATGACATGTTGTACTGATCCAAATGACATAACAACTTATAAATTCGTCAATGACATTTATTGGTCACGTTTACTCAATGCTCGTCATAACTATATATTTAATATACTTCAATTTCCAAATATTATTCGATGGTTATATACTCTCGTTATTTCATGTGAGGTTTCAACTTAACGTTCAGTTAATTTCCTTAACCTCCTAAACTTGTTATAATCAAGGTATTTATTCATATACTTTAAAGTATGTAGTCTTAAATTATAAGATTTATATTGAGTGGTATTTCCTTTTAATTACCTTATGATTTTATGTACATCATATTATGTTATTTCCTCTGATTTATTCAAAAACCCTTTGAGGTATTTATTTACACATGTAATATTTATAATGCATGTTTATATTTGTCTAAGTAATATTTCAACTTAATTAAATTCCTTATATTTTCAAGTAGTCACCAAACGACTTAGGAATTCCTAAAACTTCTATTAATTACAAACTAACCCCAAATAATATTATTCTTTACAAATAAATTACTTATGCTTATATAACATATAGTTTAATTTCATAAATCCTCAAATCATAATTTTCTTTTCTATTTCCACCAAATATCCATATAGGACCTATAATAATTTATTTTCCAATAAATACACTAAACTTTTCGTTTATTACATTATAACCACAACAACTTTATAAACATTATATTTAATTCCAAAATACATTATATTACATAGTTTTAATTCCTTAATTTATTAAATTACAAATCCTCCACTTAGGTGACTAATTTTTTTTGACATAATTACTTTTGTAAATTACCAAACAACCCCATGAACTTTCGGCTTTAACATATATCTTCTTATAATTACAGTTTAACCCCAAAACTTTATATAAGTTACATATTCACTTATAAACTATAGTTTTAATATTTAATTTCCTTAATAACCAAGTGGAGACTTATATTCTTACTAATTATGCATCTGCCCCTATTTAAATTCCAGTTTTACATATAACTTTTATAAATTACAATTTCACCCCAAAACTTTTATAAACTTAATATTTTATGTCATAAATCATTTTTATCCCAAAGTTTTGGTCAACACTTTGACCAAAGACTATTTTCATACTTAATACATTAATATACCCAGAAATATATACAATTCTCGGTTTTACACTAACTTTTCCAGAAATTACAAAATTGCCCCAAAACTTTATAAAATGTTACTTTAACACTTAAACACTTGTTTAATTTAACCAAAATTCATAATATTAATTCCTAGCTTATAATATATCATTATTATGCCAATGACACATTTTATTCTCGGCTATTACTATATATTCCCATAACTTTCTAAAAATTATATTTTTAACACATAATTTATTAAACAAGCCATTTAAACACTAGTAAATATTTCTAATTCACCAAAACTTATATTATAAGTTTACAAACGTATTTAGGTCATTAAACCCCAATTATCACCACTTGTATTCGGCTATATCAATAATTTACCATATGGATTTAAAACTTGATTTATATCTTATAATAAGTATATATATACATATGTATATAAGCCATATAACACTTCTAAAAATTATATAAATGACTTAGAATGATTATATGCTCAAAATCAACCAACTTTGTCCTAGACAATTCGGCTTATACATATATGTATCATATTTAATTTTTTTTCGACACAAAAGTTATAACTTAAGGTAATAATCTTACCTTATATTTTTATAAGTTAAACTCTTGATAATTTACCTTATGTTTCCGGCCTTGATATTATAAGGGAGATGTACATAAATTTGTACAAAATTTGAGAGCTTGAATAAAGCCTAAACATGTATATTTCTTAATAGAAACTTACTCTTAATCAAGGATGGTTTAGCACTTGATTTCTTCTTGAATTCCCAAGTTCCCTTCCATGGAATATGTAGTTCCAAATTTCGGTAGTCATACATGAAAAGGAAGGGGTTTAGGAGTTAGATCTTAGTATAGATCTTTAGTAGAATTTACAAGATGTTTTCAAGGGATTTACCTTAGGAATTTACCTAATAATTTCGGTACAACTTAGGATAGATGGAGATCCACTTTCCTTCATGAAATTTGAAGAAGAAAACATTCGTTTAAGAGGGTGGAATTTTCGGTTACATGTGTTAGAACCTTAAGGATTTTTCAACCATAAAAATACCTTTGGATGATCTTGAGTACTCCATTGGTTAAATGATGATTCAAGACACTTCTTGGAGCATGAATGCTAGCCGAATTCTTGTAGTAGTATTAGGTTGATGTTTGCTTCGAGACTTGATGAAGAAATGCTTGGAAATTGACATAGAAATGAAGAATGAAATTAAAATTCAAGACTCCATTAATGGAGCTTGACGCTTGAAAGGAAAAATTAGAAGAGAAGAAGGGAACACTTACCAACTCGGCACAATCAAGGGAATGAGAAGGGAATGAAGTGCCGTGAGTTATACTAGGAAAGAAAGGAATGATTTATTAAGTGTCAACATTATAATTTGGCATATTTGGTGAGCTTTTCTTTAATGATTTGTTTCAGATTTTTCTTGGCTCAAGAAGTCTCCCATACAGCTGCATTCTCGGCACTCATGCAAGGAAGGAACAAGTTGCTTAAATCATGGAAGACAATTGTCATAAGGTATTAGGTAAGGATAGATTGCTTTTGAATTTTCAATGCAAAATTAGTCTTCTTTTTCCCTTGTAGGCTCACAAAATGGAGTTGGATATGAGCTGCTTAACTTAACTTTTATTATCCAATTTCCACTTGTATGTACTTTAGATTTAGATCTAATTTTGTAGTATTAAGTCATGCCTTTATATATGCTAATCCTTTCTTGTTTTGCTGCAGGTTTTTCGGACATAATGAGGCTGCTTGGATGTATATTAATATTGTATATTAGCTGAGAGGGTGATTCATAAAGCCTCATGTCCATTATGTCAAACCGTGCTATATATATATATAACGGCTGCATTGTAGTATGTATATGCACCGTTTTTCTTGTTTAATCATGTATGAGTGCTGACAATGATTATAATTAACATGCACATGTCTACTACTTCAAACCCATGGTTTATATTACCATTTTAATCTGATGCAATACATGTATACTTATTATTGTAATGATTATCATAAGTTGTAGGTTTTGTTTTGTTTATAGATATGACTGGTAATATATATATAAGTGTATCATGGTTTGTATAAGATGATTTAGGTAGAATTAATCTTAATGTATTGATGTATACTTAAGTACAATATGGTACATTCGATAATTAGTTGTTTCACTAAGTAAAGTGTGTCAAAATGTGTAATCAAGTATGTATACAAAACCGGCAATATAAGTGCAGCTTTGAATTTGTATACTTTGTTTTATACGTATTGTTATAACATTTCCTATGTATTTATGATATATATATATATATATTTAGTATCGAGATTAAGTAAAATAAGTTGTTACCTTGTTAAAATGTGTATATCAATTTGCATTTATAGATGCTTAGGCAATCGTAAAATTTTTACGTTGCTCGTTAGTATTTTTCACGTTTTTACAATGAACGCTATTGTATGACGAGTCGTATAAACGCTCGTATATATTTTTCCTAGATGATGCTCTCTTAATTGAGCTTGTTTCATAAGGGGTTTGATGCCCATTAATGTTCGTACGTAAGCGTTTATATGCGTACGTGAAGACGACATTATATTAGCGTTCGGGGATCGAGCGTTATTGTGTTATGAGTTGTATAAACGTTCGTATTGATTTTTCCTTATTGCCGCTCCCTTTATCGAGCTCGTTATGTAATGATTTAAATCATCGTTAATAAATGTACATGAGCGTTTTGTACGAGGATGTTAAGATGTCGATAGAATTATGCCCGTTAGCGTTTATGGTAAAATGACTATTTTTACGTTACGTTTGCGTGCATGAATTTGCATGCACACGTGTAATATTATTTTACGTAAACACTTGCATGTATGAATTAGCATGCGTATGTGAAATGATTTATTCTTAGATCTATACTTTGTTATTAAATAATTAAAAGGTATTAATAAGATTCGGGGTATTTCAATCTATCCCCCTTAAAAAGGACTTCACCCTGAAGTCTCATATCTAAGTTCAATGGTTGTGGGGGAAACAAGTTCCGTTAAGCATCCATAACTCAATTCTATTCTAAAGATCAAGTCCCAAGTTTCACTACTTTTAAGTTTGTAGTATATATTCAACACAATGTATAGTGTAATGATCATGGAAGGTCATCCCCAATATTAACTTCAATGTAGTGCAACGTAGTGCACATAATTCATTCATAGTCTTGTAGTATAGTACATATAATGCAATCACAGAGTAATTCCAATATAGTGTAATGTAGTACACATAATCTCGTAGTACCATAGTAACTTCAATATAGTGTAACGTAGTACACATAATCCATTCATAACAGTGTAACCTAGTACACATCAGCAAGAAAAGCTTATAGAATCACAGAGTAATCACAGAGTCATACATGTAAACATATAGATCACAGTGCAACGAAAGTGTATGTCTATGCTAAAACGTAATAGGCTCTCCCCCCCTTAAAAGAGGGGTACGCCCACGTACCCTAGACTAGTATAACTAGTCGGTAAATAGTGAAGGATTCTTCACTCTCATTTTTAACTTATGATTAGTTTTAAGGATATCCATCTCGGGCTGTAAGACTTTAGGTGGATAAGGCACATGTTTTTTGTTAAGATACGTGAAATACGTTGTGCACCCTCCTAGTTTAGGAGACAAATGTAATTGATGGGACCACTCGCTACCGTTGTGTGACTCTAATTAGTAGTGTCCAATCATTCTGGAGTAGTCTTAAGTGCCACTCTAATTAAATTCATTGATGTACGTATATAGGGTTGATGAGTTATGATCATCCTTTTCCTCGTTCGATTGTCATTGTTGGTCTTGTCTGGACTTCTGTCCATTTACAGGGTATTGCCTGCAAGTGTCTACGCATTCTCTGACATGTTCTACAGTGCATCAGTATGCTTTTATGCTTATATCCCGTATGTATGGGTCGAGGTGATCAACCATTCTGTTCATTGTCAATATTATCTCATGGCTCGTTTAAATTGTCGGGTCGACCATAAGGTCTATGGGTTCTGGTTCATATACGTGTGTAACACACTTCCAATTGCTTCCTTGTTTTCTCCGGTTGACTTACCGTTTGTATGTATCTACGGTTATTACTTAGTGCATGATGCACTTGTCCCTTACATCTCGAGACGTTCTGGTTCATGTATTCATTGATATATCGCGTTATGCCACGGCTCCAGATTGCCTTGTTTCGAAGTAATTGTTCATTGCAGTATCGCTTGGTATTCTTTATTTGTGTATCCCACTACTGTACGTTGGACTGCCAATAATGTTGGAAGATTTGCAATGCTTGTGATGCTCATGTGTAAGTCAAGCATCTTCCCGTATTTTCCATGGGTGAATGGTGATAAACGTTGTACATATCCTGGGGTTTTTCTTTATATGGCATATACTGTAATATAGTTTGCCTTTGATTTCGATTCTTCATCTTTCAATTCTTCCCAAGTTTCACTCGTCTGTATACTTATTCCTGATGGCTGCTTATGGTGGTGTCTCCATTAAGATTTTTTCTCGTTAGCATTACTGGGGTAAATGTCTTGCTCTTGACAGAGTTTCCATTACTGTTTTTAGTTACAGTGTTGATTATTTCCCGTGCTCTTCACGCTAGTTGCCTTCGCATGTGACGTAGCGTCTTGATGGTGGGGTTCATCGTCCTTGTCGATGTTGTGGGTGCATTCTCCGGTTTGGTTGATATAGCTGAAAATGATAAATTCCTAACTCCTCAAATCTTCTATCCTAATCCCTAGTCGGATTCCAATTCTACTGCTAAGCCTTTTGCGCTTCGTCGAATTACCTTGTTGCTATGTGACCGAGCTTAAAAGAGAGAGAATCGCGAAGACAATGCAACTGAGTGTAGTTATCGAATATGAATCGTGTCCTTTATTGTGGGGTTGAACCCCTATTTATAATGTTTACCCTGCTGGATCGAGGGTTGCCAGCCTGTCTTTCTTTTTAATTGCCAGGCTGGCATTTGCATATAAGCGGGATATTTAACTACCCATCCGGCCGAATCACATTCCGGTCCGGCGATATTCTTTGTTCTAAGCTGCCCCTTCCAGTCACATGAGACCGGATGTTGTACCTTTCCTTACTCTCGTACTTTTTCCCTCTTCATCAGTCCCACAAGTTCTACTTTTGATCCTCTAAACGTAAAAAGTAGAACTTTTTTTTCTTCAATTTGCTCTTGCTCTCCTTTATGGCTTTCCGGATTGGCTTTCTCCCGACTCACTTTTTTCGGTTTCCCTTCCCTAGTCCCACAAGTTTTCCTTGCTTTTTCCTCTATTTTTTAAAAGGAAAGAAAACTTGTCAGTGCCTCGCGCCTTTTCGATGTAGGATTTTTGGAAGCTCTTTACGTCAGCGTCCCTTTTCCAGGAAGATGCAGAGTCCTTATCCTATTGATTTATTGGCCGAGCGGGAACCGTTACTTTTTCAAAACTCCAGGTTTTATATTTGACACCTTCTCTCTTCCTTACCCACTTCAGACTTCACCGTTACCTCTTTACGCTTCGTTTCTGAACTTCTTCTCCACCTCTCATGTCTCACTGTTTCCCTTCGCTCATCTTCCCCGATGGCTTCTTCTAGCTCGAAAAAGAATAAAGCAGCGGCAAATTTGTTCCCGCAAAAGAGGCGATTCAAGGTACCTTTTCGCCCCAGGGGTTTCGCCCCTCCTATTTGAAATCTTCCGCCCCTTTTTCCGCCGATCGGGAGCCTTCTTCATCTCCTTGGACACTACCTCCCTTCTCTCCTGCTTAAAGGATGTCGAAGTCCCACTGGGTACTCGTATCTACCTTCCTTCTTCCGATTCGCACCCCCACGACGATTTTGGGCTTGGATACGCCGTTTATGCGGATTTTTTCCCTCGTGGCCTGACCGTGCCCCCTCACCCATTCGTTCTGGGCTTTCTAATTCGGCGTTGCTGCGTGCTTGCTCACCTACATCCAAAGGCGATTTCCTACCTTCACGCCTATGTTCTGCTTTGTGAGGAGAACAAAATTCGGGGGAAGCAACCGAGTTCGCCCAATTCTATTCTACAAGGGACGATCCTGATAGCCTGACGATCAAGGCAAAGAGGGTTTCTCTTTTCGATTACAAGAAAACGTCTTCCGGGTGGAACTCCCGATGGTTTGTCATTGTCCCACCATCAGGTCGGTTTTTGGGAGTTCCTTACTGCTCCTCGATCCCGAAAGGCCAATTCAGCTGCCCACCTTCCCCGGTGCAAGAAATGCCCATCTCGAAGATTCTGAAGATGGTAAGCGACAAGCAGCCTACAGTTTCCCAATTCTTTACCCGGCGCGCCTGGTCTCACTTAAGAAATATCACAGTAAGTTTTGCTTAATCAATTTTACCTAAATCCTTTACCTTTTCCGGTATTCTTACCTTTTGTGTTGCTCTGGTAGATTTCTTTTCGAGGAGATAAGGTGGGGCCCTTCAATAGTTGGAATTTTGTTAACTTCAAAATGGGTGATGAACAAGTTGATTATTACGCGTCTGTTGATGCGGCTATCGATGTGGCCACAAGACTCCTTGGGGACGCTCCTTCCTCTACGAAGAGACAAAGAGGTGACAGCGACAAGGATCGATCCGGCCAGAAGAAAAAGAGAACTGCTAAGTCCCCAGCCCGATCGTGCGGTGATTTGCCAGGTACTCGGCACGTGAGTCCAGGGTCTGGGCGTCGCGTCTTTCTCCCTCTTACTCCTGATTCAGGCCTGAGGTCTGTCTCTCATTCAGGGCAGGGGTCTGGTCACCCAACTCCTATTTGTGAATTGTTTCCTGACTTGGCAGGATACTTTTCTTCCGATCTAGCTCACGGTGCTGTCTTGGAGGAGGCTGACCTACGTATTGCTCTTTCTTTATTGTGGGAAACTCTTGCCTTCCCTTTTTGTACATTCTTTGCTGACCCTTCTTCTCTTAGGTTCTCAAGGCGCACCCATTACTGTTACTGACAACGAGGTTGCTTGCGGCCCGGCCCTTCCCACTGCTGCTATTCCGGATCCCGGAACCCAAAGACCCCGGAAGAAGACCTTATCAAAGCCGAAGACTGTCTTAACGGAAATCTCCGAAGCTGAGGGGGCAGCGAGGTTCCATGTGATGCTCCTGGAGCCAAGGAATCAGTAAATGAGGAAGTGAAAGAATACCGACCAGTGCCTGAGAACCCAGAGCTCCGAAGCAAGCAAAGGGAGGACATTACTGCCTCTTCCTCGTCTCCACCCCCCCTGTTCAGGGGAGATTCACCGGCCCTTCCCAGAAGGAGGGATGGTTCTACTATCTCGGGCAACCTCTGCGCAAGATTTCCTTGGACACTGCCCGATACACTGACGCTTCGAAGGAAGCAATAAAGCTGTGTGATCATCCGGATGGGATTTTTGCTCCTCCGTCCATTATTACCGCTACCAAGGAGAAACTGAGGGCCGGGAGCGGAGGAGCCGATGCTATCATGCGTCACTCCCTTCCAATGGGGGAGGTCTTCAACCTAATGTGGCAAGGCATTTTTCGGGTTAGTGAAATCTTCCTCCCATCCTCTTTTACCCTTTTTGTGCTATCTGAACTTTCTATGCTTTGTCTCTCTTTAGGTTATGTCAATGGCCCAAAGTGCTGAAGTTCAAACCCGGGACCTCCAATCCGATCTGCAACATGAGAAAAACCGGGCTGACAATATTGAAGCTGAGCTGAAACAAACCCGCTCATCCCACGATAGTTACATTGATCTCGTAAATTACGAGATTGACCGCAAGGTGAAAGAAAGGGCGGAGACTCTAAAAAGGAGTTACGGTCATCTCGCCAGGATTGTGTCCGCCTTCGAGATGAGTATATGAATCGAAGTTGAAGAATTGCGGGAAGAGATGTTTGCTTTGAAAAACCAGATCCTCTGAACCGAGAGTATCCTAAAACAGGTACATCGTCAGCCTTCCGGTGAAAAGGATGTCATGATACCCCCGCATGCTTTGTCTAATTTAGAAGTTTTGTTGCGGCAGGTACAAGCTGCTCACAAAAGGGAGGTGGATTCCCTTACCTCAGACAAGGTTTATTTTACGGACCTGAAAACTGCTCTTGAGAAAGAGACCGAATCCCTTGAGATGGACAAGAAGGCTTTGACCCAACAGAACGAGGCTTTTGTGGAAGACAAAGGCAGACTCATTCAAGAGCTTACTAGATTGGCCGAGGAAAAGGACGCCCTGGACGAGCAGACTCGGACCGTCTTTGATCAAGAGAAGTAGTCCCTGATGGATGAAAACGCGGCTCTTTCCGCGTATAAAGCTGCTTTTACAGCCGAGAAGGCTTCTTTAAAGGAAAATGTGAAGGCTTTAGAGGAAGCCATGGCCTTCCTTTAATCCGAGAGTGCCAAGGTCCCGGCAAAGGGTGAGTTTCATTGGTCTCTTTCCGGTCATTTTCTATCCTTATGCTTTTATTCTTACTGATCCTGCTTCTTTTTTCCTTTTTCAACCAGATTCTGAGAATCTTCTACGGCACGTTGAGAAACTCAGCAACCGTATCGACAAGCTGAATGAGGAACTTTCTGCTGCGGGCTCTGATCGCGATCTTTACCGAGCTCAGGTCCTACAACTCGAGGAAGATGTTGCTAAGCATACAGCCTACGCCCGTCGGACCCAAGAGCAGCTGAAGAAGCAAGGAACCATCATCGCCCACTTGAAGAAGGCTTTTGGTTCCAAGAGCCGGAAGATCACTAATGTTTGTCGCCAGACCATCTCCAAGTACTTTCTGAAGAGAGGGGAAGTCTTGGATGACGATTTGTATAGTGAGCTGGAGTTCGACAATATTGCTCGAAAGAGCAACTTCCTTGAGGATTTTGAGAAGTTCGGTCGTCTCCCTGGTGAGAGTCTTTGGGCTCGGTCAGGCTTCCTTCCTTCCTCCTGATAGCTGTATGCGCCAGGGGGTTGCTGGCTCTCATCAGGCCGTTGGAAAATCTAATTCTGCAGAGAGCGTGTCTCATCCGGTCGAAGGATCCGCTGCAAAGAAGCCTGCTAAAGAATAGATGCTTTTCAGAAAAAGTGATTTCTTAGTTTAGGGATCTTGTATAGTTGTATTTTGGGTTACTACTTTGACAATGTTTTAATGTTTTTGCCCCTGCCACTACTTTTGTACTTCTTAATTAATTCAAGTTTCTTTCTGTGGGTTGGCTTTATATATTTCTCATTTGGATTTATCCAGAGCGACCGGACTTCCAAATGCTTTATAAGCCCCCTTTTGTTCATACCATAAGCCCTTATATTCTCGCTCAGTTTCATTTTTAAGAAGATTTCTAGACACTATAGGCACGTCTGCCAGATGGTACATTTCAAGGCTTGATAGCCTGTAGGCACGCTGGCCGGATGGTACATTTCAAGGCATGATAGCCTGTAGGCACACTGGCCGGATGTTACATTTCAAGGCATGATAGCCTGTAGGCACGCTGGCCGGATGGTACATTTCAAGGCATGATAGCCTGTTGGCACGCTGGTCGGATGGTACATTTCAAGGCATGATAGCCTGTAGGCACGCTGGCCGGATGGTACATTTCAAGGCATGATAGCCTGTAGGCACGCTGGCCGGATGGTACATTTCAAGGCATGATAGCCTGTAGGCACGCTGGCCGGATGGTACATTTCAAGGCATGATAGCCTGTAGGCACGCTGGCCGGATGGTACATTTCAAGGCATGATAGCCTGTAGGCACGCTGGCCGGATGGTACATTTCAAGGCATGATAGCCTGTAGGCACGCTGGCCGGATGGTACATTTCAAGGCATGATAGCCTGTAGGCACGCTGGCCGGATGTTTCATTTCAAGGCATGATAGCCTGTAGGCACGCTGGCCGGATGTTTCATTTCAAGGCATGATAGCCTGTAGGCACGCTGGCCGGATGGTACACTTTTTGTTTTTTAAAGAACACCTTATTTTATTGATCTTGTAAAAAGTGTTTTTACACATAAAACTTTTTGAGGCATTCAGCATGCCAAGAGTGAGGCAACTCGCATCCTTCATTGTTTTTCAGGCGGTAGGAGGCTCGCCCCGTCCGCCGTTGTATTATAAACGGTCCCTCCCACTGGGGTTCTAATTTCTTCGGCTGTTTTACCTCTCGAAGAACCAGCTCACCCGGAGCAAAACCCCTTTCCCTTGTTCTTTGGTTAAAATATCTTTCTACTTTTGCTTTATCCCTTTCCATCCTGACTTGGGCCATGGTCCTGGTCTCTTCAAGCAGGTCAAGGTTGTCTTTTACCCCTTCACTGTTATTTTCCTCATCAAAGGATTCCCACCTAATTGATGGGACTATAATCTCAGCCGGAACAATCGCTTCCAGACCGTAGGTCAATCTGTATGGAGTTTCTCCAGTTGGACCTTTTTTGGTTGTTCTGTAGGACCAGAGAACCTGAGGTAGCAATTCCGCCCATCCCCCTTTTTTGCTGTCCAACTTCCTTTTTATAGCTTTGACAATTTGTCCATTCGCATTTTCTACCTGGCCGTTCGCTTGTGGTTGAGCGACCGATGCGAACCTCAAATCAATCTTCCATTCCTAGAGAATGCCCGGAAGCTATTATAGTTGAACTGAGCTCCATTGTCTGTTACTATTATTTTTGGGATTCCGAATCTGCAGACCACATACTTCCAGATAAAGTCCTGCGACTTTCTTGCGGTAATAAATACCGTTGGCATGGCTTCCACCCATTTGGTAAAGTAATCAATGGCCACATAAATGAATTTATATCTTCCGGGAGATGCTTCCGGGAAAGGCCCAACGATATCCAACCCTTACATGGCAAACGGGATTGGGGATAGTATGGTTTTTAGTGTGGATGGGGGGTTGTGTATTTTGTGCCCGTGTTCCAGACATTTAATGCACTTCTGTATGTATTCCTTCGAATGTTCCCTCACTTTTGGCCAATAGTATCCTAGCCTTAGGATTTTGTGAATTATTGCCCTTTCTCCTTGGTGGTTCCCACAGGTCCCCTCTTGTAGCTCCTCCATGAGCCTTGCTCCCTCTTCTATGGTAACACACTTAAGCGCTGGTCTTGCAAATGATCTTTTGTAGAGCTGTCCCTGCTCTAAAAAGAAAGATGCAGCCCTTCGTCTTGTTTTTGCCGCTTCTTTCTCATCTTGTGGCAAGTTTCCGCTTTGTATGTACTTAACAATGGGTGTCATCCAAGACTTGGCTATTGTGTCGGATTCAATGGTGCATACTCGGATCTCCTCCAGACTTGAGTTTGCCTTTATTTCCATCCAGACTTTACTGGGCATTCTCTCGGCCATACTGGCTAATTTAGCCAACACATCGGCCTCTATGTTTTCTGTTCGAGGAAGATGTCTTAATTCGCATCTCTGAAAGTTCGCCTTTGTCTCTTGGACTTTGGCCAAGTATTTTCCAAGCTTCTCCTCCTTGACCTCGTAAATGTTATCGTTTTGTCGCGCCACTAGCATTGAATCTGAGTATATTTCCAATTCTGCATAACAATCAAAGAGGTAAGCCCCACTTTCCCCCTTTTGGAGGTATGTAAAAAATTTCTAAGGACAAAAATGAGAACTACTGTCTTATTATAAGAAAGAACCTGTTGCCCCTAAGGCAGTGGCGACTTCCAAACCCTGTATGAGGGCTTCATACTCTGCCTCATTATTCGTCACCTCAAACTCTAACCGGAACGCAAAGTTAAGAGTTCTTCCATCTGGTGTTTGGACCACTATTCCGGCTCCTGCTCCAGTCTTACATCGAGCTCCATCAACTAAGATGACATGTGGGTTTGTGGGCTCTCTCTGTCTTTGGGCAAAGGTCGTCTCGGTTATAAAGTCTGCCAAAGCCTGCGCTTTTATGGCTGTTCGAGGGAGAAAATGAATTTCATACTGGGTGAGTTCGACCGTCCAACTAACCATTCGTCCAGATGCATTCGGGTTGTTTGCTATCTGCTTCAGAGGCCAATTTGTTCTAACAAATATCCGGTGTGACTGGAAATAAGGTCGAAGCTTTCGGGAAGCAACGACTAACGCAAACAATATTTTTTCGATGTTGGTGTACCGACTTTCCGCTGGGGTTAAGATTTTTCCGGTGTAATATACTGGTATCTCTTTTTTCTCTTCCTCCATTATTAGCACAGCCGCCACCGCCCAATCTGTGGCAGACAAATAGAGATATAAGTCTTGACCGGGCGCCGGAACACCCAATTTTGGCAATTCTCTGAGCATCTCCTTGATCCTTTCGAAGGCTTCTACACATTCTTGACTCCACTGGAATCTCTTGTTTTTCCTTAGAATGTTGAAGAATGGGATTGACTTCTCTTGGAGTTTTGAACAGAATCTCCCCAAGGCCGTGAGTCTTCCATTTAATGCTTGCACATCTTTAATGTTCATGGGTGGCGATATATCGAGGATTGCCTGGGTTTTTTCGGGATCCACCTCAATCCCTCTTTGCCCGACGATGAAGCCTAAGAACTTCCCCTTTGTAACTCCAAATACACATTTTTCCGGATTTAGCTTGATTTGGAATCTGTCCAGAGTGTCAAAAGTTTCCTTCAGGTCTTCCATGTGCTGTGCCCAAGAATTGCTTCTCACCACAATATCATCAACGTATGCCTCCATGTTTCGGGCTAATTGTTGTTTGAAAACTTTGTCTATCATTCTTTGGAAGGTTGCCCCCGCATTTTTTAATCCAAAGGGAATTACCTTGTAGCAAAAGGTTCCGGCTGAAGTAATAAAGGATGTTTTTTCCGAATCTTCTTCATTCATCCTTATTTGATTGTATCCCAAGAATACGTCCAAGAAACTTAAGACAGAACTTTGAGCCGTTGAGATGACTAATCTGTCTATTGATGGTAATGGCTAGAAGTCTTTGGGACATGCTTTATTTAGGTCCGTGAAATCTACACACATTCTCCATTTACCATTTGACTTTTTAACCATTACAACGTTGGCCAGCCACTTGGGATAAGACACTTCTCTGATGAATCCGGCTTTAAGCAGTTTTTGCACCTCAGCGCGTGCCGCAAGGTCCCTTTCCTCTCCTATTATTCTTCTTCTTTGCCGGATGGCTGGGTGCTTCGGGTCCACCCGTCAGTCTTTCTTTTTAATTGCCAGGCTGGCATTTGCATATAAGCGGGATATTTAACAACCCATCCGGCCGAATCACATTCCGGTCCGGCGATATTCTTTGTTCTAAGCTGCCCCTTCCAGTCACATGAGACCGGATGTTCTACCTTTCCTTACTCTCGTACTTTTCCCTCTTCAATAGCTGTAAGGTTGTAGTATTCTGGTTGGTCTAAAAGTTTGTCTTCTATTCGTCACCTCTCGTAGTTGTAGTCGTCAGTGTTCGGGTCTTGTATTAATACTGGGGCATACTTAATTTCCTCTCTTTGATATTTGAGTCATCATCTTGTGGTTTTGGTATTTGTGTTTATTATCGCTATATTCGGTTTTCATGTTCAATGTAAAGTATGAGCTACGGTCGATCCATGCATCTTGTATATAATATAAAGAGATTTCCTGTCTTTATTGATTCACCAATTGTCAATAGTACATACACGATTACTATCGTCTGTTCGTCAGGTATACCACAGTAGGGTTCCCGCAAAGGTTTCTAACAAGGTACGTGTTTCTCGGAATTCCACATGTTCTTGTGGTTCATGAATCAACTCATGTTAGTATTAGTATAATGTTTCTACTCTTTATATTCTACCATGCTTATTAGGTTCCCATTTAATATACTGGGTTTGAATTCATAAAGAAAGACTTGAAGTCGATCTTTCCCTTCAGATGGCAATATGGCCATAACCTAGAAGGTGACTTGAGAATACTCTCATTATAGTTAAGTGTTTCTTGATTTTCCCATTTACTTATTATCATGGCTCATGATATAATAATAATTAGTGTTTCCCACACAGCCGACTATTTTACCGACATACGCGGAGTCGTGTTAGCCATTTAATCTTTCTAGGATAACCTGGACAATTTAGCTCTTAACTTATACCTTCCACATCTTATATACTTTTTTAGGCTAATTTTTATGTTAGAAATAAGAATAAATACTTACTTATCACAGAAATATTTGTGACCACTTGTAGGGAGTCTCAGGAATCATCCAACCCTGACAGGGTCAGCGTCAGTGTTGACCTATCCTTCCACACCATTTTGTGGTTGGTTTTCCCTTGATATGACCAGGATCAAGTTCGACCTCCCACGTCAAATATCAAACAACCACATAATTGTCAATTTCCAAATTTTATCTTATCAAGACTTCGTGATGTGGTGAGTACTACATTTTCCCTTGACTGTTATACAACTAATCCAATATCTATTATAACCTATACTCGAAATTAGTGCATTCCTTAATCCCCGGAACTACGTTCCTTTGATCAAATCATTTAGCGGGGAGCCAGTTTTTCCTCTTTGGCACAAAGATAATTTCTTATTAAAAACACCTAGACACTTACTGTCTAATAATTATATTCATCAATCATTTTAACCCTTAAGCCCATAATACAAGCTAAGAATTCAGCTATGGACTTGGATACCTTAGAACGTACTTCTCTCTTTAAAAGGCTTATCTAGCTTTTAACATATCAGGGCTTGATTATTACCTACAATTTGGTTATTATTATTTGGAACAACAGAGCCATAGTTGTATTAGATAGAGGATTTAAAACCATAGAGATGGGTGAGTAATATTAAAGCTAATGTCACAAGTTAGGGTATTACAAATTATGTTTTTCCACCTTTAGGGCTAGTTGGTTTAATACTAAGCTCGTCCTTTAAAAGTGTAGTTAAAATAACTATCCAAATGATGTCGAACAATAGGGCGAAGAGGTTCATTGGATAGAGGATTCAAATCAATAGGGATTTATAGGAAATAATAGAGAAATGAATGAATAAAGCCTTCCAAGAGAGTTGTTAATTACCATGCTCGTATCAAAATTTACATTTACATTGTGAGTTAACTTTATTTGATTTCATGCACTCTTTTACTCGTATGAACACATTGAGCTGTCATAGAAGATGTATGCTCAAATAGATCCATAAGGATAGAGTGGGACATGTGCCTCACATTAGGGTAAGTATATCTTTCCTATACTTAGCTCCTCTGAAATACATCAGTACACCTCAAAAATTTCAGGTTCATAACCACCCAACTATATGAAATACCCCAAACCTTAATATGTTAATTAATTATGTAATTATGATTTTCTAAGGCTAATTAAGTCCTTAAGATGATTGGTGAAGAAATAAAAAGCAAAAAGAAAAAGAAAATGCGTAAAAGTCACAAAACGTGAAAACATGTATTTAATTATTTAGGAGGTATAAAACCTTCACTGGGTTTATAAATATATTTTTATACCCTAATTACACATTAATAACATATGGGAAAAAATTCCGGAAGAAAACAGATTCAAATAACGCGTTAAAACGCTAACGGAGTCCTAAAGTGCGTTCTTCGAGAAAACCCGAAAACGTGAATTTAAATAGTCAAACAACCCCGTAAAATTATAGTTGATTCAATGACTATAATTAAACATTAATGAGAGTTTAATAACCATTAAAATTAAAGAAACGAGAAAATTCCGGAAAACGGGCCCGGTTAGTGAATAGTGCTAAACCGGGTAAATAAACGAGCGTTTTCTGTAAAAGACGAAAAACGCTCCAGCTAGTACAGATATAGTGGGGCGGTTTTAATTAATTATGCAGCCCCCACTCACACTAAAAAGCTAGAAAGAAAAGAAAAGAGAAAGAAAAGAAAAAGGGGAAAAGTAGAAAAAGTGGAAAGACACTCTCTCTCCTCTCATTTTCTTTTCCCTCTCGTACTGCCTCCTCTTCTTCCTCCCTCTCTCTGCCGATCCTCTCTGTTCCCTGCCTCTTCCATGGCGATTTTGCATCCCTCTCCAAGCTCTCCACTTCTCTTCCTTGTACAAGCTACATTCATGCTCCAAATACAAAATAAATTACATATTCTTCATCCTCCCATCATTCTCTATCATTCCCTCTTTTCAAAATTCAAAAATGAAGAACTTCATCTCCATGGGTTTTTCCCATTTGAAGAGAAAAGCACACCATCTTGTAGCTTGGAGTCTCCTCTTTCAAACAAGGTAAAAAGTTTCAAGAGAAAAACTCATTTTTCCCATTTTCATGCCTTGGCCGATTCTTGCCCATTCTCACGCCTTGTTTCTTCTTATTTTGGAGCTTCATTTCAACCCGCCAATGGTGGGATAACCCCCTTCTTGGTTCAAGGGTGAGAACCCCTTTCAAAAAACTCCAAAGGTAAAACCATAACTTTGTGTTTTAAGCCCTTTGATTGAACTAAAATTTCCTAAGGGTTTAGATGATTAATTGAGTACATTTTTGTGTTTATTGAATGTTGGGATGGAGTTTGGCAACTCCATTCCCACTTGACCGAAGTTGAGAAGAGGAGGGGCAAGAGGAGAACTAAAAGAGAACTTGTGAAATTAAGGAAAGAAATCTACCTTAAGGCTTGTTTTTATATTGCTTTAGGTTTTGGGATGGGTAATTAAACTAATGAACCCAAATTATGAGTTGGAATCTATGTGGGAGAGTGTGTAAAGTTGATTTAAGAGAAAATTGTGAACTCGTGTTGATTTAAGGGTCTAAGTGCCAATGCATTTGGCCTTGGAGCTATATTGTTGTTTAATGAAGTTTTGAGGATATATTATGCTCTGATAGAACCCTTGTGCGTTTGGCTACATTAGGTTTGAAAAAAAATAATGACAAGATGAGGTTTGGGAGATGCTAAGTTTATGGGGAGGTTATGGCGAATTTTTAGTAGAAAATGGGTGTTGTGATGATGACTTGGTGAATGGGAGAATCTAGGTGTTTGTAGTGTTGAGTGGAGTGGTTTAATAGCCTTGCAATGGTATTTGGAGAACTAAGAGGAGTAGTACAAAAATCTGTAGCACAAGTGTTAGAAAAGACATGGATTTGGCTAAGAATGAATAAGAGTGTTAGGCTTGAGCAACAAAGTATGAACTTGGGTTTTGGAAGTGCATTGGTCTAAGAACGTGTTGGTGTGGTGAGTAAGAGATTTAGTAAGGTTGGTGGAAGTTTATGAAACAACAAAAGAAGTTTCATGTGCACTGTTGTGCTTAAGTGTAAACGGAAGAATTGAAAACTTGTATAAATTGACAAGAATTGAACGGTGAGTTTGACCAATGATTTGAGGAGGTTTAGTCAGTGTTTTAGTGTGTTTAAACATGTAGAAAACATGTGGAAAGTTTAGGAAATGATTAGAGGTGAATTATGGGTTGAAAACTGATCAAAAACTGTAAATTTTGACAGTTCCAGGGTTGGTCCGGGTTTGCAAATCGGTACGCAAACCCGGACCATAGCAAAAACACTGCAGAAGGCCATCCCAGGGGGTGGTCCGGGTTTGTAAACCCGGACACAAACCCGGACCACATGAAAAATTGTCCAGAAACTGAAATTCGTGGTTGGTCCGGGTTTGTAACCCCGGACACAAACCCGGACCATGCTAAAAACTTACCAGAATGTGTTTTAAAGTGTTGTTATGATGGGGAAATGAATGGTAATGGTTTTAGATGTTGATTAGGCCTTGTTTGGTGAGTTTTAAAGGCCCTAGAAGGTGTAAACAAGTGTTAGGGTGGATGTGAGAAAGTTGTGAGTTTAAGTACACAAAGTTAAACCGAAACAACGGGATAACGGGTTAAGTACGAGAGTAATAGAAATTTACGTACCGTAAGATTTTAATGTTAATGGAAACATTTGAAATAATACCAGTTGTTGGAACACTACCCGGGGAGCGTGAGGTGACGCGTTGGAGTAAATCCTCAGGAACACGGTAGAGTAACCCATGGTGTAAGGTATGGTTTTCTTGCAACCTATGTCCTACCGGATTACACCGGCTTGTATGCCAATGCGTTTTTCTGTGTGTTTGCTACCTTGCAAGATAAAGCATGAAATGAGTTTATAGTAATTCATTATTGTGGCATAATTAATTCCGATACCGCTTAACCTTAATTATGTGTTAAATAATAGTTAACCGACCTTAGGTTCACATAAGAGATCGGTATTCGGAATAAACGTCCCAACCCACGGGAACGTTCTAACTACGGCTATCCGTGCGTTGATGTATGTTGTGACTTTGTGTGATGTATGTGACTTGTTCAGTATGTTGTTGTTATTGGATACTGTTATCCGTGTTGTTGAAATGGGATGTGATTTTCCCTGATGTGTCTAACCGAGTTAGTAACACTTTGTGAGGTATGTATGTGATAAGTTCCATGAAGGAACCTTAACTAATAAGTATATGTTATGTATGGTGAGGAATCCGGTCGTTCCGGTCGCGCGTGGTGTTTGGGAGTTGATGTATATATGTGAATTAACTCCCACTCTGTTATGTTAGGGTTGTTTATCCCTCTTGGATGTTCGACCTCCCACTAGCTTAGCCAAAGCTTACCTACCCGACCTCCACATCGGGCTAGGAGGGAAATTATGTGTAATGTTGGTAGGGTGTTGATGCCTAAGTTCGCTTCGACTCCCTCTTTATTATGTTACGGTTGTTTTTCCTCCTTGAATTACAACCACCCACAAGCTTAACCAAGGCTTACCTACCTCATCATTATTGGAGCTAGGGGAAATTGTGCAAGGTGTGATCGGTCCTATATGAGGCCGCCACACCTAAGTAAAGAAAATGTATGTATGTTGTGCTCGGGCTTCTATCACCCCGGCACTCTCTAAGTAAAGTTTATGTTCTCTAAGAAAAATGGAACTAAGCTGTGTGTATGTCATCAAGTGAAGTGTATGGTTATGTTGTATGTGCTAATCTTGTGTTTGTGTCCTACTAATGGATGTTTGCTTTTAAGCATGAAGTATGTGTGTAGTTGTGTATGTTTAAATAAAATCAATCGCATGCTAAGACGACAATTAGTTGTGCGTGGCCCGGTAGCATGCGGGCTGCGGGATTACCATACCAGCAAAGGTGCTGAGCCCCTTGGGGGCCACCCTTTCTTCTCTTTCCTGTTTCAGGTACAAGGAACTGGAGGCCGTTCGAGAGTAGGACGGGGTAGTTGATTGTATGTGGGTAGTCATGAAAATTGTGGATGTGCTATAGGTGTAGTAAGACCGAAATTGTATCGGCGTTAGTTGGTAATTACTCGGTACAGTTGTAATGTAAGTGTATAATGAATGTTGAACATGGAACGGGATTAATGTGTAGTTGCTCGGGAGTTTAGTCCATCAGACCGGTACGATGTATGTATGTTAGCCTTGTTAGTCACGTGGGTGGCTAACGGCGTGTAACACCAAGGAGTTAAGTTATGTTGTGAGTTATGATTTCTGCTGCAAGTGTTGTTAAGTGTGTTGTTTGTAGTTGGGGTGTTACAAAAAGTGGTATCAGAGCGAAGTATCGCTCTGATGACTGAATTACCGAGCTTAGGTAGTACCGAGTTAAGAGTTTAGTACTTTGGGTTAAGGGGTGAGTGATAGCGTGGGAAGTACGCTAGTTAGGAAATGCCAGTGTGTACTGGATACCTACGATATCCATCCCGCCCTCCACAAACCCTATTTTATAACTCGGAAAGAATGCCAGAGAGATGAAAGTCCTCTCTTACCCGGGAATACCCGATCTAGCTGTTATTAAGTATCCTTATAAGTACGGAGAACCTGTCACATGGTAGATTCCGAAGGGCGTGAACCCCGAAGACGGTTCCATTTGAACAATATTAACCGCTCTTGTTAGCGAAAAATGAAGAATCTTATGCATAAGAGAATGGAATTTCCGGCACCCTGGGTCGACATGCGAAGCAGTCGAGGACAACCAGCTTGCAAGCACTAACCGTGCAACAGTGGAGAAGTGAAGTAGTAGAACCCGAGACGAGTGTCTACGGGACTACAATGTTGACTAACACACCAACGGTACACCAACCGAGCAAAGAACTACGACGCAGTACGAGGAGGATACAATACTAAGAAAAGGGGTCTCCCAGAATGGGAAACGCCCTAGTTAATGGTTATCATGTAAAGACAGTGACAGAAGATTATTGTTAAGGCTGTAAGATCAAGCAAGGCCAGCAAGGCCACTGATATTAGTGCGGATGAAAACAATACCGCAACCAATGTGTATTGAACCGATAACCAGCTAGCATGGCGCACTTGCCATGGCAAGTGCTGCTATGACAAGGCTGTACGGAAAATTTTAAACAACTACCGGTACTTAGTAAAGTACCATGAAGTTAAGTGAGATTATCGTAACCGTGGAAGGGCTTAATAGCCTGACCTCAGTACTTGGAAATACACCAGTCAGCAGGAAGCTAGACTCGGTTAAGGCAAGGAAACGTTGTAAAACCAGGAGAATTTTTCTTTCAACTTAAATCCATTTTCCAAACCTTTTTCAAAACCAGATTTTCTTTCAAACCCATTTTATTTCAATTCGTCTTTTTCTTTAAACCAATCCAGAAGACCTACACGGGCTTCAGTGCCACATGGTAGGTAAGTTTTACCCAGTTACATTTAAAATAACCGGATGGAAACCGGTAAACCCAAGGGTAACAACCCGAGGAATGGATTGAGTTCATAATAATACAACAGTGGATACATTTCCCTTGATTAAGTTCGGGAAGCATGGAATGCATATTATCACAGGATAATATAAGAGGAGTTGACAACAGAATACTTCACCTAGGCATGTGACGGACACTACAAGTGTACCAACAGTAATGTGGGACGACCGCACTCCAATAGGAGCTTGTGGGCCTGACAAACCTTCTTATGGGGTAGTCGGGTAAGTAGCAATGTATCAGTAGGATACCCCATGTATGTATACGAGTGGAGTCTGGAACACGGGAAGTAGTCGACTCCATACTACGGTCCGAAGTAAAAGTCAGACAAGAGTAATAAACTACCATCGAATGGTTGAAGTAAAGGAACCCAGTTAAGTTAAGAGGACTAAAGGGATTAGTGAGTTATTGCGAGGAAATGTTTAAGAATCTAGAAGTGTGAAGTGCACTGACTAGAAAGTAAAGACATCGCATATGTCTCAAGGATCTGGTTGGATGAACACAATAGCTGGAGTAAGTACCCAGCCTATATATGGTGAGGCAGATGCCTACTATGGATATGTTAATTTGCAATGATCGGGATGAGACTCCCGAGATGATCACTAGAGATATCAATCTCACTAAGGAGAATATTCAACCCAGCAAAGAACGCGGGGCGAAGTAGAAATTAAACATACCAATGAGTGCAAGCCAGATGAAAAGGCATAACCTAATAACACCCAGGAGTTATCCTTAAAAGGGTGTTTGGGTCAACAATGGTTGAACAAGATACGTGACAGAAACGCAAAGGCTGAAATTAACACCAAGTTTAAACACAAGTCGTTAGAGGGAAGTCTGACATCCTTGAAGGGGCATCCCATGAAAGGAACCACGATACTACGACCTTGTCATGGAGCCCAATACCAATCTAAACCATGTAAAGTGTGTGGACAGCCTACAACGGGCAGAGCACAAGGCAATAAGGCTTAAAAGCCACAAATCGAATGTGTTAAGAAAATGATTTTGATCACAGAAGTTTACGTTATATAAGTAAGTAAGCGGATAACGAACCACTGCTTAAAGTGTGGGGACACCTCTTGATATTGTGAGACCGCAACAGCGGTAGTTATGTGAACTAAATTCAGAGAATGTGCTAAGAGTTGACCATGTTGTTACTACGAAAAGACGTATTCGTACCAGTTGTGCAGACGGAAAGGGTGATAAGCCTAATGGCAACCACCATAGGTGTGGGATGCTAGATGTGTAATGAACAACGCTCAAGGAGCATAGAGGCTCGAAGAGTAGAGTATTCAGCAGTCAGCCGAATAAGTGGCAAAACACAGTGTAATAGCGCAAGCTAATATAATAGCGGATGCAGTGTAAGTTAATGTTATACAATGAGTAAGAGCACGGTGCGCAGTAAGCGACCGTTGCATAAGTATTGTTAAATAATAATGTGGCAAATAAGACTAGTTATGAGTGAAACTCAATGGGCATACAAGGTAAGTGACAACAAACTGACTGGGCAATAAGCCAATGGTCGGTACTATGTGATAAGGAACACAGTGTGAATTCCTATTGCAATCGCATAAGAGATTTACTGTCAAGAGTTTACGCCTCTACAATCTGTATGACTGAGTGTTTTGGTATTGCACTTGCGCGGTAATAATCGAGTGTGATAGCTAGGAAGTTTGGGAAATGTTAATCGTGATGGAAGAACAAAGACTTATAATGTGATAAGACCAATGCACAAGAAATGCAAGGTCGTACCAATGAAAGAACATTGGTACAGAACCAAGTGTGGAGACATGATTAAAATGAGTGACTACAGTAGCACTACATGCCAAACACCGGTATGGAACATACCTCAATTGTTCGATATAACCGAAAGAGTACTACTCATTAGGTAGTAGCTCAAATTCAACCGACAGTAAGTCGGAAGAAATCAAGTAAGTCATTATGGAATACAGTAAATTATCATGGAAGTGGATAGGAAGTATGTAACTCACCGAGTTCGCTCACGGTAAGAAATACCACGCGTCGGTTGAGAACCCGTTATTACCAAGTTGAAGGTGATAATCGGAGATGTACAATATGGTAAGAATGACGCATGGGGGCAAACTAAGCCATAAAGTTACCAAGAGTTGCGCAGCAGAAACTAGTGAGCCAGCAATTCAAGGGTTGGATGTGTGTAGCGAATATGAGTGGATGGCTATTTATTAACGCCTAGAAACCCCACAGGCCTGAACCGAAACCGGCTACGAGTTAAACAAACTCTGGTGAAAATTCTTGGTTTAGGGACTAAACCGCCAATATGGTTAAGATCCTCTAACCAGAACACGTTGTAACAGACCGCGTGGAGATATAACACTTCACGACGGTAGAACATTTTAAACCAATGTTAAGTGATTGATTACGTGGGCGTAATCTCTTTTAAGGGGGGTAGAGCGCAAAACCGTTTAGTGTGTTTTACCGTACAAGTGTACGTGAACTATGGTGTGCATAACACAAAATAATTTATTTTGATGATTGATGTGTGTGTTACATAAACATACACATTCATTCATGGTTTAATGGTGGTAATTGCGCACAGAAGATGCGAATACCATGTAATAAGTGTGTTTATTGTGTTAACGGATGTGTGTGAAAGTATAAGTATAAGGGAGTAGAAAAACTCCCGGGGAACTAAAACCCCGACAGTATATGTTCATATGATACCAAATGTAATATTGTGTATTATATTTTGATAAAAAAAGTATATATGGATATATGTATATATACAGTGCTGTGATTTATGAAGGGGCATGAAACCGACATAGAACCTAGTGATAATGGAATTCCCTAGGTAACTTCGATTAAGTTGAATTTGGAGGATGATTGATAGACGGAGTTCTATCCCTTGGAGATGTAATGATTATGACTAGATGGATTAAAAGATAGAAAATGGTATATGCTTGAATTATTGTTGTTTGAAAATGAAGTGGGAGGTGAAACTTGATTATCATGAGATCAAGGGAAGCCGAACTCAAATTGGGGTGGAGATAGTTCAACACTGATGTTGATCACATTAGTGTTGGATGATTCTTGAAACTCCCTATAAGTGGTCACAAATAACCACATCAAGAATAAGATGCAGTTAACAATAATTGGACTTGGAGTTGTATTGTGTTTTCAAAGAATTTTAAATTGGTGGTTTTAGATTTTCAATTGGTATTTTCAAGACTTCAATTAATATTCCAAGATTCTTAAGTGGTATTTTCAAAGGAAGGACTACTTTTACTTGACCTTGTAAAAAGGATTTTCAACTGGTATTTTCCAATAAAGGATTTCATTCTACTTAACCTCATATAGAGTATTTTCGTATTACTTGCTCACGAGCTGAGGACGTATGAGCCTTTGTCTTCGGACTGGCGACATGAGAAGTATATTTTAAAGATGTATGCAATTGTTTTGATCTCCCAAATAAACGGGGACCAGAAGTGTCCATCGCGACCGGGTTCTGCGGGATCACAGTGTATATGTACTCAACATGGGTCTCGAACCCATGAAGAGAGGGAAAAGGAATTTCTGGTTGTTATACATGCTAAGACATGTTGTGTGGTATATATAATAAATATTGTTTTGACCTCGAGTCCTAATGTGGTTGAGTTCCGGAAGTGTTATGTTACCAGGACCTAAGTGTCTAAAGGTTGTTATGTTATTAAGACCTAAGTGTCTAAATGTTGTTATGTTACCCAGACCTAAGAGTAAGGGTTGTCATGTAGGTACAATGTTGTTAAGGTACCCGGACCACTAAGTCCGAGGTTATTATGTAAGTATGTCATGTGTGGATGTGGATATATTACCCGGATTGTTAATTCCGAGGTTGTTATGTAAAAGTGTGTTTTGGTATGGAAGTTGTATCTTGTAAGTAAACCCGGTATTCTAATTAACGGATGCTAGTAAGTTGTGAACTTTGGGGACAAAGTTCTTTTAAGGGGGGTAGATTGAAATACCCCAAACCTTAATATATTAATTAATTATGTAATTATGATTTTCTAAGGCTAATTAAGTCCTTAAGATCATTGGTGAAGAAATAAAAACCAAAAAGAAAAAGAAAATGCGTAAAAGTCACAAAACGTGAAAACGTATTTAATTATTTAGGAGGTATAAAACCTTCACTGGGTTTATAAATATATTTTTATACCCTAATTACACATTAATAACATGGGAAAAAATTCTGGAAGAAAACGGATTCAAATAACGCGTTAAAACGCTAACGGAGTCCTAAAGTGCGTTCTTCGAGAAAACCCGAAAACGTGACTTTAAATAGTCAAACGACCCCGTAAAATTATAGTTGATTCAATGACTATAATTAAACATTAATGAGAGTTTAATAACCATTAAAATTAAAGAAACGAGAAAATTCCGGAAAACGGGCCCGGTTAGTGAATAGTGCTAAACCGGGTAAATAAACGAGCGTTTTCTGTAAAAGACGAAAAACGCTAGCTAGTACAGATATAGTGGGGCGGTTTTAATTAATTAAGCAGCCCCCACTCACACTAAAAAGCTAGAAAGAAAAGAAAAGAGAAAGAAAAGAAAAAGGGGAAAAGTAGAAAAAGTGGAAAGACACTCTCTCTCCTCTCATTTTCTTTTCCCTCTCGTACTGTCTCCTCTTCTTCCTCCCTCTCTCTGCCGATCCTCTCTGTTCCCTGCCTCTTCCATGGCGATTTTGCATCCCTCTCCAAGCTCTCCACTTCTCTTCCTTGTACAAGCTACATTCATGCTCCAAATACAAAATAAATTACATATTCTTCATCCTCCCATCATTCTCTATCATTCCCTCTTTTCAAAATTGAAAATGAAGAAATTCATCTCCATGGGTTTTTCCCATTTGAAGAGAAAAGCACACCATCTTGTAGCTTGGAGTCTCCTCTTTCAAACAAGGTAAAAAGTTTCAAGAGAAAAACTCATTTTTCCCATTTTCATGCCTTGGCCGATTCTTGCCCATTCTCACGCCTTGTTTCTTCTTATTTTGGAGCTTCATTTCAACCCGCCAATGGTGGGATAACCCCCTTCTTGGTTCAAGGGTGAGAACCCCTTTCAAAAATCTCCAAAGGTAAAACCCTAACTTTGTGTTTTAAGCCCTTTGATTGAACTAAAATTTCCTAAGGGTTTAGATGATTAATTGAGTACGTTTTTGTGTTTATTGAATGTTGGGATGGAGTTTGGCAACTCCATTCCCACTTGACCGAAGTTGAGAAGAGGAGGGGCAAGAGGAGAACTAAAAGAGAACTTGTGAAATTAAGGTAAGAAATCTACCTTAAGGCTTGTTTTTATATTGCTTTAGGTTTTGGGATGGGTAATTAAACTAATGAACCCAAATTATGAGTTGGAATCTATGTGGGAGAGTGTGTAAAGTTGATTTAAGAGAAAATTGTGAACTCGTGTTGATTTAAGGGCCTAAGTGCCAATGCATTTGGCCTTGGAGCTATATTGTTGTTTAATGAAGTTTTGAGGATATATTATGCTCTGATAGAACCTTGTGGTTTGGCTAGATTAGGTTTGAAAAAAAATAATGACAAGAAGAGGTTTGGGAGATGCTAAGTTTATGGGGAGGTTATGGCGAATTTTTAGTAGAAAATGAGTGTTGTGATGATGACTTGGTGAATGGGAGAATCTAGGTGTTTGTAGTGTTGAGTGGAGTGGTTTAATAGCCTTGCAATGGTATTTGGAGAACTAAGAGGAGTAGTACAAAAATCTGTAGCACAAGTGTTAGAAAAGTCATGGATTTGGCTAAGAATGAATAAGAGTGTTAGGCTTGAGCAACAAAGTATGAACTTGGGTTTTGGAAGTGTATTGGTCTAAGAACGTGTTGGTGTGGTGAGTAAGAGATTTAGTAAGGTTGGTGGAAGTTTATGAAACAACAAAAGAAGTTTCATGTGCACTGTTGTGCTTAAGTGTAACAAAGAATGAAAACTGTATAAATTGACAAGAATTGAATGGTGAGTTTGACCAACGATTTGAGGAGGTTTAGTCAGTGTTTTAGTGTGTTTAAACATGTAGAAAACATGTGGAAAGTTTAGGAAATGATTAGAGGTGATTATGGGTTGAAAACTGATCAAAAACTGTAAATTTTGACAGTTCCAGGGTTGGTCCGGGTTTGCAAATCGGTACGCAAACCCGGACCATGGCAAAAACACGGCAGAAGGCCATCCCAGGGGGTGGTCCGGGTTTGTAAACCCGGACACAAACCCGGACCACATGAAAAATTGTCCAGAAAGTGAAATCCGTGGTTGGTCCGGGTTTGTAACCCCGGACACAAACCCGGACCATGCTAAAAACTTACCAGAATGTGTTTTAAAGTGTTGTTATGATGGGGAAGTGAATGGTAATGGTTTTAGATGTTGATTAGGCCTTGTTTGGTGAGTTTTAAAGGCCCTAGAAGGTGTAAACAAGTGTTAGGGTGGATGTGAGAAAGTTGTGAGTTTAAGTACACAAAGTTAAACCGAAACAACGGGATAACGGGTTAAGTACGGGAGTAATAGAAATTTACGTACCGTAAGATTTTGATGTTAATGGAAACATTTGAAATAATACCAGTTGTTGGAACACTACCCGGGGAGCGTGAGGTGACGCGTTGGAGTAAATCCTCGGGAACACGGTAGAGTAACCCATGGTGTAAGGTATGGTTTTCTTGCAACCTGTGTCCTACCGGATTACACCGGCTTGTATGCCAATGTGTTTTTCTGTGTGTTGCCACCTTACAAGATAAAGCATGAAATGAGTTTATAGTAATTCATTCCGATACCGCTTAACCTTAATTATGTGTTAAATAATAGTTAACCGACCTTAGGTTCACATAAGAGATCGGTATTCGGAATAAACGTCCCAACCCACGGGAACGTTCTAACTACGGCTATCCGTGCGTTAGTGTATGTTGTGACTTTGTGTGATGTATGTGACTTGTTCAGTATGTTGTTGTTATTGGATACTGTTATCCGTGTTGTTGAAATGGGATGTGATTTTCCCCGATGTGTCTAACCGAGTTAGTAACACTTTGTGAGGTATGTATGTGATAAGTTCCATGAAGGAACCTTAACTAATAAGTATATGTTATGTATGGTGAGGAATCCGGTCGTTCCGGTCGCGCGTGTTGTTTGGGAGTTGATGTATATATGTGAATTAACTCCCACTCTGTTATGTTAGGGTTGTTTTCCTTCTTGGATTTCGACCTCCCACTAGCTTAGCCAAAGCTTACCTACCCGACCTCCACATCGGGCTAGGAGGGAAATATGTGTAATGTTGGTAGGGTGTTGATGCCTAAGTTCGCTTCGACTCCCTCTTTATTATGTTACGGTTGTTTTTCCTCCTTGAATTACAACCACCCACAAGCTTAACCAAGGCTTACCTACCTCATCATTATTGGAGCTAGGGGAAATTGTGCAAGGTGTGATCGGTCCTATATGAGGCCGCCACACCTAAGTAAAGAAAATGTATGTATGTTGTGCTCGGGCTTCTATCACCCCGGCACTCTAAGTAAAGTTTATGTTCTCTAAGAAGAATGGAACTAAGTTGTGTGTATGTATCAAGTGAAGTGTATGGTTATGTTGTTGTGTGCTAATCTTGTGTTTGTGTCCTACTAATGGATGTTTGCTTTTAAGCATGAAGTATGTGTGTAGTTGTGTATGTTTAAATAAAATCAATCGCATGCTAAGACGACAATTAGTTGTGCGTGGCCCGGTAGCATGCGGGCTGCGGGATTACCATACCAGCAAAGGTGCTGAGCCCCTTGGGGGCCCCCTTTCTTCTCTATCCTGTTTCAGGTACAAGGAACTGGAGGCCGTTCGAGAGTGACGGGGTAGTTGATTGTATTGGGGTAGTCATGAAAATTGTGGATGTGCTATAGGTGTAGTAAGACCGAAATTGTATCGGCGTTAGTTGGTAATTACTCGGTACAGTTGTAATGTAGTGTATAATGAATGTTGAACATGGAACGGGATTAATGTGTAGTTGCTCGGGAGTTTAGTCCATCAGACCGGTACGATGTATGTATGTTAGCCTTGTTAGTCACGTGGGTGGCTAACGCGTGTAACACCAAGGAGTTAATTATGTTGTGAGTTATGATTCCGCTGCAAGTGTTGTTAAGTGTGTTGTTTGTAGTTGGGGTGTTACAAAAAGTGTATCAGAGCGAAGTAATCGCTCTGATGACTGAATACCAGCCAGGTAGTACCGGGTTAAGAGTTTAGTACTTTGGGTTAAGGGGTGAGTGATAGCGTGGGAAGTACGCTAGTTAGGAAATGCCAGTGTGTACTGGATACCTACGATATCCATCCCGCCCTCCACAAACCCTATTTTATAACTCGGAAAGAATGCCAGAGAGATGAAAGTCCTCTTTACCCGGGAATACCCGATCTAGCTGTTATTAAGTATCCTTATAAGTACGGAGAACCTGTCACATGGTAGATTCCGAAGGGCGTGAACCCCGAAGACGGTTCCATTTGAACAATATTAACCGCTCTTGTTAGCGAAAATGAAGAATCTTATGCATAAGAGAATGAATTTCCGGCACCCTGGGTCGACATGCGAAGCAGTCGAGGACAACCAGCTTGCAAGCACTAACCGTGCAACAGTGGAGAAGTGAAGTAGTAGAACCCGAGACGAGTGTCTATGGGACTACAATGTTGACTAACACACCAACGGTACACCAACCGAGCAAAGAACTACGACGTAGTACGAGGAGGATACAATACTAAGAAAAGGGGTCTCCCAGAATGGGAAACGCCCTAGTTAATGGTTATCATGTAAAGACAGTGACAGAAGATTATTGTTAAGGCTGTAAGATCAAGCAAGGCCAGCAAGGCCACTGATATTAGCGGATGAAAACAATACCCAACCAATGTGTATTGAACCGATAACCAGCTAGCATGGCGCACTTGCCATGGCAAGTGCTGCTATGACAAGGCTGTACGGAAAATTTTAAACAACTACCGGTACTTAGTAAAGTACCATGAAGTTAAGTGAGATTATCGTAACCGTGGAAGGGCTTAATAGCCTGACCTCAGTACTTGGAAATACACCAGTCAGCAGGAAGCTAGACTCGGTTAAGGCAAGGAAACGTTGTAAAACCAGGAGAATTTTTCTTTCAACTTAAATCCATTTTCCAAACCTTTTTCAAAACCAGATTTTCTTTCAAACCCATTTTATTTCAATTCGTCTTTTTCTTTAAACCAATCCAGAAGACCTACACGGGCTTCAGTGCCACATGGTAGGTAAGTTTACCCAGTTACATTTAAAATAACCGGATGGAAACCGGTAAACCCAAGGGTAACAACCCGAGGAATGGATTGAGTTCATAATAATACAACAGTGGATACATTTCCCTTGATTAAGTTCGGGAAGCATGGAATGCATATTATCACAGGATAATATAAGAGGAGTTGACAACAGAATACTTCACCTAGGCGTGTGACGGACACTACGAGTGTACCAACAGTAATGTGGGACGACCGCACTCCAATAGGAGCTTGTGGGCCTGACAAACCTTCTTATGGGGTAGTCGGGTAAGTAGCAATGTATCAGTAGGATACCCCATGTATGTATACGAGTGGAGTCTGGAACACGGGAAGTAGTCGACTCCATACTACGGTCCGAAGTAAAAGTCAGACAAGAGTAATAAACTACCATCGAATGGTTGAAGTAAGGAACCCAGTTAAGTTAAGAGGACTAAAGGGATTAGTGAGTTATTGCGAGGAAATGTTTAAGAATCTAGAAGTGTGAAGTGCACTGACTAGAAAGTAAAGACATCGCATATGTCTCAAGGATCTGGTTGGATGAACACAATAGCTGGAGTAAGTACCCAGCCTATATATGGTGAGGCAGATGCCTACTATGGATATGTTAATTTGCAATGATCGGGATGAGACTCCCGAGATGATCACTAGAGATATCAATCTCACTAAGGAGATATTCAACCCAGCAAAGAACGCGGGGCGAAGTAGAAATTAAACTACCAATGAGTGCAAGCCAGATGAAAAGGAAAGGCATAACCTAATAACACCCAGGTTATCCTTAAAAGGGTGTTTGGGTCAACAATGGTTGAACAAGATACGTGACAGAAACGCAAAGGCTGAAATTAACACCAAGTTTAAACACAAGTCGTTAGAGGGAAGTCTGACATCCTTGAAGGGGCATCCCATGAAAGGAACCACGATACTACGACCTTGTCATGGAGCCCAATACCAATCTAAACCATGTAAAGTGTGTGGACAGCCTACAACGGGCAGACCAGAAGGCAATAAGGCTTAAAAGCCACAAATCGAATGTGTTAAGAAAATGATTTTGATCACAGAAGTTTACGTTATATAAGTAAGTAAGCGGATAACGAACCACTGCTTAAAGTGTGGGGACACCTCTTGATATTGTGAGACCGCAACAGCGGTAGTTATGTGAACTAAATTCAGAGAATGTGTTAAGAGTTGACCATGTTGTTACTACGAAAAGAAGTATTCGTACCAGTTGTGCAGACGGAAAGGGTGATAAGCCTAATGGCAACCACCATAGGTGTGGGATGCTAGATGTGTAATGAACAACGCTCAAGGAGCATAGAGGCTCGAAGAGTAGAGTATTCAGCAGTCAGCCGAATAAGTGGCAAAACACAGTGTAATAGCGCAAGCTAATATAATAGCGGATGCAGTGTAAGTTAATGTTATACAATGAGTAAGAGCACGGTGCGCAGTAAGCGACCGTTGCATAAGTATTGTTAAATAATAATGTGGCAAATAAGACTAGTTATGAGTGAAACTCAATGGGCATACAAGGTAAGTGACAACAAACTGACTGGGCAATAAGCCAATGGTCGGTACTATGTGATAAGGAACACAGTGTGAATTCCTATTGCAATCGCATAAGAGATTTACTGTCAAGAGTTTACGCCTCTACAATCTGTATGACTGAGTGTTTTGGTATTGCACTTGCGCGGTAATAATCGAGTGTGATAGCTAGGAAGTTTAGGAAATGTTAATCGTGATGGAAGAACAAAGACTTATAATGTGATAAGACCAATGCACAAGAAATGCAAGGTCGTACCAATGAAAGAACATTGGTATAGAACCAAGTGTGGAGACATGATTAAAATGAGTGACTACAGTAGCACTACATGCCAAACACCGGTATGGAACATACCTCAATTGTTCGAAATAACCGAAAGAGTACTACTCATTAGGTAGTAGCTCAAATTCAACCGACAGTAAGTCGGAAGAAATCAAGTAAGTCGTTATGGAATACAGTAAATTATCATGGAAGTGGATAGGAAGTATGTAACTCACCGAGTTCACTCACGGTAAGAAATACCACGCGTCGGTTGAGAACCCGTTATTACCAAGTTGAAGGTGATAATCGGAGATGTACAATATGGTAAGAATGACGCATGGGGGCAAACTAAGCCATAAAGTTACCAAGAGTTGCGCAGCAGAAACTAGTGAGCCAGCAATTCAAGGGTTGGATGTGTGTAGCGAATATGAGTGGATGGCTATTTATTAACGCCTAGAAACCCCACAGGCCTGAACCGAAACCGGCTACGAGTTAAACAAACTCTGGTGAAAATTCTTGGTTTAGGGACTAAACCGCCAATATGGTTAAGATCCTCTAACCAGAACACGTTGTATAACAGACCGCGTGGAGATATAACACTTCACGACGGTAGAACATTTTAAACCAATGTTAAGTGATTGATTACGTGGGCGTAATCTCTTTTAAGGGGGGTAGAGCGCAAAACCGTTTAGTGTGTTTTACCGTACAAGTGTACGTGAACTATGGTGTGCATAACACAAAATAATTTATTTTGATGATTGATGTGTGTGTTACATAAACATACACATTCATTCATGGTTTAATGGTGGTAATTGCGCACAGAAGATGCGAATACCGTTGTAATAAGTGTGTTTATTGTGTTAACGGATGTGTGTGAAAGTATAAGTATAAGGGAGTAGAAAAACTCCCGGGGAACTAAAACCCCGACAGTATATGTTCATATGATACCAAATGTAATATTGTGTATTATATTTTGATAAAAAAAGTATATATGGATATATGTATATACAGTGCTGTGATTTATGAAGGGGCATGAAACCGACATAGAACCTAGTGATAATGGAATTCCCTAGGTAACTTCGATTAAGTTGAATTTGGAGGATGATTGATAGACGGAGTTCTATCCCTTGGAGATGTAATGATTATGACTAGATGGATTAAAAGATAGAAAATGGTATATGCTTGAATTAGTTGTTGTTTGAAAATGAAGTGGGAGGTGAAACTTGATTATCATGAGATCAAGGGAAGCCGAACTCAAATTGGGGTGGATGATAGTTCAACACTGATGTTGATCACATTAGTGTTGGATGATTCTTGAAACTCCCTATAAGTGGTCACAAATAACCACATCAAGAATAAGATGCAGTTAACAATAATTGGACTTGGAGTTGTATTGTGTTTTCAAAGAATTTTAAATTGGTGGTTTTAGATTTTCAATTGGTATTTTCAAGACTTCAATTAATATTCCAAGATTCTTAAGTGGTATTTTCAAAGGAAGGACTACTTTTACTTGACCTTGTAAAAAGGATTTTCAACTGGTATTTTCCAATAAAGGATTTCATTCTACTTAACCTCATATAGAGTATTTTCGTATTACTTGCTCACGAGCTGAGGACGTATGAGCCTTTGTCTTCGGACTGGCGACATGAGAAGTATATTTTAAAGATGTATGCAATTGTTTTGATCTCCCAAATAAACGGGGACCAGAAGTGTCCATCGCGACCGGGTTCTGCGGGATCACAGTGTATATGTACTCAACATGGGTCTCGAACCCATGAAGAGAGGGAAAAGGAATTTCTGGTTGTTATACATGCTAAGACATGTTGTGTGGTATATATAATAAATATTGTTTTGACCTCGAGTCCTAATGTGGTTGAGTTCCGGAAGTGTTATGTTACCAGGACCTAAGTGTCTAAAGGTTGTTATGTTATTAAGACCTAAGTGTCTAAATGTTGTTATGTTACCCAGACCTAAGAGTAAGGGTTGTCATGTAGGTACAATGTTGTTAAGGTACCCGGACCACTAAGTCCGAGGTTATTATGTAAGTATGTCATGTGTGGATGTGGATATATTACCCGGATTGTTAATTCCGAGGTTGTTATGTAAAAGTGTGTTTTGGTATGGAAGTTGTATCTTGTAAGTAAACCCGGTATTCTAATTAACGGATGCTAGTAAGTTGTGAACTTTGGGGACAAAGTTCTTTTAAGGGGGGTAGATTGAAATACCCCAAACCTTAATATATTAATTAATTATGTAATTATGATTTTCTAAGGCTAATTAAGTCCTTAAGATCATTGGTGAAGAAATAAAAACCAAAAAGAAAAAGAAAATGCGTAAAAGTCACAAAACGTGAAAACGCGTATTTAATTATTTAGGAGGTATAAAACCTTCACTGGGTTTATAAATATATTTTTATACCCTAATTACACATTAATAACATGTGGGAAAAAATTCTGGAAGAAAACGGATTCAAATAACGCGTTAAATCGCTAACGGAGTCCTAAAGTGCGTTCTTCGAGAAAACCCAAAAACGTGACTTTAAATAGTCAAACGACCCCGTAAAATTATAGTTGATTCAATGACTATAATTAAACATTAATGAGAGTTTAATAACCATTAAAATTAAAGAAACGAGAAAATTCCGGAAAACGGGCCCGGTTAGTGAATAGTGCTAAACCGGGTAAATAAACGAGCGTTTTCTGTAAAAGACGAAAAACGCTCTAGCTAGTACAGATATAGTCGGGCGGTTTTAATTAATTAAGCAGCCCCCACTCACACTAAAAAGCTAGAAAGAAAAGAAAAGAGAAAGAAAAGAAAAAGGGGAAAAGTAGAAAAAGTGGAAAGACACTCTCTCTCCTCTCATTTTCTTTTCCCTCTCGTACTGTCTCCTCTTCTTCCTCCCTCTCTCTGCCGATCCTCTCTGTTCCCTGCCTCTTCCATGGCGATTTTGCATCCCTCTCCAAGCTCTCCACTTCTCTTCCTTGTACAAGCTACATTCATGCTCCAAATACAAAATAAATTACATATTCTTCATCCTCCCATCATTCTCTATCATTCCCTCTTTTCAAAATTTGAAAATGAAGAAATTCATCTCCATGGGTTTTTCCCATTTGAAGAGAAAAGCACACCATCTTGTAGCTTGGAGTCTCTCTTTCAAACAAGGTAAAAAGTTTCAAGAGAAAAACTCATTTTTCCCATTTTCATGCCTTGGCCGATTCTTGCCCATTCTCACGCCTTGTTTCTTCTTATTTTGGAGCTTCATTTCAACCCGCCAATGGTGGGATAACCCCCTTCTTGGTTCAAGGGTGAGAACCCCTTTCAAAAATCTCCAAAGGTAAAACCCTAACTTTGTGTTTTAAGCCCTTTGATTGAACTAAAATTTCCTAAGGGTTGATGATTAATTGAGTACGTTTTTGTGTTTATTGAATGTTGGGATGGAGTTTGGCAACTCCATTCCCACTTGACCGAAGTTGAGAAGAGGAGGGGCAAGAGGAGAACTAAAAGAGAACTTGTGAAATTAAGGTAAGAAATCTACCTTAAGGCTTGTTTTTATATTGCTTTAGGTTTTGGGATGGGTAATTAAACTAATGAACCCAAATTATGAGTTGGAATCTATGTGGGAGAGTGTGTAAAGTTGATTTAAGAGAAAATTGTGAACTCGTGTTGATTTAAGGGCCTAAGTGCCAATGCATTTGGCCTTGGAGCTATATTGTTGTTTAATGAAGTTTTGAGGATATATTATGCTCTGATAGAACACTTGTGGGTTTGGCTAGATTAGGTTTGAAAAAAAATAATGACAAGAAGAGGTTTGGGAGATGCTAAGTTTATGGGGAGGTTATGGCGAATTTTTAGTAGAAAATGAGTGTTGTGATGATGACTTGGTGAATGGGAGAATCTAGGTGTTTGTAGTGTTGAGTGGAGTGGTTTATAGCCTTGCAATGGTATTTGGAGAACTAAGAGGAGTAGTACAAAAATCTGTAGCACAAGTGTTAGAAAAGTCATGGATTTGGCTAAGAATGAATAAGAGTGTTAGGCTTGAGCAACAAAGTATGAACTTGGGTTTTGGAAGTGTATTGGTCTAAGAACGTGTTGGTGTGGTGAGTAAGAGATTTAGTAAGGTTGGTGGAAGTTTATGAAACAACAAACGAAGTTTCATGTGCACTGTTGTGCTTAAGTGTAACAGAAAGAATGGAAAACTTGTATAAATTGACAAGAATTGAATGGTGAGTTTGACCAACGATTTGAGGAGGTTTAGTCAGTGTTTTAGTGTGTTTAAACATGTAGAAAACATGTGGAAAATTTAGGAAATGATTAGAGGTGAATTATGGGTTGAAAACTGATCAAAAACTGTAAATTTTGACAGTTCCAGGGTTGGTCCAGGTTTGCAAATCGGTACGCAAACCCGGACCATAGCAAAAACACGGCAGAAGGCCATCCCAGGGGGTGGTCCGGGTTTGTAAACCTGGACACAAACCCGGACCACATGAAAAATTGTCCAGAAAGTGAAATCCGTGTTTGGTCCGGGTTTGTAACCCCGGACACAAACCCGGACCATGCTAAAAACATACCAGAATGTGTTTTTAAGTGTTGTTATGATGGGGAAGTGAATGGTAATGGTTTTAGATGTTGATTAGGCCTTGTTTGGTGAGTTTTTAAGGCCCTAGAAGGTGTAAACAAGTGTTAGGGTGGATGTGAGAAAGTTGTGAGTTTAAGTACACAAAGTTAAACCGAAACAACGGGATAACGGGTTAAGTACGGGAGTAATAGAAATTTACGTACCGTAAGATTTTGATGTTAATGGAAACATTTGAAATAATACCAGTTGTTGGAACACTACCCGGGGAGCGTGAGGTGACGCGTTGGAGTAAATCCTCGGGAACATGGTAGAGTAACCCATGGTGTAAGGTATGGTTTTCTTGCAACCTGTGTCCTACCGGATTACACCGGCTTGTATGCCAATGTGTTTTTTTGTGTCTTTGCCACCTTGCAAGATAAAGCATGAAATGAGTTTATAGTAATTCATTATTGTGGCGTAATTAATTCCGATACCGCTTAACCTTAATTATGTGTTAAATAATAGTTAACCGACCTTAGGTTCACATAAGAGATCGGTATTCGGAATAAACGTCCCAACCCACGGGAACGTTCTAACTACGGCTATCCGTGGCGTTAGTGTATGTTGTGACTTTGTGTGATGTATGTGACTTGTTCAGTATGTTGTTGTTATTGGATACTGTTATCCGTGTTGTTGAAATGGGATGTGATTTTCCCTGATGTGTCTAACCGAGTTAGTAACACTTTGTGAGGTATGTATGTGATAAGTTCCATGAAGGAACCTTAACTAATAAGTATATGTTATGTATGGTGAGGAATCCGGTCGTTCCGGTCGCGCGTGTTGTTTGGGAGTTGATGTATATATGTGAATTAACTCCCACTCTGTTATGTTAGGGTTGTTTATCCTTCTTGGATGTTCGACCTCCCACTTGCTTAGCCAAAGCTTACCTACCTGACCTCCACATCGGGCTAGGAGGGAAATTATGTGTAATGTTGGTAGGGTGTTGATGCCTAAGTTCGCTTCGACTCCCTCTTTATTATGTTACGGTTGTTTTTCCTCCTTGAATTACAACCACCCACAAGCTTAACCAAGGCTTACCTACCTCATCATTATTGGAGCTAGAGGGGAAATTGTGCAAGGTGTGATCGGTCCTATATGAGGCCGCCACACCTAAGTAAAGAAAATGTATGTATGTTGTGCTCAGGCTTCTATCACCCCGGCACTCCCTAAGTAAAGTTTATGTTCTCTAAGAAGAATGGAACTAAGCTGTGTGTATGTTATCAAGTGAAGTGTATGGTTATGTTGTATGTGCTAATCTTGTGTTTGTGTCCTACTAATGGATGTTTGCTTTTAAGCATGAAGTATGTGTGTAGTTGTGTATGTTTAAATAAAATCAATCGCATGCTAAGACGACAATTAGTTGTGCGTGGTCCGGTAGCATGCGGGCTGCGGGATTACCATACCAGCAAAGGTGCTGAGCCCCTTGGGGGCCACCCTTTCTTCTCTTTCCTGTTTCAGGTACAAGGAACTGGAGGACGTTCGAGAGTAGGACGGGGTAGTTGATTGTATGTGGGTAGTCATGAAAATTGTGGATGTGTTGTAGGTGTAGTAAGACCGAAATTGTATCGGCGTTAGTTGGTAATTACTCGGTACAGTTGTAATGTAAGTGTATAATGAATGTTGAACATGGAACGAAATTAATGTGTAGTTACTCGGGAGTTTAGTCCATCAGACCGGTACGATGTATGTATGTTAGCCTTGTTAGTCACGTGGGTGGCTAACGGCGTGTAACACCAAGGAGTTAAGTTATGTTGTGAGTTATGATTTCCGCTGCAAGTGTTGTTAAGTGTGTTGTTTGTAGTTGGGGTGTTACAGTATATGTATGGGTAGCATTTAGTTTTGCTAATTAGGTAGTTCTCCCGACTTTAGAATATATAGATTCAAATTTTGTTCTCTTCTCTTTATTAATTAGGAGTCCAACATTGTCACTATATTGATACTAGCTGAGACCGTTGGTATTTGCTCAAGTATTAAAACCCGTGCTTATCCATGATGGATGTATATGTAAATATAGTGAGATTTTGTTTTTCTTGTCGTTATAATTGACTCGTTATACTGATTGTCTTCTTTCAAGGTTTGCACATTCTACTTATGAAGTTAATGTAGATTGTAAGATTTCTGTCTCGCACTGGGTGGTAGGCTTAGTGCCTGGGCATCCCACAAAATTCGGTGTTTGCTCTCTTTGAGGAGGTCTTCATTCGCCTTTCTGATGCCTTAACTCATGCATTCATTCTCCATGTGTTACTTGGCTTGTGTTGTCTTTACTTGACTCTAGGTATTATTTTATTGTCATCTTGGAAGGTACGATCTGACGTCCTTGTAGTTAGCCACAGTTGTAGGTTTTTACGGCTTCCACCATTATTAGGTTTACTGAAGCAGCACTTGTTGTAGCAAGTGCGCCATGCAGGTTCGATCATCATGCATTGTATGTCTATTGTGATATGTATATACTCCTTCATCATTGTATGCTTGGCGGTCTTGTCATCCTTTCTTGTTGTCATTAGTATGACGTTACTGTCATTCGTCGTCAGCTTCTCGTGTTAACAACGGTTGGCGTTGTACGGTCTTCAACAAACCCTTTTGATAATTAAAGCAGGCCTAATTACTTATGATAATTAGTGTATTTCTTTTTATGACACCTGCTCATTATTTAGGCAGGTCATAACTTGTATTGACTGTATGTTTTGGACAATTGTTAATGCCCTTCGGCGGACCAAGTAAAACTAAGTTACTACTCCTCACTGTACTATCACACACCCTGTATCCCAAGGATAATTTCGGTTGTATTCAGTTCTCAAAGCATAACTATGCTCTGATACCACTTTTTGTAACACCCCAACCTGAAACTCCATAACCTGAACGATGATAGCTCCCAACTTCAATTGGATATGCAGCAGAATAAATACATAAAAACGAGTGGTACTACAACGCCGTTAGTCACCCATGTGATAAACAAGGCTAACTTCATTACAACTTACAAATGATACGGTCTGAGCACTGCATACAAACTGCTTAAATAATGAGAACTAAAAACAAAGATACAATACTGTAACATGATACAAATAGTAATAATCCCATATCTTAACATATACCCCACCTACACTCGGTCGGGTAATCTCTTCTTTCTTCAGGTACCTGAAAGGAAATGGGGGTGCCCCGAAGGGCTCAGCAAATAACTATTCTGGTATGAAAATCGTGCAGACTGTAAGCTAGCAGGCCACACAAGCTATTTTGTCGAATACATACAGTTCATTTTTATTGTACAATAGTTAACGCACAACATGCAATATTCACGACAAGTAGTCATAGTAAGGACAATAATGTCACACAGAACAAGGCTCCAGAAGGTCTAGTTAGATGTTCTATTACTGAATGGTAGTAGTCATGCCCACACAAGGGACCAACAATAGCACAAAGGTACGTGAATATAATGGAGGTATAGTGACATCGTTAAACTCTATCTTCATAGAGTAAATTGATCGGGTATGATAAACCCTTAGACGAGATGGGACTCTATTATAAGTAGGTGGGTAATAATCCCTTAGGAGAGAACGTAGTCAACTCCTGTACTTAAAAGATTCGGTACCACCGAGATTAGTGTAGCTGCCTCTTATTGTAAGTATACGGGTATTTAGCCCAACGGGAGAACGTGTTGTTCTCCCACCACAAGTAAAAGCGGGTATTTAGCCCAACGGGAGAATGTAGTATTCTCCCACCACAAGATTACGAGTATTTAGCCCAACGGGAGAAACGTAGCCTTCCTCCCAACTTCAAGAATGTTCCGGTACTAACCCAGTGAGTGGACACAGAGTGCACTCAAAACTTCCATTGCGACGTATATTTGAATAGGAGATGACCTGAGACAAGTACAGCTCCAATAGTTGCATGCATGGCCAGACACATCTGGGCTTCTCGTAGCATAGAATATGTTAGGTGTCACACAAGGACGTTAAACAAGCATACTGTTATGTATTGTCCGTTATCGTGTTTAGGGATAACGACGTTTATTTATAACGGAAATGACTGAGAAACTTGAGTACAAGTTCTCTGTATAACAACGCGCAGATATTTAATCCAATGGTAATGTAGTGTTGTATGTGTGGCACATACACGTTATAGTCAGAAACGTTGACGCACATAAAACAACGCAACAGCGCATATCGTTCACGCACATTAAATAACACTACAGTGCATATCATTCATGCACATAAAATAACACAACATTGTACAAGAGCTGTACAACTTTTTACATGTAATTATCTTGGTCGCTAATTCACACAACAGGTGGCAAACAAACCGGTATAATCCGATAGCAAACAGGCTGCAAGAATCCCATACCGTTCACCGTAGATTGTACTTGATAAATTCCCGGTCAACATCTGGTCAAACACGGTCCTAGAATAGGATTAACTGAGAGTGTTAATTATGTTACTCTGGTATAAGATTGTTACCGTAACGTAAAGTGATTATGTAACCCCTCGTCATTTCTTTGTGAGGTTGATTTACCACTGTCATTGTTTCTTCCTCTTCTCCTCTATCCTTATAATTAAGGAATTATTATATACCTTAAATCTTGTAGTCTTTATTTATAAGACTATTATTGCATGGCAGTATACCTTATTTACTCCCATGATTTTGTGTATGTCACATTGACCATTTTCCTTAGTTTATTTAATTCCCTTGAATATATTTATATATTCATACATGTATGTATACAAGTATTGTTTATATGACATGTTGTATTGATCCAAATGACAACAACTTATAAATTCACCAATGACATTTATTGGTCACGTTTACTCAATTCTCCTCATAACATTATATTTAATATACTTTAATTTCCAAATATTATTCGATGGTTATATACTCTCGTTATTTCATGTGAGGTTTCAACTTAACGTTTAGTTAATTTCCTTAACCTCATAACCTTGTTATAATCAAGGTATTTATTCATATACTTTAAAGTATGCAGTCTAAAATTATTAGATTTATATTGAGTCGTATTTCCTTTTAATTACCTTATGATTTTATGCACCTCATATTATGTTATTTCCTCTGATTTATTTAAAAACCCTTTGAGTTATTTATTTACACATGTAATATTTATAATACATGTTTATATTTGTCTAAGTAATATTTTAACTTAATTAAATTCCTTATATTTTCAAGTAGTCACCCAATGACTTAGGAATTCCTAAAACTTCTATTAATTACAAACTAACCCCAAATAATTGTAACACCCCCGAATAAACATCCAATAGTACGAACAAAGCACCTAGCTACATTACAGGATAATTATGCAGCGGATTCTCAACTTCATCCGGGTGCTACAGATGCCAACCACCCACGTGGTTGACAGACCACATTACCAACACCAAGTTACGGTCTGCATGACTGGAAACAACCCTCAACCAAAACTCATGTACAATATAAGATACAATTCCCAAGTACCTAGTGTACACAACATAACTACTAGATTTAAACAACACAACTGAAACATTACATCCTGAGTTTAGTTCTACAGGGTACAGTTCATAAATTAGACCGAACAGCTCATAAGTCTTGCCCATATGGACTACCCCCATGATAGTCCTTCACCTACACTCCGTCACGTTCTAGATGATCACCTGTAAAAATAAAGGACTCAGCAAAACTATGCTGAGTATGAATATGTGTAGCCCGTATGTTGCCAGGCTACACGACTACTTGGTCGAATATTATTAAGTCCAACTACATGTTATAATAAAGCAGTAAAGCACACCCCAACACATCATGATATCATACATACTTAAAGGTAGAAAAGCATTAGCAACAAGCAACCAAGCATAGCAACATCAGACACGCAACCAAGCACAACAAGCTGCTAGTATAGCAACAACAATCATGTAAATTATAAAACGTGTGCATAGGTATATTGTACCAATGATCCTCACTATGGGATCATTCGAGCGTTGTGTGTTTTCATTTCTTTTCTCTTGTTCCCATAATGTGTATTTTCTTTCTCTTCTCGTCTGGGGATATATTTAGATCCCGTGACCATATCATGTAGGTGCCAATCTTTCCTTGATTCTTTAAGGCTTATTTGTGAATTCTCTTATCACTTCAAATTGAAGAACATCTTCTCCATAGCTAATCCTCCATTCCTAGCGTCATGCGTCGAGAAAGCGCGGTCACCCCTAGACCCCAGGATGTGTTCCACCAACTGGTATTTTACTATTCGTTATCGTTATAAGTTCGACACCATAGTAGGTATCATTAGGAGTCCTCTATAGTTTAAGAGGAGTGTTCCCTTTATATAGTTCCTTGTTTGGTTTACGTAATTCGTTGAGTTTCATCTCAAGGTATCAACAATGAGAAGGGACTATACTACTGTGTGCACGAGTAATAGGTAACAATGATATAACAAGCATATAAGCAAGTCACAACAAGCAATCCAATTTCATGCTTTAGTCTTATGGTCATTGTCAACAAAGCACACAGCACACAAGCCATGTAACACGACAACATACGGACCACACATATTCATACCTTATTCAGAAGCAAGCGTTGTCTCACACACGGGGTCCCGATTGGCATTCGTTATGACCCTAACGTTAATTAAAAACAATGTGTCAGTTATGATTTCATGTGATGACCTTTGTGACATCTTCCTAGGTTATCTCATTTTATTGGGTGTAGTTCCCTAGGTGCATTTTGAATGTTCAACTTGTACAAGCCCTTAGAAACTTCCCAAAAATTAATCCTAGGCTTATCTTACTCCTAGGACATTCACCTTGCCCACTCACACGTTAACTAAGTGTTTTCCTCTAGCTAATGTTTTAGAGTATACTAAGCACTAATCATGTAACAAGTTTATATAAGATAGATTTAAATTGTATAAAGTGCACTCCCTCCTTAGCTAAATAGGTGAGCAAGGTTTTAGGTTCATTTTTAAACTAACATCGCCCTTATAATACCCCTGTAATCTAGTTATACAAAAACTATAATATCAATGAAAAACTGAAACCACAATCTAAATGTTTCTTCTTGTTTCTTGTTATTCTTTAGTTCAACGGATGTTTCACTCCTTCCCACAGTATTACCCAACTAGATATAGGTGTTAATAATGTTTTAAACTCAAAACCACCCCAGTAAAACACTCACCCAGCTTCTGTACTCAAGTACCCATAAACAACTACCTAAAATCTTAAACCGAAATCTGCATTACCCCTTCCTCATTTCTTCCTTTTGTCATTAGTTATTCGACCCCAGGATTCTCAAGTTAATATGCCAACTTAATTTACCTCCTTAGTAATGTTTTGAGTTCATGCCTAAGACGCCATGACACTGCTAATACCTTAGTAAGTCTATTATACAGAACAAATTCCATCTCAGTTACACCAGTGTGTATCACTCCTCATTTCTCCTTCTTCTCTGATTATTTCGATTTCTATCCTGTCCCAATGGTTTATAACCTCACGTAAGTGTATCAGCTAGAATTTAAACTCATTGTCCAGCCATTACAACCCCTTCCAACCATTCTGTACAGAGTTATACAGAAAACAGATTTTCAAAAACCTTGAAACCAAAACATTCACATTCATATATCCTTGCTTTTATTTCCTTCTGTTAGTTCACCCATTGCCCCTCAACTATCCCAATTTACTGGCTCTGTTAGTTAAGGTTTTAATGGAGTTTCTAGCCCAAGAACAAACCCAAAGCAACTTTGTTAATGCTCTGAAACGTATTTATACTGAAACCAGAACTGCCGGACTGAAAAAAAAATGCAAAACTGAAAATAGAAACCTGTTATACCTCTCCCCCTCTCTTTTATTTGTCCCTAAGTTTGACTCTCAATTTTCTCAAGATGTTAACACATTCAGTTGGATGAGTTAGTAAGGCTTTTATGCTCCTAAAACTCTCAATCTAACCCCTTCAATACCCTCTATACTACGTTATACAGAAACTGAACAAGAAACCGAAACATGTTTTCTTTCCTGTCGTTTGCCTTTTTGTGTAATATCCTGTCTGCCAACTTCTCCCCCATTTATAACTCATGCAGTCAAGTGTTTTATTAAAATTTTAAATCCCAAACAACTTCACTGCTGTTATATAATCATCCTTATACTGAAATGTGAAAAAAACTTGATCTGATATTGTTTTATTATCTCTTTGTCTTTCTGTTTCATTCCTGGATCTGGTTCCCACTTCCCCCACGTTATCTAACTACTTAGTTATCATTATCATGCAGTTTTTAACCCTCAAACAACACTAGGCAGCAGGGACTACGCCTCTGAAAAATCATTATCTAAAACTGAGAATGACACTGTAAAACCTGAGACATGGAATGATGTTTATTTTTATGTTATTGTCTTTCTTTCTGTTCTCAAATCAGTTTCACGTTTACCCGACTTGATCGCCCATCTAGTTGGGTAGTTTATCCAGTTTTTGACTCAACAACAGCCTCAAAGTGAGACGGTTAATCCTCTTGAAGTTTTTCTATTCTGAAACTGGAAATAGTGAAGATTGAAGCTAGGCTGATATAACCTCCCCTAACTCTCTTCTTTGTTCATAACTGGACTTCCAATCCCCCCACTTACTTACTCACGTAGTTGAAGCATCTTTGTCGAGATTTTAACCTCAATCAAATCCCAAAACTACTTTGTTAATGTTACTGATATGTCCTAATCCTGAACTGGTATGGTTTTTTTTTCTTCTTCTGTTTTCTCTTTTTTTTTGTTCTTTGTTCAGTGATCTGGTTTGTACTTCTCCAGTTTGTTTACCTCTTTAATTGAGTGGTTTATCACGATTCTAAACTCAAGGACGGACCCAAAACCACATTGATGACTCAACTACAATGACCTGCTACTGGAACCAAGGAAAACTGAAATAGCTGAACACAACCTGGTGGGTTTTCTTTCTATATCTTCCCCTTTTTGTTCTTTAATCTAACTTCTCATCCCTCTAAAGTTATTTACCCACTTAGGCATGTGTTATGGAGAGGTTTTGAATTCACACAGACCCAGAATGACATTGTTAATACTACTTAACGGTGCTCATGCTGAAACGAGACTCAGTAGCAGCTGCAAACTAATCCTGCTCACTTCTGTCGGTAACCTCTCCTTTAACATATTAACTGTCTTCTCTAAAATTCCCAGTTTATTAACACATTATGTCTAGTGTATTAGCAACGTGTTAAGTTCATCATTAATTAATAGACCCTTACAACGAGACTCAGTAGAAGCTGCAAACTAATCCTGCTCACTTCTGTCGGTAACCTCTCCTTTAACATATTAACTGTCTTCTCTAAAATTCCCAGTTTATTAACACATTATGTCTAGTGTATTAGCAACGTGTTAAGTTCATCATTAATTAATAGACCCTTACAACTCCTCTGGAGCATAGTTATACAGACAACACATGTTACAGAATCTGAGTTAGTTAACAGGTTTAACAACAAGTTTTTTTTAGCAGCAGTGTGCGCTAATTCTTGTGTAGTTTTAAAGCATGAAGCAAGAAGGAGTTGAGAGCTACCACCTTAGGTGTTAAAGGCTTGTTTTCCCCTGGGTTAGCCCTTCGTACTCCTTGACCTGTTTCCCACCGTGTTAGAAGCTAGTTTCTCCTTGGCTTTCCTTCAGGTTTTGAAGGGCGAGTCCACCACGCATCCTGGGGTATTTCTTTGAAGACCAGTTGGGCAGGTGGTTGCTCTAAAACTTGGACTGTTGCTGGAGAACTCACTTAGTACTTGGAAGTGGAGTTAAACTCAAGGTGCTGTTCTGTAGGGAGTCTTGTCTAATTTGTCGAGAGACATGCAGCAGATTTCAGAAGGATTTGGCAAGCTTTTGGGAGTCCAGTTGTGGACAGGTTCCATGAAGGATAGATGCAGAAAACTAGAGGGACTTGAGCAGGGAGTTTCGGACAGATCCAACTCGAGGGAAGGTTGCACAGAGTTTGTTTTTGTTTTGCCTTGCTAATTTCATGAACTCGTTTGTTCCAGGTTCTCAAAGACTAGCATGCACAAATAGAAAGGGGTTGAGGAGAGTTTCTGACCATGCAGTAGCATGTGCATGCAGGGGAAGAAAGCAAGGCGGTTGAGTATGATGACTAGTCAAGGGAGTTAGTGCTTACTAACTACAAGAAAGTGTGCGTGGAAGTTAGGAACACAAATTCTGATGCACCACAATTGTCTCCCTGGCTTTTCTTTCACAGGGATCGAGTTGCCACTACATTAGTAGAGGAATATTGGTAGCTTTTGGTCCTTTCTATGTTAATATTCTAACTGAGTGTAAGGGTATGGACTTGACCAATCCTAAATTGGTGACAAAACAGCCCACTTGAGGAACAATGCCTCTGTACATAAGTTTTCTTTCTATAACTGCAACCGACATCAGTAGCTCTTGGTCTGTCTTCTTCTTGTAACTTTCAATCAGGTGGCACGGGAATGGGGCATGAAAGAGTTTGTGCAGGAATAAAAAGAAGGTAAGGCTGCGGTTGGTCTTGTGGTGTGTCCCAGTGTTGCTGTTTCATTTTCTTTTGAAATCGGTACAGAGGAGTACATGTCGATGATAGAAGGAAAAAAAAGGCATGTGGGGTTATGTTTGGTACTTGATCGGTGGTTTACTTCAGTAGGTGAACTTATCTAATGATAGGTATTATTACTCTTGTGTATAGAGGTGCAATATACTAACGAATACGAGCACCAGCTCAACCGGTTAAGGCATCTTGGGAGGGTACGAAAGGTACTGGGTTCGAACCTCAGCGGGAGTGCATCTGCTTTTTTTTGGATAAGCTATATACGTGCCTATTTATATATATGAGCAACTATATAATACGTGGCGTTATTAATTTTATACACGACTACCTTATTTTGTTACGTTATTAGTTTTTATACGTACATGTATATATATATACACCCCCTTTTATTTTGTCGTGTTTTAGTTATATGTAACTATGCGACGTTATTATTTATTATTTACAATGTTGTAATATCGTAACGTTACGTATATGTATTTTCATATTCGTACCTATATAAGTACGTGACTATATTGATATGTGACGTTGTCACGCTTTCGGACATGTATATACTAGATTTAATTCTTCATGCATTATCATATGTCCAAATTATGTAACGCGTTTGACACTGTATGTTGTATCTCAAATATAACCTGGTTTGATTTACTATCCTACGTTACCTGGTCTTGGTTACAGAATCTCGTAAGAAAGGGAGAGAGAGAAAGTCTTTTGTTAGAGTCAAGTGCGAGTTTGACTGCCAAATGTTACGTGTCTTATTTCATGGGGGTACACCCCTATTTATAGAGTTTTGGGGGCCTGGCGTCATGTTGCTAGCCTGTGACCTGTATTTTACATGTATAAGTATGGTTTTGCCCTCCCTAACATCTTTGACCGACCATAGACGGCCGACCACACTATACTTCGCCCTGCCTAAGTCCTACTTTCGTCCGACCAGAGACGGTCGGATGCCTTGTGTACTCTTACTTCCATCCGGCTAGAAGCTGCCCGATGCTCCATATGTCCTGTTTGGCTTGGTCCCATTTCTTCCCTTCTCATCAGTCCCACAAGTTCTATCTTTCTGAATTATGGTGAAGAAAATAGAACTTCTGTGTCTTGTGTTTTGGTAAAAAAAATTGCGACTACGACCAATTCTGAGGTTCTTTAGTCTACTTGTGCTTCGTCTTTTCCTTATCCCATTCCTAAAAAGTTCTTTTTCTTCATATTTGGAGAGAAAGAACTTTTTGTCGGCCATGTGCGAAGCTCGTGACCTGAACCCGTTTTGTACCGCTTTTTTGAATTTTCTGCCTGTTTTCAGTGTGGAATATGTAGGGTCCTTCTTCTGACTAAACGTCGGAATCGTCTTTAGGAAGCGTGTGGCCCTTTCTTTTTCCCTGCAAAAAGGTGCTTTTTGTTTGCACATGCATACATATATTATTTATTTGAGCGGGAGAAAACTTTCCTTTAAAGCCTGAGTTTTTGAGCTTCTTTCTCTTTCTTCCTCTTTCCTCTCGCTTCAACTGTCTTCTTTTCTCGCCACTCTGTTATCGTGCTCTGTCTTGCCTTTCGTTGCCGCTGTACTTTGATTTCGTGCTAGGCTCAATAATGTCTACCTCCGCCGCAAAAAAGAGTAAGCTTGCTGTGAATTTTCCGCCTGCTATTGTGGCGATTTAGGGCTCTCGCTCCCCTAATGGCTTTCACCCCACATACCTGAAATCAACGAAGCCCTTTTTGTCTGGAGCCAGCCTTTTCCTTTCTCTCTCGATTACTCCTCCCTTTGTGATTGTCTCAGGGGTGTCGAAGCCCCACTTGGTACCCAAATTTACCTACCATCCTCTGAATCTCACCCCTATGACGACTTTGGCCTTGGGTATGTAGTTTACGCCGATTTTTTCCGATCCGGCCTGACCATACCTCAACACCCCTTTGTCTTGGGCTTTTTGCTTCGTCGCTGCTGCTCCCTTGCCCATTTACACCCGAAGGCCATTTCACATCTCCACGTCTTCGTCTCTCTTTGTGAAGAAAACAAGATTCGGCCAGAGGGTACGGATTTTTCCCGATTCTTCACGGTTAGGGTTGATCCTAACAGCCTAACCCTTATTACGAAGGCCGGATACTCCCTTTTTGATTACAAGAAGGTCCACGAGTGGAGTTCGTGGTGGTTTGTCATCATTCCTCCGTCCGGCCGCTGCCTGGGTGTGCCATATAGTGCCGAAGTTGAAAAAGGTCAGCTGATTTGCCCCCTACTCCTCCGGCCGAGCTGCCTATTTCGAAGATTCTGAGGGCACAAAATAAGAAGCCACCGACTGTTGAGGTGTTTTCCTCGAATGCACGTTTGTCTTCTTTGAAGACCTATCACAGTGAGTATTTAATTTTTAGCACAAGTTTTGTTGTCTTTGTTGGTTTTCTTATCACTTTGGTGTGTTGAATGTAGATTTCTTCCAGAAGGGGGATAAAATTGGTCCTTTTCATAGCTGGAACTTCGTCACCTTCAAGAATGTGGACAAGAAAATCAACTACTATGATACTCTGGACGCAGCTACCGATGCGGCTGAGCAGCTCCTGGAAAATGCTCCCCTTCTACAAAGCGCTCCAGGCAAGAAGCCAGAGATGACCAAGCTGGTCATTCGAAGAAAAAGAAAAGGCTGGAATCCCCTGAACGTGCCACCGCCGGATTGTCAGGCACTTGGCACGTGATCCCCGAGTCCGGGCATCGTGTCTTTCTTCCCCTCAATCCTGGTTCGGGTCTAGACCTCGGTTCTCGCCTGGGGCGGGAGTCTGGTCATCTGACCCCGATTTGCGAGCAGTTTCCTGATTTGTCGGGTCACTTTTCTTCAGATCCTGTTCAAGAAAATACTTTGGAGGCCACAGGACTCCGCACCGGTCTTTTGGCCAAACAAGGTTTTGATTGATCCCTCGTTTTTCCTCGCTCTTTCTCTTTTTATAGAAACCTTCTGTTTTCGGCTTTGTATGCACTTGAACCTTCTAGTATTGATATGATGTCTGCTTTTTTTACTACGGCAGTCCCTGTTCCTCCCAAGCAAAGGCTAAAAAAGAAAACCACATCAAAGCCGAAGGATGCACAGCCAGGGACATCAGGAGAGGGACAAACCTCTGACGACCCTGAGGCCTTAACCTCATTCTCCATTGACGTTGCTGCGGCCAAGGATGCAGCGTGGGAAAGAGTGACGGAGTATCGACAGGTGCCTGAAAATCCCGAGCTCCGGATTAAGCAAAGAGAGGACATTATGGCCTCTTCTTCTTCCTCGCCTCCTCCTCCTGCTCAGAAGTCCTTCACTGGCCCCTCTCAAAAGGAAGGATGGTTTTATCACTGCGGGCACCCCCTTCCTTTAATATCTTGTGACTCTGCCAAGTATTCCTCCGTCTGGAAGGAGGCAATAAGGAAATCCGGTCATCCAGACGGGATCTTTGCTCCTCCGGCAACCGTTACTGCCACTAAACAAAGGTTGCGGATAGGAGATGGGGGGGCAGATGCTATCATGCGGCATTCCCTCCCAATAAGTGATGTGTTTGACTTGATGTGGGGGCATCTTTCAGGTTGGCGTACACTCTTCTTCAATATCTTTTTTGTGTTTCTTCCCTGATTTGTTTTGCTTTTTCCTTAATTTCGTAAACTGTGTTATTTTTAGGTGATGTCCATGGCCCAAAGTGCTGAGGTTCACTTTGGCAACCTCCAGTCCAGGCTCCGTTATGAGGAGAGCCGAGCCAATAACGCTCAAGAGGAGCTGAAGCAGAGCCGCTCTTCTCATGATGCTTATATTGACCAGATTGAGTATGAGATCGATCTCAAGGTAAAGGAGAGGACTGCGACAATAAACAAGGATCTGCAGCTGTCTCGGCAGGAATGCGTCCGCCAGCGTGACGAATATGAGTCACAACTGAAGAAGAAACTCCGAGAAGAAATTTTTCTTTAAAAAGCCGGATCCTGGAAGCTGACAATACTTTGATAGAGGTACGAAACCATCTTGTTTCTGAGAAATATAAGCTGGCTCGGGCCTTTTCTGATCTAGACATTTTGCTGGATCAGGTGCGCTCTGCTCACCGGAATGAGGTAAATTCCCTTCAGGCCGACAAGGCTTTTTTCTATCAGGAGAGGAACTCTTTTAAGCAGGAAGCTGAAACGCTTGAATTGGAGAAGCAAGCTCTTCAACGGGAGAATGAGGCCCTAGTAGAGGAAAAGGGGAAACTCATGCAGGAGCATAATGGTTTGTCGGAGGAAAAGGCCGCACTGGAAGAGCAGTCAAGGTCTTCCTTCGAACAAGAGAAACAGTCTTTGCTTCGGGATTGCTCTTCTATAGAAGAGGAGAAGAAAGCCCTTGCTGCAGACAAAATTGCCTTGACAAATGAGAAAATCAGGCTGGAAGAGAGGGTGAAAGGCTTGGAGGAAGCCATGTCTCGTCTCCAGGTTGAGAGTGCCGAGTCGTCGAGCCAAGGTAAACCATTAGATCTCGATTTTTTCGCTTCTTCTTTTAACTCCCTCTATTTTACTTTTCTTGTGTTCCGGTCAGGCTTGAGCTTTGCCAATCTTCTGAAGCATGTCAAGCAGCTGAATGGTCGGGTAATTAATGCTAAAGAGGAGCTGTCTCTAGCCAACGCTCAGTGTGACAAATATCGAGCCCAAGTCCTGACCCTTGAATCCCAGGTGGCCAAGCTTATGTCGTTTTCACGGCAGTCTCAGGAGGAGATACAGAAGCAAGGTACAATTAATGCTCATCTTAAGGAATCCTTCGCTTCCCAGTGCCGTAGGATAGTCGATATCTGCCAGCAGATTATTTGGAATACTTTCTTGAGAAGGGAGAGTTACTGCACGATGATCTGTACAACAGGCTGGAGTTTAAAGCCGTCGCCCAGAAGTCTAACTTCTTCTCGGAGCTCGAGAGATTTGGCCGCAGTCCTGGAGAGACATGCTTTGGTGCTGGCCAAGCTTCCTTTCTTTCGGCTGAAAGCAATGTCCAGCCATCAGCCGGAGGGGTGCAGCGTCTTTCTAAGAGATCCAAGTCTTCTGAAAGCGTGGCCGGTAGCGGTGATAGATTAGCTGGAGAAAAAATAGAATATAATTTTTTTGTTTTTAGAGGGGTTTTTTTTGGCATGTATCTTTTGTGTTTGTCGAATCTTTTGTAATGACTACACTTTTTGTAATTGTTTTAACCCCACTCTTGGGAGGAATATAAGTTATACATTTCATCATCTTTATTCATTTGTCTGCCGGACTACTTCTTTCTTTTCTCAGCCAATTTGCTTATTACTGTGGCATTCTCCCCCCCCCCCTTTTCGAATGGTGTACACATGGTCACCTTATACAAGTCATGTTAGTTAAGTGTTCTCCCTTACGACACAAGAAGCTTGCGGCCTATTAACTGAACTTTTGTTTTTTAGTAGCCAAATCTCTTTCTTCTTTTTTTTAGTATGGCCGTCTGGCCGAATTTTTCTTTCAAGGCATGATAGCCTGCGGCTCGTTGGCCGGTGCTTACTTTCAAGGCATGATAGCCTGCGGCTCGTTGGTCGGTGCTTACTTTCAAGGCATGATAGCCTGCGGCTCGTTGGTCGGTGCTTTCTTTTACTTTCAAGGCATGATAGCCTGCGGCTCGTTGGCCGGTGCTTTCTATTACTTTCAAGGCATGATAGCTTGCAGCTTGTTGGCCGGTGCTTTCTTTTCTTTCAAGGCATGATAGCCTGCGGCTCGTTGGCCGGTGCTTTCTTTTCTTTCAAGGCATGATAGCCTGCGGCTTGTTGGCCGGTGCTTTCTTTTACTTTCAAGGCATGATAGCCTGCGGCTCGTTGGCCGGTGCTTTCTTTTTCTTTCAAGGCATGATAGCCTGCGGCTCGTTGGCCGGTGTTCTTTTTCTTTCAAGGCATGATAGCATGCGGCTCGTTGGCCGGTGCTTTCTTTTACTTTTAAGGCATGATAGTCTGCGGCTCGTTGGCCGGTACTTTCTTTTTCTTTCAGGGCATGATAGCCTGCGGCTCGTTGGCCGGTGCTTACTTTCAAGGCATGATAGCCTGCGGCTCGTTGGCCGGTGCTTTCTTTTCTTTCAAGGCATGATAGCCTGCGGCTCGTTGGCCGGTGCTTTCTTTTTCTTTCAAGGCATGATAGCCTGTGGCTCGTTGGCCGGTGCTTTCTTTTTCTTTCAAGGCATGATAGCCTGCGGCTCGTTGGCCGGTGCTTTCGTTTACTTTCAAGGCATGATAGCCTGCGGCTCATTGGCCGGTGCTTTCTTTTTCTTTCAAGGCATGATAGCCTGCGGCTCGTTGGCCGGTGCTTTCTTTTACTTTCAAGGCATGATAGTCTGCGGCTCGTTGGCTGGTGCTTTCTTTTACTTTCATGGCATGATAGCCTGCGGCTCGTTGGCCGGTAGCCTGCGGGTCGTTGGCCGGTGCTTTCTTTTACTTTTAATGCATGATAGTCTGCGGCTCGTTGGCCGGTGCTTTCTTTTTCTTTCAAGGCATGATAGCCTGCGGCTCGTTGGCCGGTGCTTTCTTTTACTTTTTTCTTTGAAAAATAATACCTCTTTATTGAAGAATCATGAATTTTATACATAATATTTTTTCAAACATTCTCCATGCCATGAATGTGGCAATTCGTACCCCTCACCATTTTTTAGGCGATATGAGGCCCGCCCCGTCTTTTGGTGTATAACATACGGTCCTTCCCATTGGGGCTCTAGTTTTTTAGGTTGTTTAACTTCCCGGAGGACCAATTCTCCTGGAGCGAAACTCCGCTCTCTTATCCTTTGATTGAAATATCACTCTACTTTGGACTTGTCATTCGCCATCCTTATTGCGGCGGCCACCCTGGTTTCCTCGAGGAGATTTAGATGGTCTCGTATTCCCTGATTGTTGACATCTTCATCGTATGATTCCCACCTTACCGATGGTACCACAATCTCCGCCAGAATGACATCATCTAAACCATACGTTAGTCTATAGGGTGTTTCTCCCTTTGGCCCCCTTTCTGTTGTTCTGTACGACCAGAGGACCTGGGGTAACAGCTCTGCCCACTTTCCCTTTCTTTCATCGAGTTTTCTCTTTATTGCTTTTACTATCTGACTATTCACATTCTCGACTTGCCCATTCGCCTGAGGGTGCGCCACTGACGCGAATCTTAAGTCAATCTTCCACTCTTCACAGAATTCCCGGAAGCTCTCGCAATTGAATTGCGTTCCGTTATTAGTTATTATTGCTTTCGGTATACCAAACCTGCATACCACATATTTCCAGATGAATTCTTGTGATTTTCTAGCTGTGATGGAGATAGTAGGCATTGCCTCGACCCACTTTGTGAAATAGTCGATGGCGACATATATGAATTTGAACCTCCCTGGTGATGCTTCTAGGAATGGTCCCACAATATCTAATCCCCACATAGCAAAGGGGATTGGGCAGAGGATAGATTTTCGTTCTGCCGGAGGATTGTGTATTTTGTTTCCGTGTTATTGACACTTGAGACACTTTTGTATGTATTCTTTGCAATGTTCCATCATTTTGGGCCAAAAGTATCCGAGCCTCAAGATTTTGTGCGTTGTGGATCTTTCTGCTTGATGATTTCCACAGAGTCCGTCATGCACCTCTTTTATTAGCTTTGTCCCTTCGGCTATGGCAACACACTTCAGTGCCGGTCTTGCGAAAGATCGCTTATATAGCTGGTTATTCTCAATGAAGAATGATGCGGCCCGCCTTTTTATTGTCCTGGCCTCCTTTTCCTCTTCCGGCAACTTCCCTTGTCGTATGTAATCTATGATTGGAGTCATCTAGGATTCTGTCTCATCATTTGACTCTATTGTAAATACTTGAGCGTCATCTATGCTTGACGTAGTTTTGACTTCTAGCCAGATTTCATTGGGTACTCTTTCGGCCATACTTGCCAATTTCGCCAAGGCATCTGCCTCGATATTCTCTTCACGACGAAGGTGTTTTAGTTCGCATCTTTGGAAATTTGCCTTTAACTCCTGGACTTTGAGCAAGTACCTCCACAGCTTTTCCTCTTTGACTTCATAGATGTTGTCGTTTTGTCTTGCTACCAACATAGAATCCGAGTATACCTCTAATTCTGCGAAAAGTTAAATTTTATAAGCTTTATTTTTAACAGGATTTCACAGGAATGAAAAAATAGAGAGGGTATCTTCCTATGGAACCTGTTGCCCCTAGGGCGGTAGCCACCTCCAAACCCTGGATAAGGGCTTCGTATTTAGCCTCGTTATTGGTAACATCAAAATCTAGCCGGAAGGCGTAGTTCAAGCTTTGTCCATCCGGCGCTTGTACTACTATTCCAGCCCCTGCCCCACTTTTGCACCGGGCGTCGTCAACCAAGACGATATATGGGTTCTGGAGATGTTCTCTTCTTCTGCAAAGTTATTTCTGTTATGAGTCTGCCAAGGCCTATGCTTTAATCGCTGTCCTGGGTAAGAAGTCAATTTCATATTGTGTTAGCTCTACCGTCCAGCTCACCATTCGGCCGGAAGCATTTGGATTGTTAGCTATTTGCTTGAGTGGCCAGTTGGTCCTGACGAAGATTCGATGCGACTGAAAGTAGGGCCGTAATTTCCTTGACGGCACTACTAATGCAAACAGGATTTTCTCTATGTTCGTATACCGTCCTTCTGTTGGGCTCAAAATTTTGCTAGTATAGTAGACTGGTATCTCCCTTTTCTCTTCCATGATCAAGACAGCTGCAACTGCCCAATCTGTTGCGGATAAGTAAAAGTAGAGATCCTGGCCTTGGGCAGGTACGTCCAATTTAGGCAGATCCCGAAGCATTTCCTTGATCTTTTCAAATACGTCTATACATTCTTGTCCCCATTATAATTTGCTGCTCTTCCTTAGAATATTGAAGAACGGGATTGATTTTTCCTGAAGCTTGGAACAAAACCTGCTTAATGTTGTGAGTCTCCCGTTCAAGGCTTGGACATCTTTGATATTTTTTGGAGGAGAAAGGTTGAGGATTGCTTGACTTTTTTCCGGATCGACTTTGATACCTCGTTGTCCAACAATTAAGCCAAGAAACCTCCCTTTGGTTACACCGAATACACACTTCTCCGGGTTCAGCTTGATTTGGTATTTGTCCAGAGTATCGAACGTTTCCTCTAAATCCTTCATGTGTTGCTCTTTTGATGGACTTTTTACGACTATATCGTCAATGTAAGCTTCCACATTCCGGGCAAGTTGTTGACAAAACACTTTGTCAATCATTCTCTGAAAGATAGCTCCTGTGTTCTTCAATCCAAAAGGCATTACCGTGTAACAGAATGTTCCGGCTGACGTGATAAAGGATGTCTTTTTCGAATCATCTTCTTTCATTTTTATCTGATTATAGCCGGAGAAAGCATCTAGAAAGCTTAACACAGAGCTCTGGGTAGTTGAAACCGCCAATCTATCTATTGATGGCAGGGGATAGAAATCTTTAGGACATGCTTTATTCAAATCTGTGAAATCCACACACATTCTCCATTTTCCATTTGCCTTCTTTACCATGACAACATTAGCTAGCGATCATGGGTACGTTACTTCCCTGATGAATCCAACCTTGAGGAGTTTCTGGACCTCGGTTCGTGCAGCCAAATCTCTTTCTTCCCCTATTACCCTTTTCCTTTGCCTAACTGCCGGATGCTTTGGGTCTACCCTGAGCTCATGTCGGATAACGCTTGGGTCTATTCCAGGCATTTCGTCCGTGCTCCAGGCGAATGTTGTCCTTCTCTCTGGGGGAGTCTTGAGTTGTTTGACATCCTTCCTTTTCTTGACTTGGCTTCGGGGAAGAAGGTAACTTTCCCTTGAACTCCTTTTCTGACCCCACAGTTTTGACCATCTCCTCACTAGGAAGGTTGTCCATGATGCGGACTTCACACATTCGGGCCATCTTTTGGCTTCCTCTTATCCTAACCACCATCCCGCTTGTGGTTAAATATTTCAATTTTAAGTTATGAGTGATGTGTATGGCTTTGAAAGCATTGATTCCTGGCCTTCCAAGGTACATGTTATATCCAGATAGACCTGGCACAATAAAAGCCGTGAGTTTCTCCGTTCTCCTTTCGTCCCCTTGACCCAGGGTCATTGTAAAATCTATACTGCCGAAAGACGTGGTAGAGACCCCTCCTACAAATCCTCCTAGAACCGCCAAATATGGCTTGATCCGGTCCTCAAGTACTTCCAACCTCCTAACTGCTTCGGCTGATATGACATTCGCTCCAGCCCCACTATTGATCAGGATTCCCTCCATCATTCGATCGTTTACCTGTGCACGAATGACAAGTGGATCGTTGTGTGGATACAGCACTCCATCTTCATCTTCGTCGGAGAAGAAAATTGGAGGAAAACTTTATTTTTTTGGCGATCTTCCTCTCTGGGAGTTCCTGATGCACTTGATGAATGTGCCTTTTTCTTTCATTAGGGGTTAGTGGTCCTACCTCTGAAAAACGTCCTGTTATCATACCCACCGACTTGCCAGGGTCAAGCCTGGGGTAAACCTCCTCCTCTTGCCGTCCACGTGGCGCATTCTGGGCACCGCCCTGCAGACCGCTGTATTGCCTTTGTGCTCCGGCTGATTGCTTTCCTTTCCTCTTATTTTCCTCAATGACTCGAAGCTCTTTGGCCAGGGTGCACAGTTTACAGTCCGGTGGCTACGGTTCCCATGGTACTCGCAGAATGCAACTGGAATTTCTCCCTGCGGCGGCTTTCTTGGCTGAGGAAGGTATCCTTCTCTTACTGCAGCAGCATACTTCCCCAGGTCAATGTTGTAACGCCCCTATTAACCATAAATACAGCGGAAATAAAACTCTAAGGCGATTACAGACCATCGGGTTCCAAACACCCGGCACCAAACCTCACCAATTACAACTTACAATCTACAAAAGCTACGGTCTGAACTTCGAGAAAACTTAACAAAACATAACAATAAAACACATTCGCTCTCCACAAAACCTAGTCCCATCCCAAACGCTCATTCTCTTCGTGGCCACCTGTAAATCAATTCGCACCTGCAAGATGAAACCAAGCAGCCCACCCCGAAAGGGGCGGGTCAGTTCCCTGGAATGGAACTGGTACAATTCTCCAAAAACAAACTTATAAAACATAACTCTTCAAAATAAACAGTAACATGAAAACAAACTCTTAAAAGTAAAACAGAGATAAAGCACTTCAAAACAATCAAGTTAACGAGAAAGAAAACAAGACAAAGATAGAGATAGAGAACTTCCAAAACAAGTCATCCACTTAAGTAGTCACACCACATAGTTAGTAAGCATCCATTGTTGATGTTAGAACCAATTCCCATTAGGAGTAGAAAAACCCAGATAGCCACAAAGGACTAGGAATGATAAAGTAGATCCAAGAACCAAGAACTCGAGAGTGGAATAATTTAACTGGGAGAGATGGCCCCCACCGCCAATCACGTCCTTTTAGGACAGGGGATATACAGCCCCTCACTGTTTATCACGTCCACTAAGGACAGGGGATATACAGCCCCTTACTGTTCATCACGTCCACTAAGGACAGGGGATATACAGCCCCTTACTGTTCATCACGTCCACTAAGGACAGGGAATATACAGCCCCTTACTGTTAAATATCAATGCCCCTATGGGCGAGGGATATACAGCCCCCTACTGTTCACATTAAAGACGCGCGCACGTCGAAAGAAGGATTTCCAAGATTGACCTTTTCCAAAAATCCCGCTAGATCACCAACTACCCAGAGCAATACCAAAACACTCAGTCCTACAGAGTGCAGAAGCGTAAACCCTAAGCAGCCAATGCCTAACGGGCAACCAAGTAGAAGAAACCAATACCCAAGTGAGTTCCACATCCAAGGCTCAGTTAGTCACACAAGCTGAGTCAGTCACACAACCATTTCTTATGTTTAGAAGTTCCTCTTAAAGTCAGTTAGCGTTTCCAAAACATTCCACAAGTCAACCAGCAAAAATATCGTAGTACGAGAAATCGTACAAAACATTCCGTAAAGTCCAAAACACGTCAAGCTGAGTACGAGAAATCGTACAAAACATTCCATAAAATTTGTCACCAAAAGTATCTGAGTACGAGAAATTGTACCTGGGTAACGCTGTAGCAGTTCTAACCAACTTGCGTAAACAATCAACAGTACTCTGAAGAATATTAAAGGTAGTCTATCATCAATCACTTGTAGCCTATGTTACGCTTAAATAAACTCCTTACTCTTATTTCAAAATCTCAATTATCTTTTAAGCCCTCACTCAAATGTTATGTATAATCTTTGAGTTATCTGAGAACGTTGTATAGCCCAAGGTGGTAAGATCAGGGAATGTGTTTGATTAACATTTGCTAATTGTCCATTCATATCCACTTTATTCATACTTAACCACAATTCTCACATTCAAGACTTTTGAGACCTCTATATCATAAATGTATTTATATTATATAATTAAATCTAAGAATTCCAATGATAATCTTAAGCTCAATACCTTTATTCTTAATTTGGAATAAACATTGTATTATGACCTATGATGGATCTATCTTAGAATACTATACTATTATTCCATAAGGTAATGATTAGGTATTTTATCAATATTTACTAGATAATCCTTTATGATCAAGTCTTCCCCTTAACTTAATTAAGACCTACAACCTGTATATCGGAATCATAGTGTCGTAGATGCATTTCATTACAACTTCATTGATCTTAGAATTTAGAGACAACTACTAGACTCAATTATTTTATCTTTACTTTAGAATGACTTAATATTATAACCATTTAATTATCTTGTCTTAAGACGTACAATTACTCTTCATCCTGAAACAACTATATTTTAATTAACTCAAACCCTTCCAACTCTTTTACTTAGTATCCACAAAGTATATTATTCGCTTAATTATTACCTATATAATAAGGTGTTTTAAGATAACCTTTTATGTATCCTTACCTACATTTAATTCCCTAAATGTTCTATTTTTACACACATTCCCCCCATAGGCTATGTATAAACCTTTTATACTAAACTTCACTAAACTTAAGTCTTAAATACGTTTTAAATTGTTTACAAAACCTAAAGGTTTCAAAGGTATAACTCAATAAATTAATTTCCTTTATTGTATTTAGGATGGACATTATATCTTAGCATAAGGTAGAATTTATCAAAGAATTAAATTCTAGTTCGTAAGTGAAATTTTCAATTACTTAATAAGATAATATATTCTGAACAATCTCCATACCTTATATTCAAATGACACATTAATATTTCCAGTGTCAAAAGGTAAATCAATATAGTCTCTTATGTAACATAGTTCCATCTAATTAAAGGTTTAAAGATTTTAAGTATCAAATTCCTATTTACAAACCTTCTTATATCTAACTACTAAATACATTACTTAATTATAAACTCACATCCTGAACATTGGTATTAAATGTATTTTATATGGCTTATCAAATTCTAAGAACGTAAGGATTATTATTTAGATTAATTCCCCATAGTTTAATTTAGTTTTATATCATAATCCTTTTAATGATTTTATCACAAGATATCAAGTTATTACTCAATACTATAAATATTAAGAAATGATTAAATCTAGACTTATTTATCCTCTTCACATTTAGATGTAAAAGTAACTCATTTACTTTATTATTGTTTATATAATAAGAACATTTAAATGTAAAAGTATTTCATTCATTTTATTATCAATTAAATAATAAGATCTATTTGTGTAACACTTTATGTAAACTAATTACAAATATTCCTAAATTTCAACTTATTAATTTCTTAACCCAATTATAGATTTACATTGTGGTCAGTGACTAAATATATACATGTATTTTAATACCGTTAATATAAATCCTAGAAATTCAAAGGTAACTAATTTTATTTATATATTTATTTATATATTCTAGGATTTGTTCAAAACATTATTTATGTAAGTTATTGTATTTAATTATGTTTAAAAACTTTTAGGCATAACTACAACCGATACGCGGTTTAAAAATAAAGTGTTTCCCTTTAATATATATAAGTATACCTGTATTAGAATTTAATTAAGACATTCCCTACGTAACTTATTATATTTAAACTATCTTATCACTAACCGCATCCCATGTATGTTCTATGAAGTATTTCCTTTAACTATATCTTAGGATACTAGCTCTTATAATATTTAGTTATTATAAGTGTTAATTTATTAGTTCCTTGCTTTACTCTAAGTTACTATTTTATTCTGTTTATATATATGTATAAAAATATATATATATATATTCCTTAGTTTAATTAATAATATTAACTCCCATATAATATAGTAAATAAAACGTAGGACAATTAAACTCCTTAATTTATATAAGTTTCTACTTAAGCAAGTATATATACATATATGTAAATAATTTCACTTCTCTTAAAAGCTAATACAAAAACATTTATAAACTTACTGTTATAAAATGCTAATTTAGTTTCCTTTATTTTCCCCAGCTTAAAAGTTAATTAACAAACCATACTTTAATTTTTGGTTACATTAAAAACTTTATATTATAGGTTATTCTTATGAAAAACTCACAAACACAATTTTTAAAACCTTTTCCCGTTGCCCAAAAATTCCCAAATTTAATATACAGTAACTATAACATTTTAGACATATTATAAAATTTTTATTTCATAAAATATCTTTTTAAATTAACCAAATAATTCCAGAAAACCCGTAACTTGTAAAAAACATAACTTACGTTTAAAAACTTCAAAACCATAATAATTTACATCAAAATAAACTACATAAAATAAGGAATCTATGGTTAAAATTTCAAGTCAAAATACCTTCGGGAAGATATTTAAATTAACCCAACAAGTTAAGACTATTTACTGGTTTTTTTATAGAACTTAAACAACTTATAACCACCAGATCTAATCTTGGCCGTCCATTTCCTTAAGTCCAGATCGGACGGATGCTGAAGCCCCAGTTCTTCATCGAATTCAAAATCGAAGTTGAGTACTAATCGACGATATCTCCCAATCTACAGAACCAAATTGAGTGATTCTTATTTCTATGGTTTAGAAATTCAATTACGGTTCTAATGATACCAATTTCCCCAATTATAATGCACTATACAATGGAATTCGAGTTCAGTTCGAATGTTAGGGTTCTAAACGGTTTCCGAATTCAATTCTTACAAATTCTCTCAATCTAACGCATAATAGATGAAATTGATAGAGGGGTATGAACGGGAATACAAAAACGAATGACATTGTCGGAGGAATTGATCAAAAACTCACCGGAATTGCGCCAACGAGGAGAAACGAATTCGTTTTGCTGGAAAATTGGTATTTTATATGCAGTTCGAGTTGCCTACTTCACGGACCAACTCGCACTAATTGAGAAGGGTTCAATCCACAAAACCTACCACATGTTAAAGTATACATGTAACTCTAACCATTGGTGAAAGAATCATTGCAAACGAAGAACTAGGGAGAAAGTTATGGATCCCGAAATATCTGAGTTTACCATATCGTTTCTGGAAAAATCTGGGCAAAACGCGACCAGATCAAGGTCGGAACTTTAGACGCCTATATCTTCCATATGATTGAGAATTAGCCTTGGTCGTAAACATGAAAGTTGTAGAGGGATTAGAGCTCTTCAAAACGAGCTAAAGAAAACGAAATTTGGCCAAGAAACGAAGAAGTTATGGCAAGACGAAGTTTACCTGATTTCAGAGGAAACCAGAATTCTGGGTTACGGATTCGCAAGGTGGCAACTTTGGATCAATATTCCCGTCGATGTAGGATGAGTTAGAAGATGTATGAGTTATGTTTGGAAAGGAGAGAAGGAGAAGAGAATGCAAAAACGGCACTCAAAAATTCCCAACGAGGGGAAAGTTATGGAGGTCGCAAGATAGGGCAACAAACTGATTTCTGTTGGCGAAAAACAAGGAGAAATTCGACTAAGTGTTGGGCGGCCTGTGATTGACTGACACGTGGCATCTCTTAAAATTTTGGCTCTAAACTTCAATCTATCATAACTTTTGCTAGGATGATCCGTTTTTGACGTTCTTTTTATCGATCTTCATGGTTTTCCATAACCTATTTATTGGTATAGGTTTCATGGCCTGGTTTGACCATTCTCAAAAAGTCAACTCTAGCAAGGCTTAATAAGCTTTAAGGTTTCTAGAATTTTATATTGACTTTTATGTTTCAAAACAATGTTCCAACACTTCCTAAAATCTTTATAATATATTTGGAGTGTTTAATAATTTTCCCAATATTTATTGACTTATAAATCTTATTATTAAATTCATAATACTATATAATAATGTATAATAATTAGGGTTAAATAGGAGAAACCCCCTAAATAAATTTCACAATTCCATATACTAATTTAATATTCATAATCCCATATAATAATTTAATATTCATAACTCCATATAATAATTTAATATTCATAATTCCATAAAATAATTTAATACTTAATAGTATTATTAAAGGTTTAATAAAAGAAATCCCCTAAATTAATTTAAATTAATTTAGGGGTATTTCAAATGTAGACAATGGTCCTTGCCCCCTGATGCAGCGGCCCCTGAGAGGAAGATCCGGCGGTCGACTTGTAATAATATGCTTTGTATCTTGACCCTCCTTTTCCGGCATTTCCTCCGTGCCCCTCTTTCTTTTCTGGTGCTGTCGCGCTTTTGAAGCTATCTGCTAGCTCCTTAGCCTTGTTTTCTGCTATCTCAGATTTTAAAAAATCATGGATCATTTCAGCTAATTCCCCGTGAGTTTTCAGTGCTTTTGTTGCGATCTTTCCAGCAAGCCGAGGCTGGGCCAAACCGTTACCAAAGGCTTTAATCAAGATTTTCTCATCGATATCATCGATTTCTGCGACCTTCTTATGGAAGCGCTCACTGTACTCTTCACAGTTTCCCCCTTTCGCTGCTTGACGTCCATCAACTCTATTGTCTCTTTTTTCACCCTCTTGCTCGCAGCGAAGTATTGTTGAAATTCCTCGGTTAGTTGCTTGAAGCTGGTGATGGACTGCAGCGGTCTTGTGGAGATCCATCCCAATGCTCTCTACGAAAGCGTTCCAGGGAATAAATTGCAGGGAGCGAGGGAGCTGATCCCTTGAGTGTTCATGGCAAACATGAATTTCTTAATATGTTGGGCGGGGTCTCCTGTCCTATCATATTTCTCAATTGCCAGAGCAACGAAATGCAGCGGGAGTTTTGCTTTTCTTATCCTTTATGAGAAGGGGTACAAGCTCATGTCTATCTGGTCGTCCTCATCCATTTCCTCCTCACTAACGACTGAATTGTGCTTCCGATCTTTACTTTCTTCGCCATTACAGCCTCTGGAATCCTTGATTCTCAACTGTTCTATAGCCTCAGTCATTTCGTACCACTTCTTTTGATACTTCCTCATCTCTTTGCATTAATTCCTGTTGTAGAGTCTCGTTTCCCTCCACAATCTTCTCGTCAATTGATCTGACTAGTCCCTTCAGCATGTCCTCGAGATCTTTCTTGGAGATGGCTTCTAGCATCTCCGAACTCATTTCTTTTCAACGCGATCGCTATTATCGGTAGTGCTCTTCGGTGTCTTCTTAGATTTTGGAGCCATTTCTCGTATTCAGAACCTGCAAAAGATTTCATTAGTCATTTCAGGATTCCCATTACGAATCGTCACAGATCACTTCCCTGTTTCTATGTGGTCTTGTGGTTGCTTCTTGCTGTTCGTTTCCCACAGACGGCGCCAAATGAAACTGTATGTTGTATCTCAAATATAACCCGATCTGATTTACTATCCTACGTTACCTGGTATCGGTTACAGAATCTCGTAAGAAAGGGAGAGAGAGAGAGTCTTTTGTTAGAGTCAAGCGCGAGTTTGACTGCCAAATGTTACGTGTCTTATTTCATAGGGGTACACCCCTATTTATAGAGTTTTGGGGGCCTGGCCTCATGTTGCTAGCCTGTGACTTGTATTTTACATGTATAAGTATGGTTTTGCCCTCCTTAACATCTTTGACCTGCCACAGACTGCCGGCCACACTATACTTCGCCCTGCCTAAGTCCTACTTTCGTCCGGCCGGAGACGGCCGGATGCCTTATGTACTCTTACATCCATCCGGATAGAAGCGGCCGGATGCTCCATATGTCATGTTTGGTTTGGTACCATTTCTTCCCTTCTCAGCGTTATTTTCGGATTATCTACTCACGTTTATGATTTTATGTGATTAAATGTTCAAGGGTGTTTCATTGCACATAGTTTAATTTAGTCTTCACTAATTTAAAATGATAATTACTCGGGGTATTTCAATAATATTATTCTTTACAAATAAATTACTTATGCTTATATAACATATAGTTTAATTTCATAAATCCTCAAATCATAATTTTCTTTTCTATTTCCACCAAATATCCATATAGGACCTATAATAATTTATTTTCCAATAAATACACTAAACTTTTCGTTTATTACATTATAACCACAACAACTTTATAAACTTTACATTTAATTCCAAAATACATTATATTACATAGTTTTAATTCCTTAATTTATTAAATTACAATTCCTCCACTTAAATTTTGGTAATTAATTTTTTTTGGACATAATTAGTTTTGTAAATTACCAAACAACCCCATGCACTTTCGGCTTTAACATATATCTTCTTATAATTACATTTTAACCCCAAAACTTTATACAAGTTACATATTCACTTATAAACTATATATTTATTATTTAATTTCCTTAATAACCAAGTGGACACTTATATTCCTACTAATTATGCATCCGCCCCTATTTAAATTCCAGTTTTACATATAACTTTTATTAAATTACAATTCCTCCACTTAAATTTTGGTAATTAATTTTTTTTGGACATAATTAGTTTTGTAAATTACCAAACAACCCCATGCACTTTCGGCTTTAACATATATCTTCTTATAATTACATTTTAACCCCAAAACTTTATACAAGTTACATATTCACTTATAAACTATATATTTATTATTTAATTTCCTTAATAACCAAGTGGACACTTATATTCCTACTAATTATGCATCCGCCCCTATTTAAATTCCAGTTTTACATATAACTTTTATAAATTACAATTTCACCCCAAAACTTTTATAAACATAATATTTAATGTCATAAATCATTTTTATCCCAAAGTGTTGGTCAACACTTTGACCAAAGACTATTTTCTCACTTAATACATTAATATACCTAGAAATATATATAATTCTCGGTTTTACACTAACTTTTCCAGAAATTACAAAATTGCCCCAAAACTTTATAAAATGTTATTTTAACACTTAAACACTTGTTTAATTTAACCAAAATTCATAATATTAATTCCTACCATATAATATATCATTATTATGCCAATGGCACATTTTATTCTCGGCTATTACTATATATTCCCATAACTTTCTAAAAATTATATTTTTAACACATAATTTATTAAACTAGCCATTTAAACACTAGTAAATATTTCTAATTCACCAAAACTTATATTATATGTTTACAAACGTATTTAGGTCATTAAAACCCAATTATTACCACTTGTATTCGGCTATATTAATAATTTACCATATGGTTTTAAAACTTGATTTATATCTTATAATAAGTATATATATAAGCCATATAATACTTCTAAAAATTATATAAATGACTTAGAATGATTATAATCTCAAAATCAACCAACTTTGTCCTAGAAAATTTGGCTTATACATATATGTATCATATTTAAAAAAAACGACACAAAAATTATAACTTACCTTATAATTTCGGTACACCTTAGGATAGATGGAGATCCACTTTCCTTCATGAAATTTGAAGAAGAAAACATTGGTTTAGGAGGATGGAATTTTCGGTTACATGTGTTAGAACCTTAAGGATTTTTCAAGCATAAAAATACCTTAGGATGATCTTGAGTACTCCTTGGTTAAATGTTGATTCAAGACACTTCTTGGAGCATGAAAGCTAGCCGAATTCTTGTAGTAGTATTTGGTTGATGTTTGCTTCTAGACTTGATAAAGAAATGCTAGGAAATTGACATAGAAATGAAGATTGAAATTAAAATTCAAGACTCCATTAATGGATCTTGAAGCTTGAAAGGAAGAAGAAGAAGAGTGGATGGGAACACTTACCAACTCGGCACAAGCAAGGGAATGAAGTGCCATGAGTTATGCTAGGAAAGAAAGGAATGAGTTGTTAAGTGTCAACATTATAATTTAGCATATTAGGTAACATTTTGTTTAATGATTTGTTTCAGATTTTTCTTGGCTCAAGAAGACACCCATACAGCTGCATTCTCGGCACTCATGCAAGGAAGAAACAAGTTGCTTAAATCATGGAAGACAATTGTGATAAGGTATTAGGTAAGGATAGATTACTTTTGAATTTTCAATGCAAAATTAGTCTTCTTTTTCCCTTGTAGGCTCACAAAATGGAGCTGGATATGAGCTGCTTAACTTGACATTTATTATCCAATTGCAACTTGTATGTACTTTAGATTTAGATAAAATTTTGTAGTATTAAGTCATGCCTTTATATATGCTAATCCTTCCTTGTTTTGCTGAAATACCCCAACCTTAAATATAGTGATTAAAATTATCCTAATAGGTGTTTAAGGGCTTAATGGTTCCTAAGTAATATTGGTAAGGAAAAATAAATCAAAAAGAAATAGAGAAACGCTTAAAAAGCGAAAAACGCTAAATAACCGTTAAATAACCATAGGAGGTATGAGACCTCGGTTAACATATTATATGGATTCTAAAGCCTTGATAAGGCCTAAATAATATATGGGAACAACTCCCGAAGAAAACGGATCCAAATAATGTATTAAAACGCTAATAGAGCTTTAGCGCACGTTTTTCGAGGAAACCCAAAAATGTGGTTTTAAGTGGTCAAACGAACCCGTAAAAATTTTAAACCATTAAATAACAATAATTAAACATTAGTGGAAGCTTAATAACCAATAAAAATAAAGAAACGAGAAAATTCCGGAAACGGGCCCGGTTAGTGAATAGTACCTAAACCAGGTAAAATAACTAGCGTTTTCTGTAAAAGACAAAAAACGCTCTAGCTTAAATAAACATGTGGGGCCGGTTTTAATATGTAAATAATCCCTCACACACTCACACACATCTACCTAGAAAATAAAAGAAGAAAGCAAAAAGTAAAAAGTAAACAAAAAGGTAAAAAGCACTCTCTCACCCTCTCTCCTCTCATTTCTCCTCTCTCTCTCGTGAGTTCCCTCCTCCCCCAGCCGATTCCCCCCCCCCCTTCTTCTTCGTCTGGTGGCGATTTGTGAAGCTCCCAAATAACAACAATGGCAGCTCACCTTCTCAAGCTTGCCCAAGCTTTATTAAAGCTCAAAATCAAAAACAAATTACATATTTGAACTCCCCTCAACATTCTCTACAGTTCTATCTTTTCAAAATTTGAAAAGGAAGAACTTCATCTCCATGGTTTTTCCTCATTCAAAGAGAAAATGGTACCAAAGTAAAGCTTAGAGTCTTCTCTCTCCATTAAGGTAAAAATCTACATGAAAAACTCATGTTTCTTCATCTTTCTTTGTAACCGATTTTGACCCCCATTGTAATGCCTTATTTTTCTCTCTTTTTTGAGCATAACTCCAACACTTCAATGGTGGTAAGAACACCTTTTTGAACCAAGGGCTAAAACCCCTTCTAAAAGCTTCAAAAGCTAAACCCTAGAAATTTTGTTTAAAACATCTCAATGTATTAGCATTAATTTAAGGGTTAGTATGCTAATTGCACTTGTTTTGTGTGCGTTGGGAGATGGGAATGGAGTTTGGCAACTCCATTCCCCATGTGACCGGTTTGTACAAGAAAGAGAGAAGAAGAAGGATTGGAAAGCAAAGAAGGAATAATGAGCTTAAGGTAAGAGCTCTTTCTCAATGCTATATTTTAATGCATTAGAGGAATGAGAATGGGTGAACAAATAAAGAACCTAAACTATTGTATTAGTATTGTAGTTTGTGGAAGTTTGAATATTTATGAGCTTGTATTTGGATTGTAGGCCTTAGAGACAAATAAATTGTGTATGTGTATTAGTATAGTGGATTGAGGAAGTGATGATGTATTGGTATTGTAAATGAGGAAGTATTGGTGTATTGAGATTTTGTATGTGTGCTGGTAGAACCCTTGTGGTTTGGCTAGAATAGGGATGAATTTGATGGGAAAAGATAGGTGTGGATAAGTAAGAAAAGTAGATGAACTATGGCAAAATTTTAGTAGGAATTGTGCATTAAGAATAACCTGGTGAATGGGAGAACCAAGATGTGTATTGGGTTTAGTAGAGATGTTTAGAAACCATGGATGGAAAATTGTAGTATGTGAATTTAAGGGTATAAAAGCTGTAGCAAGAGTGTTGAAATGTGTTGGAGAAACAAGGAAGAATTAATGTGTGAGACTTGGTAAAGTGAGTAAGGTAGTGAGTGAGTCTTGGGTTGAGTATAATGCAAATGAGGCAATGAAAAAGGGGCATAGGAGTAGTAGGAAGAAGAAAGGAAAATCTGTAACATTTGTTGAAGAAGGAAAAACTGTAACAGTGAAGAGAATTGACAGTGAATGGTGCTTTGTAATAGATTGGTATAGTGGTGGATTAGGCTAGTTTAAAGTGCTTAATCAATGCTAAAATATGCTAGATTATATGTAGGAATATTGGGGAAGAGATTGGAAGAAGTTTGGAGTTGAAACATAATCAAAAACTAGCATACATGTAAATACTGCAACTGGTCCGGGTTTGAAAACAAGTACGTAAACCCGGACCAATCAAAAAACTCGACAGATTGTGATTCATAAGGAGTGGTCCGGGTTTGCAAACCAAGACCTAAATCTGGACCACCCCAAAATTATACCTGGGAGAATTGCCAAAGAATGGTCCGGGTTTGTAAACCAACCCCTAAACCCGGACCACCCAAAATTTTCACCCGAGAGAACTACACATGCATGGTCCGGGTTTGTAAACCCTGCCCTAAACCTGGACCACACACAGAATACACCCTAGAGCTGACCAAATGCATTGGTCCAGGTTTGTATCCCTAGACACAAACCCGGACCACCCTGAAAAGTGCCCAGAATGTATTTTAAAGCTAAACTAAGGTAGGGTAAGGATGGGTAATGATATTATAAGTTAATTAAGACATAATTAATGATGTTTAAAGGTCATTAAGGCCATGAACAAGCTTAGGAAATAATCTTAAGTGAATAACCTAAGTGCATGTATTTGAATAACAATAAATTAGTAAGTATAAACCAAGAGATGTTAGTAAAGTAATTAGTAAGGGTAATTAACCACCCAATTGTATGTATATGATAGGATTCGAATAGTTGAACACCGAAGAGGAATCGGTGAGTCCAATCAACGGTGCAAGGTATGATTTCTTCATGCTCTGTATCCTAACCTGGTTACCCCGATTTGTGTGCTTATTTGATCACCTAAATAAGATAAAAGCATGAATTGGACTATATTGCACTTACTTGTGCTTGTTTATATTGTTCTTGTTATATTTCTCTTGAACAATAGTTTGTATAATTCATGAAATGAATGAGTGATGATGGAATGAATTTGTATCTTGTATTGTACTTGCGTAATGTATTGTATTTGGTATGGATGTGTATATGAGCAATGTATTATGTATGTGGCTAGGATGTGTGACTTCTACTAATTCATAACTACCTAACTCCTAACGTAAGTATTGAGTAAACTGGAATGAGTAGAAGTCCGATATAGTTTCGGCCACGCGTGAGGATGAGGAGACACAAGAGGTTGGATCCGACTCCTGGTTCTTTAACTGGTCCATGGCCCAAAGCCCTTAAATGGGTAGCATCCTGGATTGGTGAACCAAGTAAATCCCGGTGGTTGGATAGAGTAGTCCCCGGGCCGGAGGTCCCGACGACTTGACTTGAGTAAGTAGTAAGTAAAGTAAGTATTGTATGAGTAACGGTCTTGGCTGGTGTAAGTCATTACCCCGAGTAAAAGATTAATCTCCACCTGATTAACCCGGGGGAACAAATGAAGCTAACAAGTACCAGATATTGTGTATGCATTGTGTATGGACTGAGTATGTAATGAGGATGTATTGTGTATGTATCGTGCATGTGTATTTCGGAAGCAGGTAAGTAAGTATTGTTGTACTTGTATAATCACAATGTATATATTGGAGTGTATGTGTGTATTCCTTGCGTAAAGTATTGTAGTATTGTGTATAAGAGCATGTATGCATGTATGTTTGAATAAAATGAATTGCATGTATTCGACCAAGTGGTCGGCGTACCCTCGCTAGTACGCGGTGTATGCGGAAGTCATATTCAGCGAAAGCTGACCCCCTAGGGGGAACGTTTTTAGTGTGCAGGTACCCGAAGCAGATATGGTCAAGGTAAGAGACCGGTGGCTACACTTGGATAGTTAGAAGTAGAATGTAGAAGCGTACTAAGTGACACACCCCTTGTACGTAGAAAGTAAATAATTTGTGAGGAATGGGTAGTGGTTAGACTCTTAATGAGTATCTATGAAATTGAAAGAGGTGTTGTATTTGTATAAGGATCTTAGTAAACTCGGTGTAATACATTGTATTGAATTTATGGAGTATTGTAATGAATGGGAAGTTCTAGTATTTGATTTGGTAATTGGAGTATGTATTGTAAGTGTGTAGTACTAGGATATTCCGGTCCATCAGACCGATGCTGTATGTAGTAGTAGTAGTAGCCTTGTTAGTCATGTCGGTGGCTAAAAACATTATTTCACCCACCGTTGAGTATGTAAGTATCCGCTGCGTGAGTCTGAATTGTATAAGGAGATTGGACGGTAATGACAGTATTACCGGTAGGGGTGTTACATTTGCTGCAGGTTTTTCGGACATAATGAGGCTGCTTGGATGTATATTAATATTGTATATTAGCTGAGAGGGTGATTCATAAAGCCTCATGTCCATTATGTCAAACTGTGTTGTATATACTTACATATATATATAATAGCAGCATTGTAGAATGTATATGCACCGTTTTTTTTGTTTAATCATGTATGAGTGTTGACAATGATTATAATTAACATGCACATGTCTACTACTTCTAACCCATGGTTTATATTACCGTTTTAATCTGATGCAATACATGTATACTTATTTCCGTAATGATTATCATAAGTTGTAGGTTTTGTTTTGTTTATAGATATGACCGGTAATATATATATAAGTGTATCATGGTTTGTATAAGATGATTTCGGTAGAACTAATCTTAATGTATTGATGTATACTTAAGTATAATATGGAACATTAGGTAATTTGTTGTTTCACTAAGTAAAGTGTGTCAAAATGTGTAATCAAGTTAGTATACAAAACCGACAATATAAGTGCAGCTTTGAATTTGTATACTTTGTTTTATATGTATTGTTATAACATTTCCTATGTATTTATGATATATATATATTTAGTATCGAGATTATGTAACATAAGTTGTTACCATGTTAAAATGTGTATATCTATTTATTTTAGCATTTATAGATGCTTAGGCAATCGTAAAAATTTTACGTTGCTCGTTGGTATTGAAACACCCCAACCGTTAATCTCGTCATTACCTCTTAACTGTTACTAATTACTCCTACTCACGCAGCGGAACTCTAATTACAACGAGGGGTGAAACAACGCCGTTAGCCACCCATGTGGCTAACCAGGCCTTTCTTACATACAGTAACGGTCTGATGAACTGGAACAACCGAGTACTTCATACAAATACCATGCTCAATTCATATCTCTACTATACCGAGTCTACAATATACGGATGCCGATAACATACTCGGACTTACACCTCATTCAAACGCATAAGTAATTACAATTTAACTACCCATGCTCACAGCCGTCCCCGTCCTACTCTCTCGAACGGTGGTCAGCTTCAAGTACCTGCACACTAAAAACGTTCCCCCTAGGGGGTCAGCTTACGCTGCGCATGAAATTCGCATATACCGCGTGCTAACCGCGGTACGCCGACTACTTTGGGTCGGATATACATGGAGTTCATTTTAATCAAACAACATGCATCATGGCAATACAATGTATATGTATATCACACAAGGAATCTACATCCAATCACGGAACACGATTCCTAACTAACATAACAATGTTGTTAGTGGTAACTGGTTACTCTTAGGCATTGAGGGTTATTCCTCACTATGCCTTGTTTACTTATTCAATACCTCACCCGCTCTCTCGGGTTACTTATTCGTATACACACCCATTCTCTTGGGCTACTCATTCTTATGCTTACCCATTCTCTCGGGTTACTCATACATATACTCACCCCTTACTCTCGGGTTATTTATACTCATTATCTCGTAGATTCTCGAGACACTACAGGTCTCCTACGCCACGCTTGTTACTCTTATTACATACTTAAGCCAAAACTCATGGCTCTCTAGCATAGTCTTACTTCCCCGGTTTCGACCCTACTCTGGGTCTAGCATGGTGGAAAGGTTCAACTAGCTCACGGAACTCTCTCTTAGTTCCTACCTCTTTTACTTAGGTCCGACTACTCTCGGACTACTCTCGTTCCCGTACACTCCTCTCTCGGAGTTATAATAATATCATGTGTATTAGTCTAGAAGCATCATTCTCGATGTTTCTAATGACTTTGGGAACTTTACTTAAATTCGGGTAATCTTAGGTTTAAGGGTTACCCTCACAATCATATGTTTATACATTCGAATATTTTTTATACCGGGTAAATCCTCATATAAGAGGTCGACCGTATCTCAAGGGAGTCGCATAGTCCCTTAGGTCTCTTTTACCTTTCTTATATGTTTACATTATTGGACTAACTTCAATCCTCTCGATGGAGGTTCATTTATCTCTCCACTCATATTTTTTCGTGGATTGTTTCAATAAGGTTTTCTAACCGTTATCGGGTATTTACTCAACCCGTACATCTCCTCACATTCTAGGGAGTTCATATGTTTACGATATCGTTATACTTTAATCGATAGTTTATTGTGTTTGCATATTTCCATTGCTTATGAGACTACCCGTACTACGGGTTATTAGTCAATCAATACTCACTATGAGTCGGTCTAGGCACTCTGTTAGACCACACCGGCATACAAGTATGTTAGCTCATACAACATACATCAAGGCATACATAATCAAACAAGGGATTATTTTCATGCTTTAATCTTGATTAAGCCGGCACACAAACACACAAATCAGAGTAACTCGGTTAGCATACGGGGCATGAGAAAATCATACCTTTCACCGGGGTTTTTACTTTTACCGTGTCATCTCACCATGCTTGGTTTACACACGATCCACTGATAACATTCAAATGTTTTATTAACATCAAAGCATTACGGTATGTAAAACTAATACTCCCGTACTTAACCCCGTCATCCCGTTTAACTTAGTTTTACTCATGTGTTCTTAAACTCACAACTTCCTCATTCACTTATCAGACTTGTTTACACTCCTAATGACCTTTAAACATCATTATTCATGTCCTAATTACCTTATATTATCATTACCATTCAATTCCCCATCATTAGAATGCAAGAAAACACATTCTGTTACGTTTCTGGCCTGGTCCGGGTTTGTGTCCGGGGTTACAAACCCGGACCAAACACTGGAATCACTTTCTGTCGTATTTTCCATGTGTTCCGGGTTTATGTCCGGGTTTGCAAACCCGGACCACCCCCTGGGATGACTTTCTGCCATGTTTTTGCTATGTTCCGGGTTTGCATTCCGATTGCAAACCCGGACAACCCCTGGAACTGTCAAAATTTGCAGTTTTTCACCACTTTTAAACCCCTAAATCACCTCTAATCATTTCCTAATCATTCCATAAGTTTTCCACATGTTTAATCATCATAAAACATGCTCTAAACCTCTTCAAAACATTGGCTTATTCCTTACTAAAGTTCTTGCTCAATCTCACAAATTTGCATCCTCCTTTTGCACTAATGCACACTTGTGCATTTTCTAACCTCTCTTGATACTTGCATTATTGCTCTCTCTTCATTTAACCATTCCAAAACTACCAAGATAATGCACACCTCATACCAAGTTCCATGACTCACTCTTAAAGCCTAAAATTCTCATTCCTTTTTCCTAAAGCTCCTTAGGCATTCACACAAGTTCTTGCTACAGATTTTAGCATTAATCTCCTCTCTTTAAACAAGTATTCCCATGGTGATTTTCTAAGCCAAAACAACCACCATCAACACCTAGTTTCTCTAGGTCATTACTTACTCACAACCATACACAATCCACTTAAATTTCTACACAAATTTCGCCATAACTTGGCTACATCTCTTAACATTACCCAAAGCTCATTTCCTCACATCATTCATCCTAAAGCTAGCCAAACCACAAGGGTTCTATCAGCACACATACAAATCCATCAATACTCATTAATTCCTCCAAAGGTAACACAATACATACATCGTTAAATGCAAAGCTCCTTGGCTCTTAAATCAAGCATTAATTCGCAAGTGCATCAAGCACTACTACAACTCTTCCTCATCTCAACAAATCACATGTCATTACATGTTAGGGTTCATTAATTAATTTAACCCTTCCCAAAATACCTAAAGCATTAAGTTAGGCTCCAAGGTAAATTTGTTTACCTTAACTTCACAAGCCTTTACTCTTTCCACTCCTCTTCTTTCTCTTCTCTTTTATCTTGCTTGGAAATCGCCAAAGGTCAAGAAATTGCCCATCTCCCATTCAATATACAAGGCAAGAGATGAGTTCGAGTAGAACACTTAAGCTCATAAATTAAAAATGCTTAAAGCTCTAAAATGTGTGATTACCTTAAAACCCTAAGATGAGGTTTTGGTCAAGAATCAAAGAGTAACTCCCTCCAAGCTTTTAGGGATTGAAACAATGATCATAAAAGAGAATAAACAAGGCTCCATTAGAGACCAAAATCGGCCAAGGCATAAGATGGAGAAAACAAGACTTTTTCATGGATATTTTTACCTTGATAGAAAGAGGGAGCTTCAAGCTACCTAATGGTGTGCTTTTCTCCTCAAATGGGCAACACCCATGAAAATGAAACTCACCATTTTCGAGTTTTGAAAAGAGAGGATGATAGAGGGTGAGGAGAGGAGTTCAAATATACAATTATTTTTCAATTCGGAGCAAGGATGAAGCTTGGGCAAGGAGAAGAAGATGGAGAAGCCATGTTTGGAGCTTCCATGTCGCACAACACATAGAGAGGGAGGAAGGAACCGTGGAGAAGGAGAAAGAAAAGAAGAAGGAGGGAAAGTGAGAGGAAAGAGAGTGAGAGAATACTTTTATGTTTTTACTTTTTACTTTTCTCTCTCCTCCTTTACTTTCTTTCTTTCTTTATTTGCTAACTAATAAACATGAGAGGGGGAGGCTTCTTATTTAATAAAACCGGCCCCCACTATATTAGTGAGCTGGAGCGTTTTTTGTTTTCTGACAGAAAACGCTCGTTATTTTACCCGGTTTGGCACTATTCACTAACCGGGCCCGTTTTTCGGATTTTTCTCGTTTCTTTATTTTTAATGGCTATTAAGCTTCCATTAATACTTAATTATAGTTATATAATCAACTATAATTTTTACGGGTCCATTTGACCACTTAAAGTCACGTTTTCGGGTTTTTCTCGAAAAACGTGCTTTAAACTCCGTTAGCGTTTTAATCCATTATTTGGATCCGTTTTCTTCGGGAATCATTCCCGTATACTTATTAGGCCTAACTAAGCCTTAGGAATCCATCTCGGACCCTCTCGAGATCATATATCTCTTACACTCATTTAACGCGCATATTAGCGTTTTCACTTTTCAAGCGTTTTCTTTTTCTTTTGGTTTTATTCTTTTACCAATACTCTTTAGGCACCATTAGGCCTTTAATAATCATTTAGAGTAATTTAATCACCATTTTTAGGTCCGGGTATTAAATCTACCCCCCTTAGGAACTTTGTCCTCAAAGTTGGTGATCTAAATGGTTACTCTCATGGGCACGCTATGCCAAGGTTATAATACATGTATAACCTTACAGACTCCAAAGTCGGTCTCATTTCGCACTACACATACCACACACATATCACAGCATGTATAGCAATCAAAAATACTCTTTTTACTCTCTCCATGGAATCGGTCCGAAGACAAGAAGGCACTACAGTCCTCGAATCCATGTTGAGTGATATACTACTGATCCCTCAGGTACCGGTCACGTTGAACACTTACTCTTTCTGGTTCACGGCCGTTTCATGACAAATGGGCACTTACTCTCTTGGCCCACGGTCCCTTCGGTTCTGATCAAAACGTTACACATATACATATCCTCAGGCACTCTGGTTGACTCACTCAACACAGGAACATCTCAGGGTACTCTCCCCGTCCGCTGCCTTTGGAAAAATCACACACTGACACCGCCCCAACCGGTCACTTAGGACCGCCGCACGTACGGTGCAATGGTTTCAAAACTAGTACACGCCCACCGTTCTACGGTCATCAAGACTTAAGGCCACAGCCATCGGCGGGTGATAGCGGTTTCAAAAACCAGTTTCATTTCCATCTTCATACTTGAAGGAAATTCTTTTCAAATCTGTTTGAAAATTCTTTTTAAAACATCACACAACTCCAAATCAGATTTATGGTAGCTGTATCTTTCTTAGCGTGATTACTTGTGACCACTATAGGGAGCTTCAGGAATCATCTAACACTGATGTGATCAGCATCAGTGTTGAACTATCCTTCCACCCCAATTTGTGTTCGGTTTCCCTTGATCGCTAGCAGATCAAGTTCCACCTCCCACGTCAGTTTCAAACAATCAGATAGTCAAACATTTTCGTTTTCTATCTTTTATTCTTTTTACTCATATTCATAAAACAATCCCTTTTTAGCTTATTTCGAATCCCTAGAACTTAGGTTATTTGTCAATATCAATTTGCTTGCTTACTTTTCCTAAGCAACTCATGACTCGTTTTCTCAAATTGTTACTCAATTTAAAACATACAACATACAACTCCAGAGGATGGAACTCACTCCATCAATCATTCTCAATTAAAATCACCTAGGGAAACTCACTTCCCACTAGGTTATACATCGGTTTCATACCGATTCATACTCATTATGTCTCATGTCTAATCTCACTAGATATATACTATAGGGATTCTCATTCCCCAGGAGTTTCTCTACTCCTCTTTTCATATTTATTACATACACATTACTCGCATCTCTCATGCATAATACTCATACTTACACGATGAATGGGTAGACATGTTTATGTAACATGAGTTCCAATCATCAAAATAATTTCTTTTGTGCTATGCACATAGTAGTTTACGCACTTGTACGTAAAACATACTCTAAGCGGTTTCTCGCCCTACCCCCCTTAAAAGGGGTTACGCCCGCGTAACAAACCATATGTTATACTGAACATTGGTTCACTAATGCTGGCATTATGAAGTGTTAACTTCAATGCGGTTAATTAACTCATAACCGGGTTCGGTTCTAGCCTCTAAGGCTTCAAGGGGTTATGATATAGGTATACTTAACCCTGAATCACGGTCCACAAGCTTCTGCTGCGTGACCTGATAACTAGAGCTTAATTCGCTCTTTGGTATTCTCAATGTATTTCAATCGTCGCTTGGTATCTCTTACCGTATGCGAATTCGATGAATTTTAGATTGTCTCACCAGTTCTCTGGGAATTTACTTTGTATAACACTGTATACCTTTGTGATTATTCACTATTTTTCCCGACTTGTTGTTGGTTGAGGTCAAGCTACTACTTAGCATGTAGTGCTTCCTCGTTTAATAGTGGCTCATGGATTATGTTTGTTTCTTGGTTCTGTGCCAGAGTTCTTCATTCATACTACTCTGCGTTTTTCCACATATCGATCCTGGGCCCTGTGGGTTACTGCCCACGTTTTTTGTGCATCTTTGGCCAATGGCCGCACGGTTATCTCTCTAGATTCTCACTCAACAGGCTTCGTTGACATTTCTCAATTCCTGGCTCTCCCACTCGATCATTACCGCACAAGTGCAATACCCAAACACTCAGTCATACAGAGTGCAGAAGCGTAAACCCTTGACAGTAAATCTCTCATGAGATAGGAATGATCATGTCTTCTTTACCACATTTCCTTATCAGTTTCATATCACTAACCGAATATACTCTTACAATGGTCGCTTACTGCATACCTTGTTCTTTCTCATTTTCATGGCATCCGCTACTACTTTAGCTTTCGCCTAGGTGTTCTCGCCATTTACACGATGGCTTGCCATTCACTTGGCTCAACGATATACGCTATTCTTTGAATCTCTCTACGCGCTTGCGCACTGCTTACTCTGCAGTTCCTATGGCACACATGCCGTGTTTACTACTCAGCCGATTACTCTTCGGTTTCCTTTTTCTGCTATTGAGGTTCCTCTTTACACTCTACTATTGTTCATATACTCCTTGGCCATATACACATGCTCAAGTTTCACTACACCGCTCTAGCGGTTTCACATTACATATTTAGGTGGTAGCCTTTCTCTGGAGGATTCACGCAATTGCCGCTCCATAGGCCCTACACCAACAAGTGGTAACCCCACTCTAAGATAGTGGTTTACTGTCCACTATTCCTTTTATGCCTTTACACTTAGGTTTGCAATGTTTGGAACTACAAGTTGCAGTTAGTTTACCGGCTTATAAGCCACATTGCCTCGCCATGCTCCATGCGGGCTGTTTATACAGGTTTCCGCTTCCCCGTATACCATTAAATTTTGGAGGTATTACTGGGTTTTGATATGGTAGTTTCATCACGCTTCCAAACATGGAAGACCCTTAAGTATTTTGATACTAATTCATGCCCTCTAGCATTTTAGGGTATCCCGTGTTACGAGGGATCCCTTCGGGTTCTACCCGAGTGTTTGCTTAAACACTTGTGTTCTCAACACGATGTTTCGTTCAACTACTGTTGACTCCGGCACCCTTCTCGGATTGCTCCTGGGTGTTACTGAGTAATGCCATTACATCTGGCTTGTACTCATGGTTATGTTCAGTTGTGACTTCGCCTTGCGGCTATGTCCATGACTATCCCGTTTAGGGTTGTAATGTCTCCCATTATTGGGTAGATCCTTGGTACCTTCTAATACCTTCGGTGTCAGGTCATTATTCTCTTCAGTGAGGTATAAAGTGGGAGTTCTATCCTGTTTATCGTACATTAATAAGTTCATTTAGGCATTCGCCGTATTAATTACACTGGTATTCACCCAGTTATTAAGTATTTTCCTGAGACATATCCAATGTCTGTGCTTAATACTCTGTGCTTCTCGCGCTTATTAACGCTATATCCTTAGGTCCGTCACCTTACTGGATTCTAGACTCCTTAATCTTGGTAAGCTTCCTTATGTTCTTCGATCATTCGAGGTGTCCAACTGTCTTGGTTTGAATTGGCTCTTTCGTCCGTAGTATGGAGTGGGCTACTTCCCGTGTACCGTACTCTACTTGTATAAATACATGGAGTATCTTATTGATACGTTACCACTTACCCGACTAACTCATAACTGGTCTGTCAGGTCCGCAAGCTCCTTTGGAGTGCGGCCGTTCCATGTCTCATTTGTGTACACTTGTAGTGTCGGTCACGTCTAAGTGAAGTATTCTGTTGCCAACTCCTCTTATATGGTCCTATAATAACTTATCGTGGTTCACTGGTTTGGTTTTAAAACTTTGGGGGTTTTTGGAAAATTTTATGTTCTGAAAGGAAGTTCAAGTTTTAAAAGTAAGTTCTTCATGGCATTTCAATGCCGGCTGTTCCTTACCGAGTCCAGCTTCTCGCTGACTGGTATGTTCTTTATATAATGATCAGGCCGTTATGCCTTTTCAAGGTTTTGTTTCACAATTCTTAGGGTTTAAGTGGCTATATTGGCTTTGTTCGCCATCTTGGTACTTGCTAAGTACTTGTCACTTGTTAAGATTCTTCCTAACGGTCCCGTTATTACTGCACTTGCCGAGGCAAGTGCGCGGTACAGGCGGTTTTTAGGTTAACTCATACCGGTCACGGTATT
>CM041783.1:125073135-125113458 GCA_023374045.1 Limonium bicolor | reverse complement strand
ACAAAATTACTGCATATGACTTCCGCATACCCCGCGTACTAGTGAGGGTACGCCGACTATTTGGTCGAGAGCATGTGGTTCATTTTAGTTCAAACAACATGCAATACAACAATACATCATATATGTACTTTCACACAACACTCCACATTCAATCCAGGAATACAATCCACACAGATGTCACATCCAGCTCGGTAAATTCAACTACCTTATTCTTAGACCTTGAGAGACCGTATCTCAAGTGGGTTTCATTCTCGTTAATCACCACTTTCATCCCAACCGGGTAGTTTACTTGTCTCCTAGATCTTTAGGCACTCTCAGTCCTGATCTAGTTTTCTTAATTATTCTACTCTTGAATAATTTTAGGTTAAGCCTCCAAGGCCTCCGGGCAGAGACATATATAGGTCTCACCGCCGGGCCTTTATAATCTCAATACGGGATAAGAAATATTCTCTCATGTTCCCTCTTCCTATCCCATAATACCCAGCTTACCTCTTTAGACGGGTAAGCTCTGCCAGTCTTACTCCAGTCGGGCACCACTATGTGGCACACGACCCCGCAGGGCACCACTATGTGGCACACGGCCAGGTAACAAGGGAGTTCGACCACGGATTCATAAACATACACTCTGTTGCTTCCTCTTCCTTGCACGCGTGACTCACAATCCCCCTAACCCAACTCTCGGGTTAGTAACAATAGGTACTCATATATAAATACATATATAGATACCAGTCAGCCGCATCTCTCTCGATGCTATCATACAACTTAGGAGATTTTCCTATTTCGTCGTATCCACTGATTTAAGGGTCGCCCCTACAATTACATTACTTAGAAACTATGTACGTTTTCTAACATTGAGTCACATCCTTGCATAGGAGGTCGACTATTGATATTAAGGACATTCACTAGTCTTGTGTGTCGCTTGTTCTCATTTCAAGTAAATTTATAAGTTTGATTTATCGTTGACCACTGATCGATGGTTATTGTATGTTACCTCGTTTTTTGTTATTTCACATCATGACTCTTTCTTCGGATCTCTAGTCAAACCAGACTCAACTATGAGTCGCACTACCGTACACGATCACATGCAAGCAACTCATTCACTATTCATCCATTTCATGAATTATGCAAACGTAGTTTAAATTCAATCCAACAAACCACGGTACAATACAAGCACTATTAAGTGCACACAATCCGATTCGTGCATTTATCTTGTTAGGTGATCACACAATCAAACAAGCACACAAATCAGGGTAACCAAGTTAGGATATAGAGCATGAGGAAATCATACCTTTCACCGGGGTTAATTTTATCGGGTGTTCTCATGTTCCTTGGCTCACACTCGTTCCTCATGTCTTACTCTTGAACCACTATTTTCATGTCAAATGGTTCAATTAATAATAACGCGTTACGGTAGGTACATAATTGCTACTCCCGTACTTTCCCCGTTATCCCGTTATTTCGGTTTAACTTAATGTACTTAAACTCACAAGTTTCTCAATCACTCCTCAAACTTGTTTACACTTCTTAGGACCCTTAAAGGTCACCAAACAACTCCTAAACATCATCTAAAACCAATACCAATCAATCCCCCATCTTCTAGGCACTTTAAAACACTTTTTATGCATTTCTGGGGGTGGTCCGGGACCTGGTCCGGACCCTAGGTCCCGGACCAATACAAAAATCAACTTTCGGCACAATTTTACACCTGGTCCGAGACATGGTCTTGGACTTAAGTCCCGGACCAATTCCTGCATTCACGCTCGGCATGTTTTTTTATGCGGTCCGGGACTTGGTTCATATCCTAGGTCCCGTAGGTCCCGGACCCTACTAAAAACTGCTATTAAGGTCATTTTTCAACCCCTAATCAACCCTTAAACCACCCTCAAACTTTCCATAAACTTTCCACAAGTTTCCTACATAATTCAATGCCTCAAAAAACTCCTTAAACCATCTAAATCCTTGGTTTAATCCACCACCCAATTCTTGCTCAAATTCAACAAATCCAAATCCTCACATTTTGCATTTTGCACTCTTATGCATTTCTAACTTCTTTTTGCTTGTTTTTTTACCTCCTACCAACCTCACCAAATCCATCAATTGCCATTACCAATTCATTCCTACACATATACCATTCTAAAACCCAAGTACAGCTCTTGTTTCAAAAGTCTTGCCCACTAACTCATTCCTAGAATTGTAACACCCCAACCCGAAATCCAATAACCTGTACGATGGTAGCTCCCAAAAATAACTAGAAATACAGCGGAAATATATACATAACAACGGGTGGTGCTACAACGCCGCTAGTCACCCATGTGACTAACAAGGCTACTCCAACTTAATTTACAAATGATGCGGTCTGAGTACTGAATACAAACCTCTTAAAACAACAGAAGATAATAATAAAAGTACAATACTGTAAGATGACACCGGTGGTAGTAACCCATGTCTTAATTCTACCCCACCTACACTCGGTCGGGCAATCTCTTCATTCTTCAGGTACCTGGAATTATTTAGCCATGAAACGGCTCAGCAAAATAATTTGCCGGTATGAAATCCTGCAGCCCACAAGCTACTGGGCCACACAAACTAATTGTCGAGTACATGCAGTTCATTTATAAAGCTGTAAATAAGCATAGCATGATAATATCAAGTATCCACACAAGGACAACAATGTCACATAGAACAAGACTTCAGAAGGTCAAGTTAGCTGAACTGAAATTCTTAAATGATAGTCGGTCCACACAATGGGACTGACAGGTATAACTGAATATCTTAATTAGTGGAGGTATAGTGACCTCGTTAAGATTGAAAGGTTGGGTATAAAAACCCCAGGAGATAACGTAGTTAAACCCTGAACTGAGAGGCGTGGGAAATAGAATCCCACTAGAGGAATGAAGTCTTCCTCAAACTGAACTGATGGGCATTAGAAACCCGAGAGGAATAAAGTCTTCCTCTCAACTGAAGTGTTCCGTCGCGACGTAAATAGGAGACGACCTGAGACAGGTACAGCTCCTGTAGCATGCATGGCCAGATCCAACTGGGCTCCTCATTCTCGTAGTATAGAATTGTTATGTGTCATAAAAAGACGTTAAACAAGAACACAATGTGTATTGTCAATTATCACGTTTAGGATAATGACGTTTGTTATAAAGTGAAGTTAATGAGAGACTCGAGTACAAGTCCTCGGTATACTGAAGCGCAGGTATTTAATCCACTGGTATAGTAGTGTTTGTATGCGTGGGACATACACGTAGTAGTCAGCATCATTCACGCACATAAAATAATACAACAGTGCACAAGAGTAACAACATTTACATTAATTATCTTGGTCATTAAATCAGACAACAGATAGCACACAAGCCGGTGTAATCCGGTAGAAAGCAGACTGCAATAATTCCATACCGTTCACCGTAGACTGTACTTGTTTAGTTCCCGGTCAACGTCTGGTCAAACAATGTCCTAGAATAGGATTAATCTGAGAGTGTTAATTTATGTAACTCTCGTATAATAATTTTATTGTTTCATGAAACGATTTCATATTCGTTATTTCATGTGAGGTTTATTCCTTTATATTTAGGTAGTTCTTTTAACCTCTTTCCCTTATAATTAATTAAGGTACTTATATATTTCCAAAACATGTAGTCCTAATTTATAAGACTTATATTGTGTGGTAATTTCTTTTAATTACCTTATGATTGGATGTATGACTTATTTGTCATTCCTTGTGGTTTATTTCTAAATCCTTTAATGTATGAATATATACATATTTATTCATGCACTATATTTGTTATTTATTTTAATTGTCTAGGTGACATAACAACTTTATAATTCCTTAACCACATTTATATGTCACACATGGACATTATATTCTTATAATTCTTTGTTATTCTCCTCTTAACCCTAAATAATATTTATTGGTTACAATTAAATTCCTTATAACTATATAACCATAGTTCTAATCCCTTAATCACTTATTCTCATTTCCTTTTGATTTACTTGAAAATCTAAAATATATATATTTCACACAAATGTATTATTTATGTTATTTATATATATATAATTGTCTAAAAGACGTAACCTCTTAATTAATCTCCATTTATATTTACATGTCATACATGGGCATGTTATTCCCATATCTTTTATTAATTTCAAACTAACCCCAAATAATATTATTTCTTTTACAAGTAAAATACTTATGCTTGTATATCATATAGTTTGATTTCATAAATCCTTAACTCATAATTTTCTTTTCTAAATATCTTAAATATCCATATAGGACCTATAAATATTTTTTAATCTCATATTTACAACATACTTTCCGGTTAATATATTATAACCTCACTTAATTCTTAACTTACATTAAACTCCAAAATACATTATAATACATAGTTTTATTTCCTTAAATAATTAATCACCAAACCACCACTATAATTTAGTAATTATTATTTGAACACTTTAACTTTTATAAATTACCAACTAGCCTCATAATTTTCGGCTTTGCTTTAGGATTTCTTATAATTGCATTTTAACCCCAAAAACTTTACATAATTATATAATCACTTATAAACTATAGTTTTAATATTTAATTTCCTTAATAACCAAGTGGACACTTATATTTCCATAAATTGTGAATTCGCCCCATATAAAATCTTGTGTTATATTTAAACTCTTATAAATTACATAATCACCCCATAACTTTTATAAACTTAATATTTTAACTTCTAAACACTTATTTAATTCAACCAAAATTCATAATATTAATTCTCACACCATATAATTTTATAATTATGCCATAGGCACACTTTATTCTCGGTATCACATAACTTACCCCAACTTTCATACGGTAATATAATATTTATTTTAAATTCATTTTTAAACTTAATATTACATAAATTAAATGCCCAAGATTACATGGCCTTAGTATAAACCTTAATATACAATATAAGCTACTTAATAATGTCATAAAAGACATGCTGAACCACGGTTTTGGTTTAATATTTATACAATGTTTTGTAAATTGTATTCTAACTATTTAATAAATTTCATGACATTATATGTTACACCAACATTAGGTTAATCTACCCAATATGGTATAAAGCATTTTAATGCATAGCTTGGTCATAATATTTCTTATAAAACCCATGACTTATATTAGAAAATAACAAACGATATAAACACTTCATAATATACTAGTTAGTACACTTACTTGAATTTCAAGCAAATCACCCCAGTCAAGGACTTCCAAAGCTCACGGCTTGCTAGGTTTAAGCTTGGGTATAATTTCCACCATTTGAGCAGAATTTTTTTTCCTCAAGTCAACAGCACCTTCGGTAGTATTTTTGCAAGGGAAAATTATATACTTTAGCCACCCCAAAATAAGGACCATTAAAGAGAGTGAGTTTCAGCTCATAATTCATGGTTTATACCTCTATGTTGTAGGCTTGTGCTGGAGTGGTTTAAACCTTGTTTTATTTCTGAAAATGAGGTATTCAAGTTGGGCATCTAGCCACTGATTGTGGTGGTAAGCCGGATGATCAAACTGAGAAGTTGAACGGCGATTTGGTAGACAATACCCCTTTTGAGATCAACTTTGAACGCATAGTAGATGATTTTGTATTTCTTTGTTTCTTTGTTGGTAATGACTTTCTTCCCCACATGCCAACACTGGAGATACGGGAGGGTGCTATAAATCTGTTGATGCATATCTACCGAAGAGAATTTAGTGCCATGGGTGGTTATTTGACAGAAGGTGGCGAGGTATTCTTGGAAAGGATTGAACATTATATTCAAGCTGTAGGAATCATGAGGACCAGATTTTCCAGAAAAGAGCCCGTTTACATCAGGCTTATCTTAATAGAGAGGAGATGAAGCTTAAAGCAGAAGGTGAGACTGCTGGAGAAGTTCAAAAACAAGGTTGAAGCAGCATGTATGTTTTCTTTGTCGGACAGAACAGAGGGAGGAATGGTAAGAGTACTGCTACCCACGGTTTGGAGGAAAGAAATGGGGCTCCTGTTGCTGGGTTCTGGCTGGGAGTAAAAGAACGATGGGGGAAAGCTAATTGGCCTTTATGTATAGGTATGTAGGTGTACTCACAATTGGTATGTACTGATCATCAGTCATCTTAATTCGGTGGAGAGTTACCCGGCGCCGGCGGTGATATTTTCACGACCGAGCCTCACTATTTAATGTAACTCTCTAATTTCTATATACACTATTTATATATGTTTGATATGCCTGGAACATTTGAATTAAGTCCACGCATAAAAGAACTATATATAGTCGTATATTTTCCTTAATTAGCTTAATCTCTTCATGCACCCTCGATTCATCGGCAGTACGCACTCCCTCTAACTCTTTTGTATCTGGCATGGCCTAATCAAATGGAGACACTGAATATCTGTAGCAGGTAAAGTTTGCTAATGAATCGAGCTGTCACATGCGACAGGCGGGAGTGGGTAGCCAAAGTGGGAGGTGAGTCATTACTTTAATTTTGTTAAATAACTTACTTATCTTTACTTTAGGGGGTGACTTTTGAGTCATACTTTCATATTTGTATGTGGCCGACAATTAAGTGTGAAGGAGCCTTAATTAACATCATTTAGTGGCTCAATGAAAAAAAAAATATAGAATTCTCATCTCATTGAGCCGTGCATGTATATGAGGCAGCTATAGGATTTTTTTTTTTGTGGTTTAGTTTGGTACATATAACTATACGGTTGTCATTAGTATGCTGCAGCCTTAATTGTGTTTGAATAGCATAATATATTACCGTGTATACATGCTACAAAGTGACTGCTACAGATTTTACTTGTTGTTTAGTCATGCATGCCCAGCGGTTATCATTAGTATTTTTTAAAAAAAATTGTTGATCATGTGCAGATGTATACTACCGCAATCTTATGGTGTAGGTTGCAGATTTTTATTTGGTTGATATGTGATGAATGCATATATATATATACACGGTGATATCATGGCATTACCATTTTTTTTTATTGGATTTAGTTATATACTCATCACCGGTTTTATATGGTGTATACCACTAGTCTGTGTTGATTATCTGCATATTTATGTACTAAAGTGACGTGTAGTACATGTTGAAATTTTGCTTTTGGTTTATATGCATATACCTAACCTACCGTAACTATAGAGTGACTAAATCTTTTTGTTTGTTTGTTTATAAACATATAAGTACTACCGTAGTGAATAGAGTATATTAGATAGATTTTAATCTTGGCATAATAATGTGAACATAAGTATAAGGTAGGTAATTTTTTTTTTTACTAAGTCAAATTGTGTAAGAACAAGTCCAAATATGCCATATAAAATCGGCATTAATGTACATATTTTTTTTTTGGACTTGTAAACCTTGTGTTATAATTAGTGTTATAACATTTCCTAAGTATTTATTATGTATCTTAAATATTAAGGTTATGTAACATAAGTTGTTACTTTGTTTAAATGTGTATATCAATTTATTTCAGCCTTTATAAATGCTTAAGCCATCGTAAAAATTTTACGTTGCTCGTTTGTATACACGTTCGTATTAATCTTCCTTGTTGACGCTCTCTTTCGAGCTAGTTATGTAAGGAGTTTAGTCCTTGTTAATAATTGTACATAAGCGTTTGTACGAGTACGTTAATACTTTTAGTAATATTACACCAGTTAGCGTTTATGGTAAAACGACTGTTTCTTGTGACGTTCGCATGCGGGAGTTTGCATGCGCACGTGTAATAATATTAATTCACGTAACGTTTGCATGTATAAATTAGCATGTGTAACTAAAATGATCTGTTTCTAGATCAATTCTCCATTATTTAATAATAAACAAGTATTAATTAGATTCGGGGTATTTCAATCTACCCCCCTTAAAAAGAACTTCGCCCCGAAGTCTCATATCTAAGTTCAAATGGTTGTGGGGAATCAAGTTCCGCTAAGCATCCACAACTCAATTCTATTTTAGGGATCAAGTCCCAAGTTCCACTACTTCTCAGTTCGTAGTATATATTCAATCGGAACATACAGTATAATGAGCATGAAAGGTCATCACCAAAATCAACTTAGTGCAGTGCAACGTAGAGCATGTAATTCATTCATAGTAGTGTAGTGAAGTACAGATCATGCAAACATGGAGTCATTCCAATATAATATAACGTAGTACACAAAATTTCGTAGTGCCAAAGTAGCTTCAATACAGTGTAACGTAGTACACATTATTCATTCATGCTAGTGTAACGTAGTACACATTAGTAAGTGAAATTCATAGAATCACAAAGTCATACTTTTTCACATACAAATCATAGTGCAACAGTACAATGAAAGTGTACTTTCATGCTAATATGCTAAAACGCAGTAGGCTCTCTCCCCCCTTAAAAAGAGGGGTACGCCCCCGTACCCTAGACTAGACTCACTTGTCTGTAAATAGTGGGCAATCTTCACTTATTTGAAACTTATGTTTAGTTTAAAAGATAGCCTCCCTCGAGTTCAGTAGATAATTTTAACTGATGGGACCACCACGCTTCTGCTGCCAACTCTGATTAAGTAATGTTCAATCATTTGGAATAGTCTTACATGTGTTTCGTAGGTGGTATATTTAAGTTTCTTTATGTTCACATGTAGGGTCGATGAGTTGTGTTCATCATTATTTTCGTTTGATTGTTATTGCTGATCTTGTTTGGACTTCTGTCCTTTTACGGGGTCTTGCCCCTAAAATTCTGTGTATTCTCTGACATGCTCTTTTTGCATTATTATGCCTATTTAATTGAATCCCGTATGTATGAGTGAAGGTGATTTTCCACCTCGTTTGTTGACAAATTATTCCATGTCTTGTTTAGATTGTCGGATTGATGTGCCGCGGTATGCCACCGCTCCTGATTATCTTGTCTCTTAGTAGCTGTTAGTTGCAGCATAGCTTGGTATTCTTCATTGTATATCTTGTTACTGTATGTCGCCTTCCAATAATATTGTAGGGTTTGCCCATCCTGTGATGCTCAAGCACATGTCATGCATCTCCCATTATCCTTTCATCGTTGAGTTCTTCACGAGTTTCACTTGATTGTTTGTGCTTGTATGCTCATTTGTGATAGCTGCTCATGACGGTGATTCCACTAAGATTCTTCTCGTCAATGTTACTGAGGCATTTTGCTCTTTATCAGCTTTGATTCCTTTCCTGTGTTCCTCCCGCTAGTTGCCTTCGTGTATGGGGTATCTTCTTGGTGTATATTACTACTTACCTGATTGGTTTTCTGATGTATTCCCCTTTGATAGTGGTAACGACCTGATAGTGGGGTCCATCATCTTGTCGGTGTTGCTGATGCATTCGGTGGTTCGGTTGTTGTATCGTACTGGGGCATATTAAAGTTCCTCTCATTGGTCTTCAGGTCATCATCATGTGATTCTTGGTATTTTAGTTCACTGTCGACATATTCGGTTTCCATTCTCAATATAGAGTATGAGCTACGGTCGAGCCGTGTATCTTGTTTATAGTTTAAAAGATTTCCTGTCATTATCGGTTCACCAATTGTCGGTAGTACATTCCCGATCTCTTATTGTCTGTTCATTAAGTATACCACAGTAGGGTTTAAGGTTTCTAACAAGGTACAGTTTTCTCACCATTCCACATGTTTTGTGGCTTATAAATCACTCATGTGAGTATTAGTATAATGTTTCTACCCTTTATATTCTACCTCACTTACAGGTAGGTTCCCGTTTAATATACTGGGTTTGCATTCATAAAGAAGGACATGAAGTCTATCTTTCCCTTCATATGGTAATATGGCCATATTTAGAAGGTAGTTTGAGAATACTCCTATTATAGGTAATTGTTTTTGATCCCATATTTAATTTATTAACATGGTTCGTGGTATAATAACTGTTAGTATTTCCTTCACAGTTGAGTATTTTTCCGACATACGCGGAGTTGTTTTAGCTATTAAATCTCTTCAGGATAGCTTGGTTAATTTAACTTTCAACTTACATCCTCAACATCTAATATACTTTATTAGATAGATTTTAGATTAGACTTAAAAATAAATATTTTCTTATCACAAAGACATTGGTGACCACTTGTAGGGAGTCTCAGGAATCATCCAACCCTGCCGGGGTCAGCGTCAGTGTCGAACTATCCTTCCACTCCATTTTGTGTTTGGTTTTCCCTTGATCTGACCAGGATCAAGTTCGACCTCCCACGTCAAATATCAAACAACCACATAATTGCAAGTTCCCAAATTTCTTATCAAGACTTTATGACGTGGTGATTACAACATTCTTCCATGACTGTTATACAACTACTCTAATAACCGTTGTAACTCACACTCGAAATAGTGTATTCCTTAATCCCCGGAATTAAATTCCTTTGATCAAATCATTAAGCGGGGAAGCCAGTTTTTTCCTCTTGGCATAAAAGATAAATTCTTATTACACATCTAGACACATACTGTCTATTAATTATATTCAGCAATCATTTGACTCTTGGACCCATCATACAAGCAATGAATTCAGTTAAGGACTTGGATACCTCTAGAATACACTCTCCTCTTTAAAAGGCCCTTCTAGTATTTAACTTATCAGGCTTGATCATTACCTATACTTTTGGTTACCATCACTTGGAATAAGGACAGTCATAGTTATTACCAAATTTGGAATAAGACTTTAAGAAAAGTTTCTATAACTTATCCTATACTTAGGATTCCCAGTTTGAATCTTACGGGTTGGTGACAATACAATCAAAACTTATGGTTCATTTCTATCTCTTAGAAACGTGGTTAATCCACCACTCAATGGCTTCTATGAATAGGCCGTTTATGTGTATAAAATAGAGGATTTATAATCATAGAGTTTGGTATATATTGTTAGGAAAGTTTGCGTGTAAAACGCTTGTTACAAGTCAAGGGGTATGTTCTCCCCCCTTAAAAGTTTAAGTCCACTCTCCTTTGGTGTATATCCAATTCAAGCTCTTAGTATAGCTTACACTGCCTCCATAGAGAGTTATTGGTTATTATAATCGTATAAGATTTTATACTACATTGGGAGGTAACTTCATTTGTTCTCAGGTGTTCTTACTTACATTCTCAAATTGAGCTGTCATGGAAGACATATGCTCGTATAAATCCATAAGGATAGTGTAGGACATGTGCCTCAAAATAGGGTAGGTATATTTTATGATACCCATCCCTCTGAAATATATCAATACTCCTCAAAGTTTTAGGTTTATAACCTCCCAATTATATGTATTTATATATAGCACTTAGTATTGCTATTTTTGGTAGTTCTCCTGACTTCAGAATATCTGAACTAAAAGTTTGTTCACTTCTCACTGTTTATTAGGAGTCCAGCATTGTCACTGTAATGATACTAGCTGAGACCCTTTGTATTAGAGCAGGTACTACATCCCGTGTTTATTTACGTTGGATGTTTAGTTATATGCAGTGAGATTTTGTTATGATTTTCTTGATATAATCAATGATTTATTTCTGTGGGACTATACTGATAGTCATATTTCAAGCTCTCGCACGGTCTTCTCGCGAAGTTAATAAGGTATTGTAAGATTTTCCGTCCCGCACTGGGCAGCAAGCTCAGTGCCTGGGTATCCCATAAAATTCAGTGTCTGCTCTTTTCAAGTAGGTCTTCATTCTCTTTTATTTGGTTTATTGGAGCAGCACTTGTTGTAGCAAGTGCGCCAGGCAGGTTGGATCATCATGCAGTGTATGTCCATTGAGATATATTTTTACTCCATCCTCACTGTGTTCTTGGCGGTATTGTCAGCCCTTCTGGTTAACATCAGTATGGCGTCGTTGTTATTCATCGTCAGCTCCTGTATAAAAGACAGTTGGCGTCGTACGGTCTTCAGTAACCCCTTCCGCCAGTTCAGGTAGTCTTAAGTATTTGTTTTAATTAATGTATTCCTTCTCATGACATCTGCTCGTTATTTAGGCAGGTCATGGTTTGTAGTTACTGTAAGTTTGAACAGTTATTAACGCCCTTCGGCGGATCAAGTAAAAACTAGCTTTCTACTCCTCACTGTTCTATCACACACCCTGTATCCCAAGGCTAATTTTGGCTGTACTCAGTTCTCAGAGCGCAACTACGCTCTGATACCACTTTTTGTAACACCCCAACCCGAAATCCAATAACCTGTACGATGGTAGCTCCCAAAAATAACTAGAAATACAGCGGAAATATATACATAACAACGGGTGGTGCTACAACGCCGCTAGTCACCCATGTGACTAACAAGGCTACTCCAACTTAATTTACAAATGATGCGGTCTGAGTACTGAATACAAACCTCTTAAAACAACAGAAGATAATAATAAAAGTACAATACTGTAAGATGACACCGGTGGTAGTAACCCATGTCTTAATTCTACCCCACCTACACTCGGTCGGGCAATCTCTTCATTCTTCAGGTACCTGGAATTATTTAGCCATGAAACGGCTCAGCAAAATAATTTGCCGGTATGAAATCCTGCAGCCCACAAGCTACTGGGCCACACAAACTAATTGTCGAGTACATTCATTTTATAAAGCTGTAAATAAGCATAGCATGATAATATCAAGTATCCACACAAGGACAACAATGTCACATAGAACAAGACTTCAGAAGGTCAAGTTAGCTGAACTGAAATTCTTAAATGATAGTCGGTCCACACAATGGGACTGACAGGTATAACTTGATAGAGTAAAGAGAACATTGTGTCGATTAAGTCTGTTGAGCTACCGTCATTAGTTTATCAACTTCTAGTCTCTGTACTATAAATAGCTAAACTACTCCTCTCGGTTCAGTTAATGAGAAGTTTATCCATTGTCTTCTCTTCTGCGTTTCTTGCTCTCTTGCTTAGCGCTATACACTTTCATGGTATCAGAGCTTCATTCTTGATCCGCGTCTCCCTTCTTCGTTTCTCTGCGTGATTTCAAGCGATGGCTACTGGACAGAAAGCAGATTCGTCGTTCAGCCCCTTACTGACATCGGCGAATCTATATCAACTCGTAAGCATTTCCACAATCAAGTTAAAGGGAGAGAAGAACTATCTGAGTTGGAGAACTCAGATGCTGAATCTACTCGAATCAGTCAAGGTCGTTGATCTCATCAAGAAGTCAGCACCTCCAGAAACAAGTCAAGATTCAGATTCAGAGTTGAGTCAAGGTTCTGCTTCCGATCTTGCAAAATGGACTGAGACGGATGCTCTTGTTCGAACCTGGCTTATTGCAACTCTTGTAGAGGATTGCGTTAGCATTGCTGTCGGATGCAAGACGGCGAAGGATATTTGGAACGAATTACAAGAAGAATTTCTTCAGTCCACAAAAGATCGAGAGTTTCAACTCAAGCAGCGAATACAAAATCTGAAACTAGGTGATAAACAACCTGTGAAGGAGTATGTCAAAGAATTCAAACTTATCTGCGAGAATCTTGCAGCAATTGGAAAACCACTGGCTGATGATGATAAGGTACTTATGCTAGCTCAAGGATGTGGCAAGCGGTACAGCGTGATACGCTCAATCATGCTCAGCAAAGCGCCTTATCCGACGCTGAAACAGTTTATCAGCGCTATCGAAGATTTTGATCTTCGCGAAGGCAGCAGTGAAAAAGAACGAGAAGATAGCAAAGAGAAAGCTTCAGAGGAGGTTGTCATGGCCTTCAATGTTTCCAAGAATGACCAGTCTGGAGGTCGAGGCCGAGGATTTGGTCGTGGAAGAGGTCGAAATCAAGGAGGTAGAGGAAGGAATCAGAATTACTATTCTAATTACCAAAATCAGAACTCAAATCCGAATCAACTCTAATCAAACCCTACTTCTAGTTCCGAAACTGGTCAGTTCTCTCAAAATCAGAATCAAGTCAATCCCTGTCAAATTTGTGGTCGGACAAATCACACAGCAGCTATTTGCTTTTATCGATGGGATCATTCCTATCAAGGATCCTCTGATTTCAAGAAACCAGCTACTCAGGTTTGGAACACACCTCAAGCTTATAATTCTATGATCTATAATCAGAGTGTCGATGACTACTATGTTGATTCAGGAGCAACAAATCACATGGTAACTAACTCAGGTAAGATATCTACCCCTGTATCTTATACTGGGAACAAGTCTGTTGTGGTTGGAAATGGAGATCAAATACCGATTGAGTTATCAGGAAATGCTACTATTGCTACAGAGTCAGGAAAAGACTTGTTGTTGAATGATGTCTTGGTTGTTCCTGACTTAAAGCGTAATCTGTTGTCAGTTAGTAAACTAACACAGGATAATTTCTGTTCAGTCGAATTTACTAACTCTGGGTTCACTGTTAAGGATCTGGTGACCAAGAGAGTTCTTGTCAGAGGCAGTAGAGAAGGAGACTTATATACTCTACGGGACAACAATGCTCAAGCGCTAACTGCTACCCTTTCTGGAAAAGCAACTAGCAATATTTGGCATTCAAGACTTGGACATCCAAATTCAAGGATTCTGAAGAATCTTAGTTACAATAATCAGATAGATATCAGTAAATGGAATAAGGAGTTTTCTGTTTGCTCCAGTTGCCAAATGAGTAAAAGTTGTCGTTTACCTTTTACTCTAAATGATAAAATGTCATCTGTAGCTTTAGAAAAGATTCATTGTGACATTTGGGGTCCTGCACCAGTTGTTTCCTCTCAGAAAATGAAGTATTACGTGATTTTTGTTGATGATTTCACTCGCTTTACTTGGCTGTATGTAATGAAACGGAAGTCTCAATTTCATGAGATCTTTCTGCAGTTTAAAAAAATGGTTGAACTCCAGTTTTGTGCACGAGTTAAAGTGTTTCAGTGTGATGGTGGAGCTGAATTTACAAGTAAAGCTTTTACTTCACATCTTCATAACTGTGGAATTCTTCAGCATATCTCCTGTCCAAGCACACCTGAGCAAAACGGAGTGGCTGAACGGAAACATCGTCACATAGTTGAGATGGGGCTTGCTCTCTTATTTCATGTCAACAACATCTCCCACAAATAATGAGTCCACAGAAATATCATCACGACTACCCTTACCCCTACCAGATTTACCTACACCAACTGCTATACAAACTGATACGTGCTCACCTGTCACACCTGTTACACATCCATCTGCAGCCACACCTCCATCTGTTGCCATACCTACTGCCTCCACTCTTCAGAGTAGTCCTTCTGTTGCCACAACTACTGCCTCAACTGATCATAGCAGTAGCTCTGCGATCTCACCTGAAAATCAACCTGCGTCTACCTCTAATGGGATTAATCTAATTGTTGATCTTGATGCTTGTCAAACTACCTCAACAAGTATTCCCTGTCCACCCGTGCAAGCTGAACCAATCAATACTCATCCTATGATTACTCGTTCAAAGAGTACAGCCTGTCTACCTGAGGCGCATATAGTAGATGATGTTGATCAAGTCGAACCTAGGACTGTTAAACAGGCTTTACGATCACCAGTCTGGTACACTGCTATGCAGGAAGAAATGACTGCATTACAGAAGAATAATACCTGGTCCCTTGTTCCTTCATCTGCTGATCAGAATCTGGTGGGATGCAAATGGGTGTTTCGTATCAAGCGACATCCAGATGGCTCAATTGAGAGATATAAAGCGCGACTTGTGGCCAAAGGCTTTCATCAAGTCCCAGGTATTGATTTTAAAGATACCTTTAGTCCAGTAGTCAAGACACCAACAATCAGATTAGTTCTATCTGTTGCGGTTACTTGTCGCTGGGAAATCAGACAATTAGATGTTAAAATGCGTTTCTGCATGGAACTTTGACTGAAAAGGTGTATATGCAGCAGCCACCTGGCTTTATAGATAGCAAAAGTCCTGATTATGCGTGTCTTCTTCACAAGTCACTTTATGGTTTAAAACAGGCCCCAAGAGCTTGGTTTTCCAAGTTGAGTTATTTTCTGTATCAAATTGGTTTTAAAAGCAGCAGAGCTGATACGTCTCTGTTTTATCTGCACAAAGACAGCAACTGTGTTCTGATCCTAGTGTATGTTGATGATATCATCATCACTAGTAATGCCTCTTCTTTACTACATCAGGTCATACGACAGTTAAGTGCAGTGTGTGCCTTGAAAGATCTTGGTATTCTGCGCTATTTCTTGGGTGTTGAAGCAGAATTTTTAACTGATGGGTTATTCTTGAAACAGACCAAGTATGTCAAGGATCTTCTCAAAAAGGCCAACATGACTGGAGCTAAATCACATCGCACACCTCTTTCTCTCAACCATGCTCTTAATTCCACATCCGACACTGTCCTATCTGATCCGACTGAGTACAGAAGTATTGTTGGAGCCTTGCAGTATCTTACCATCACTCGACCAGATATTTCCCATGCGGTCAATCTGGCATGTCAGTTTATGCATCAGCCATGTCAGTCCCATCTTGCAAATGTTAAACGCATTCTCAGGTACATCTCTAGAACTCAAAATTATGGTCTCAAAATATCTGCTCAATCATCGTTTAACATCACTGGTTTCTCGGATGCTGATTGGGCTGGCTGTAATATTACCCGTCGATCAACTACTGGGTTTTGTGTCTACCTTGGTGCAAACTGCATTTCTTGGGCATCAAAGAAACAAGCTACTGTATCAAGGTCAAGTGCTGAGGCTGAATATAGAGCGCTTGCTGCTGCTGCGTCTGAAATAACCTGGATAGGCTATATTCTCAGAGAGATTGGTGTTCCTACTACTTGCTGTCCTGTGCTGTTATGTGATAATCAGAGTGCCCTCCATCTAGCTGCTAATCCTATTCTGCATGCTCGAACTAAGCATGTCGAACTGGATTATCACTTTGTCCGGGAAAAAGTTGTTGCTGGATTGATAACACCTCAGTATGTGTCTACCAAGCTTCAAACTGCTGATATCTTCACAAAGAGCCTTCCTGCTGAGTCTTTTACATTTTTTAGAAGCAAGCTTGGCATGTTAGAATCTCACGCAAAGCTTGAGGGGGAATGATAGAGTAAAGAGAACATTGTGTCTATTAAGTCTGTTGAGCTACCGTCATTAGTTTATCAACTTCTAGTCTCTGTACTATAAATAGCTCAACTACTCCTCTCGGTTCAGTTAATGAGAAGTTTATCCATTGTCTTCTCTTCTGCGTTTCTTGCTCTCTTGCTTAGCGCTATACACTTTCATAACTGAATATCTTAATTAGTGGAGGTATAGTGACCTCGTTAAGATTGAAAGGTTGGGTATAAAAACCCCAGGAGATAACGTAGTTAAACCCTGAACTGAGAGGCGTGGGAAATAGAATCCCACTAGAGGAATGAAGTCTTCCTCAAACTGAACTGATGGGCATTAGAAACCCGAGAGGAATAAAGTCTTCCTCTCAACTGAAGTGTTCCGTCGCGACGTAAATAGGAGACGACCTGAGACAGGTACAGCTCCTGTAGCATGCATGGCCAGATCCAACTGGGCTCCTCATTCTCGTAGTATAGAATTGTTATGTGTCATAAAAAGACGTTAAACAAGAACACAATGTGTATTGTCAATTATCACGTTTAGGATAATGACGTTTGTTATAAAGTGAAGTTAATGAGAGACTCGAGTACAAGTCCTCGGTATACTGAAGCGCAGGTATTTAATCCACTGGTATAGTAGTGTTTGTATGCGTGGGACATACACGTAGTAGTCAGCATCATTCACGCACATAAAATAATACAACAGTGCACAAGAGTAACAACATTTACATTAATTATCTTGGTCATTAAATCAGACAACAGATAGCACACAAGCCGGTGTAATCCGGTAGAAAGCAGACTGCAATAATTCCATACCGTTCACCGTAGACTGTACTTGTTTAGTTCCCGGTCAACGTCTGGTCAAACAATGTCCTAGAATAGGATTAATCTGAGAGTGTTAATTTATGTAACTCTCGTATAATAATTTTATTGTTTCATGAAACGATTTCATATTCGTTATTTCATGTGAGGTTTATTCCTTTATATTTAGGTAGTTCTTTTAACCTCTTTCCCTTATAATTAATAAGGTACTTATATATTTCCAAAACATGTAGTCCTAATTTATAAGACTTATATTGTGTGGTAATTTCTTTTAATTACCTTATGATTGGATGTATGACTTATTTGTCATTCCTTGTGGTTTATTTCTAAATCCTTTAATGTATGAATATATACATATTTATTCATGCACTATATTTGTTACTTATTTTAATTGTCTAGGTGACATAACAACTTTATAATTCCTTAACCACATTTATATGTCACACATGGACATTATATTCTTATAATTCTTTGTTATTCTCCTCTTAACCCTAAATAATATTTTTGGTTACAATTAAATTCCTTATAACTATATAACCATAGTTCTAATCCCTTAATCAATTATTCTCATTTCCTTTTGATTTACTTGAAAATCTAAAATATATATTTCACACAAATGTATTATTTATGTTATTTATATATATATAATTGTCTAAAAGACGTAACCTCTTAATTAATCTCCATTTATATTTACATGTCATACATGGGCATGTTATTCCCATATCTTTTATTAATTTCAAACTAACCCCAAATAATATTATTTCTTTTACAAGTAAAATACTTATGCTTGTATATCATATAGTTTGATTTCATAAATCCTTAACTCATAATTTTCTTTTCTAAATATCTTAAATATCCATATAGGACCTATAAATATTTTTTAATCTCATATTTACAACATACTTTCCGGTTAATATATTATAACCTCACTTAATTCTTAACTTACATTAAACTCCAAAATACATTATAATACATAGTTTTATTTCCTTAAATAATTAATCACCAAACCACCACTATAATTTAGTAATTATTATTTGAACACTTTAACTTTTATAAATTACCAACTAGCCTCATAATTTTCGGCTTTGCTTTAGGATTTCTTATAATTGCATTTTAACCCCAAAAACTTTACATAATTATATAATCACTTATAAACTATAGTTTTAATATTTAATTTCCTTAATAACCAAGTGGACACTTATATTTCCATAAATTGTGAATTCGCCCCATATAAAATCTTGTGTTATATTTAAACTCTTATAAATTACATAATCACCCCATAACTTTTATAAACTTAATATTTTAACTTCTAAACACTTATTTAATTCAACCAAAATTCATAATATTAATTCTCACACCATATAATTTTATAATTATGCCATAGGCACACTTTATTCTCGGTATCACATAACTTACCCCAACTTTCATACGGTAATATAATATTTATTTTAAATTCATTTTTAAACTTAATATTACATAAATTAAATGCCCAAGATTACATGGCCTTAGTATAAACCTTAATATACAATATAAGCTACTTAATAATGTCATAAAAGACATGCTGAACCACGGTTTTGGTTTATATATTTATACAATGTTTTGTAAATTGTATTCTAACTATTTAATAAATTTCATGACATTATATGTTACACCAACATTAGGTTAATCTACCCAATATGGTATAAAGCATTTTAATGCATAGCTTGGTCATAATATTTCTTATAAAACCCATGACTTATATTAGAAAATAACAAAACGATATAAACACTTCATAATATACTAGTTAGTACACTTACTTGAATTTCAAGCAAATCACCCCAGTCAAGGACTTCCAAAGCTCACGGCTTGCTAGGTTTAAGCTTGGGTATAATTTCCACCATTTGAGCAGAATTTTTTTTCCTCAAGTCAACAGCACCTTCGGTAGTATTTTTGCAAGGGAAAATTATATACTTTAGCCACCCCAAAATAAGGACCATTAAAGAGAGTGAGTTTCAGCTCATAATTCATGGTTTATACCTCTATGTTGTAGGCTTGTGCTGGAGTGGTTTAAACCTTGTTTTATTTCTGAAAATGAGGTATTCAAGTTGGGCATCTAGCCACTGATTGTGGTGGTAAGCCGGATGATCAAACTGAGAAGTTGAACGGCGATTTGGTAGACAATACCCCTTTTGAGATCAACTTTGAACGCATAGTAGATGATTTTGTATTTCTTTGTTTCTTTGTTGGTAATGACTTTCTTCCCCACATGTCAACACTGGAGATACGGGAGGGTGCTATAAATCTGTTGATGCATATCTACCGAAGAGAATTTAGTGCCATGGGTGGTTATTTGACAGAAGGTGGCGAGGTATTCTTGGAAAGGATTGAACATTATATTCAAGCTGTAGGAATCATGAGGACCAGATTTTCCAGAAAAGAGCCCGTTTACATCAGGCTTATCTTAATAGAGAGGAGATGAAGCTTAAAGCAGAAGGTGAGACTGCTGGAGAAGTTCAAAAACAAGGTTGAAGCAGCATGTATGTTTTCTTTGTCGGACAGAACAGAGGGAGGAATGGTAAGAGTACTGCTACCCACGGTTTGGAGGAAAGAAATGGGGCTCCTGTTGCTGGGTTCTCGGCTGGGAGTAAAAGAACGATGGGGGAAAGCTAATTGGCCTTTATGTATAGGTATGTAGGTGTACTCACAATTGGTATGTACTGATCATCAGTCATCTTAATTCGGTGGAGAGTTACCCGGCGCCGGCGGTGATATTTTCACGACCGAGCCTCACTATTTAATGTAACTCTCTAATTTCTATATACACTATTTATATATGTTTTGATATGCCTGGAACATTTGAATTAAGTCCACGCATAAAAGAACTATATATATAGTCGTATATTTTCCTTAATTAGCTTAATCTCTTCATGCACCCTCGATTCATCGGCAGTACGCACTCCCTCTAACTCTTTTGTATCTGGCATGGCCTAATCAAATGGAGACACTGAATATCTGTAGCAGGTAAAGTTTGCTAATGAATCGAGCTGTCACATGCGACAGGCGGGAGTGGGTAGCCAAAGTGGGAGGTGAGTCATTACTTTAATTTTGTTAAATAACTTACTTATCTTTACTTTAGTGGGGTGACTTTTGAGTCATACTTTCATATTTGTATGTGGCCGACAATTAAGTGTGAAGGAGCCTTAATTAACATCATTTAGTGGCTCAATGAAAAAAAAATATAGAATTCTCATCTCATTGAGCCGTGCATGTATATGAGGCAGCTATAGGATTTTTTTTTTTGTGGTTTAGTTTGGTACATATAACTATACGGTTGTCATTAGTATGCTGCAGCCTTAATTGTGTTTGAATAGCATAATATATTACCGTGTATACATGCTACAAAGTGACTGCTACAGATTTTACTTGTTGTTTAGTCATGCATGCCCAGCGGTTATCATTAGTATTTTTTAAAAAAAATTGTTGATCATGTGCAGATGTATACTACCCAATCTTATGGTGTAGGTTGCAGATTTTTATTTGGTTGATATGTGATGAATGCATATATATATATATACACGGTGATATCATGGCATTACCATTTTTTTTTTATTGGATTTAGTTATATACTCATCACCGGTTTTATATGGTGTATACCACTAGTCTGTGTTGATTATCTGCATATTTATGTACTAAAGTGACGTGTAGTACATGTTGAAATTTTGCTTTTGGTTTATATGCATATACATAACCTACCGTAACTATAGAGTGACTAAATCTTTTTGTTTGTTTTTTAAACATATAAGTACTACCGTAGTGAATAGAGTATATTAGATAGATTTTAATCTTGGCATAATAATGTGAACATAAGTATAAGGTAGGTAATTTTTTTTTTACTAAGTCAAATTGTGTAAGAACAAGTCCAAATATGCCATATAAAATCGGCATTAATGTACATATTTTTTTTTTGGACTTGTAAACCTTGTGTTATAATTAGTGTTATAACATTTCCTAAGTATTTATTATGTATCTTAAATATTAAGGTTATGTAACATAAGTTGTTACTTTGTTTAAATGTGTATATCAATTTATTTCAGCCTTTATAAATGCTTAAGCCATCGTAAAAATTTTACGTTGCTCGTTTGTATACACGTTCGTATTAATCTTCCTTGTTGACGCTCTCTCTTTCGAGCTAGTTATGTAAGGAGTTTAGTCCTTGTTAATAATTGTACATAAGCGTTTGTACGAGTACGTTAATACTTTTAGTAATATTACACCAGTTAGCGTTTATGGTAAAACGACTGTTTCTTGTGACGTTCGCATGCGGGAGTTTGCATGCGCACGTGTAATAATATTAATTCACGTAACGTTTGCATGTATAAATTAGCATGTGTAACTAAAATGATCTGTTTCTAGATCAATTCTCCATTATTTAATAATAAACAAGTATTAATTAGATTCGGGGTATTTCACCTACGATTTCAGCCCTTCTTCACTTTGGTGTATGAACGAGAGATGCAACAACTGGGAGTTCTTCAATGGTACCCAACGCGAAGAACCAGCTACACAATGGACCAGAATCGCTAGAGAAAGATGGAGTTCTTCAATTTGTCGGCTTTGCGGAACGATGGAGTTCTTCAATTTGTCAGCTTTGCGGAACGATGGAGTCGAGAGAAAGGTTTTGCAAGTTAGAAAGAAGAGGAAAGCAGGCGCTGAGAAAGAAAAGGTTGGAGTCGCTGCGTTTTAGATTTAGCAAGCTTACCGACGGATTTTTCCGTCGGTACCTATGATGACAAAACGGCAACGTTTCACGAATGAGAACTCTCGCCTGCTGATATAGAGAGTAGTTACCGACGGACATTGTCCGTAGGTAATTACCGACGACATATTCCGTAGGTATTACTCTCATAAAACGACAGCGTTTATTGTCTCGCCTGTTGTATATATACAACATTATTACCGACGGAAATTGTCCGTAGGTAATTACCGTCGGCTTCTTCCGTCGGTGTTTATCTCATAAACGACAGCGTTTCACTCTCGCCTGTTACTTATACACAGAAGTAATTACCGACGGACAAAAACCGTAGGTAATTTTCAAGTAGCATATACCGATGGACGGTAATCCGTCGGTAACCTTTTTTTCAGATCCCGCCTATTTACCTACGGAAAATATCCGTAGGTAATTTGATGGCATTATACGCGCCATTGCCAGCTACGCCTCCCGCACTTTTCCCTTCAAAATTACCTACGGAATATTCCGTAGGTAAAAATGTTGTTGGAATTCCGCCGGTATTCCGTAGGTAACATCTTAACCAAGGGTTGGCATTATGATCCGTAGGTATTCCGTCGGTAATTACCTACGGAAAATATTTCGTAGGTAATTTCCGTAGGTAAACTACTGTTTTCTAGTAGTGTTTACAATTTGACATTAGTCTATATAACTAATGTTGTATAATTTAATTCCTCCACCTTAAATGATATTTCATTATCCTCCATACATTTACTACATCATATTGTATAAACCTCCATGCTCCTTATATTTATTTTGGTTTACACAAATTAGAATCTCCTTATATAATCGTTGTTCCTTATCATTTCATGTGAGACTCTTAGGTCTTTCATTTATGTTACTCTCTACAAATAAATATCAAGACCATACTCCTAACTTTTTATAATGTTATATAGCATATTAAGTTTCCCAACTTTATTTTACTTCCCAAACTAATATTATAATGTCCATTCCTTAAAATATTCCCATAATTTTATGTGAATCTTATAACTCCTCACCTTATGTTAGTTACCTCCTTTAATGTCTCTTGAACTTTAGAATAGTGAAACATTTATAACCCCTTCAACCATATGTTAAACATTATTTATTAGCCTATCACATTTTCTTAACAGCCCACATAAACCCATTAATTACAAAGTTTCCACACTAGTTTTCTAATGTCACAATTTTACTCCTTATACCTTATGTTATAACATTACCACTCTTAGCTAGTTTTAACCTATAGTTCTCAACCATATATTATATAAATGGAACAGCCCCCTTGTTGTTACAGCTTATTCTCCTCATTCTCTAACTTTTCTTTATTTACCATTTGACCCACTTTATTTTACAATTCTTACAATTTCATCCTTAAACTATATATTATACTATCTCAACAATTAAATTCAAAATTTAACTCTAAAAATTCTAGTAAATTCCCTACATCCCTATACTGTTTCTAAATGCCATTTCAGCCCTCAACTTTCATAAATTACATTTTGACCCTAATAGTTTTATAAACTTTACAATTAACTCCTAAACTTGTTTAAACTCTTAATTTAATTATTTAACTTACCCCATTTGGTCAACACTTCCTATATGATCAAGGTTGACCACCAACCTACTTCCTTGACCATAACTTTTCCATAATTACAGATTTGACCCCAAATTTTCCTAGAATTACCATTTAGGCCCTAAACTTTACAAAAACTTAGATTTTTCATCCAAACTTCAATTAAGGTCCAACTTTCGGCCATATATTAATTTGAAACCCTAAATTTAGTTTATTTAAACTTAACCACCCATGTTTTACCCTTTTGTACATTAGAACAATATTTAAGTTTATAATTCCTTTAAACTTAGTTTTAACCTTACATTTGAACCAACTTCCACTCAAATTCGTATTTTAGGTGGTTTTAAACTCACCAAACAGCCCATAGTAACCAGATTTCCTTACCAAATTTTATACTAATCAAATACATAACTTATAAAGCATAAAAAGCCTTAAATAATGCATAGAAATGGCCTAAACACTTGGCCTTATTACAAATGAAATACCCCAAACTTAAATATGGCGATTAAAATTATCCTAATAGGTATTTAAGAGCCTAATAATGCTTAAGTAATATTGGTAAGGAAAAATAAATCCTAAAGAAATAAAGAAATGCTTAAAAAGCGAAAAATGCTAAATAAGCGTTAAATAACCATAGGAGGTACGAGACCTCGGTTAGAGCATTATATGGATTCTAAGGGCTTAATAAGACCTAAATAATATATGGGAACAACTCCAGAAGAAAACGGATCCATAAAATGGATTAAAACCACAAACGAACCTTAAAGCGCGCTTTTCGAGGAAACCGGGAAAACGTGACTTTAAGCGGGTCGAATAGACTCGTAACAATTTTGGTCAACCAAATAGTCATTAATAAGCATTAATGAAGGTCTAGAACCAATAAAATCAATTAAACAAGAAAGTAGTAAAAATTGTAAAAAAACGGGAAGTTGTGGGGTGAGAGTGTAAATAAACTAAACTAGTGTGTCCACTTTTGGAAATAGAAATTAAAAGGTTAGTGTGTGCAGTGTGTGAGCCGATTGACTCCCTCACCCTCACTCTCTTAATTCTCTCTGAAACAGTGTATTGCATCCTAATCCAATTCGATCTGATTTACTATCCTACGTTACCCGATCTCGATTACAAAATCTCGTAAAGGGGGGAAGAGAGAGAGAGAGAGCCTTTTGAGCCTTTAGTTAGAATCAAGTTTAAGTCTGATTGCCAGATGTTGCTTGCTTATTTCATGGGGGTACACTCCTATTTATAGAGTTTTTGGGCTTGGTCTCATGTTGCCAGCCTGTATTTTACATGTATAAGTACAGTTTTGCCCTCCCCTAACATCTTTGGCCGACCACAGACAGCCGGACATACTACACTTTGCCTTGTCTACGTCCTACTTTCGTCTGGCCGGAGACGGCTGGATGCCTTATGTACTCCTATTTCCATCCGGCTGGAAGCGGCCGGATGCTCCATGTGTCTTGTTTGGCTTGGTACCATTTCTTCCCTTCTCATCAGTCCCACAAGTTCTATCTTTCTGAATTTTTGGTGAAGAAAATAGAACTTCCGTGTCTCGTGCTTCGGCGAAGAATTTTGCGACTGCGGCCAACTCTAAGGTTCTTTGGTCTGCCTGTGCTTCGTCTTTTCCTAATCCCAGTCCCACAAGTTCTTTTTCTTCATATTTGGAGAGAAAGAACTTCTTACCGGCCATGCGCGAAGCTCGTGACTCGAACCTGTTCTATACCTTTTTTTGAATTTTTTCGCTTGTTTTCAGTGTGGAATACGTAGGGTCCCTCTTCTGACTAACCGTCAGAACCGTCTTTAGGAAGCGTGTGGCCCTTTCTTTTTCCTGTAAAAAGGTGTTTTTTGTTTGCTCATATATATGTATTATTTATTTGAGCGGGAGAAAACTTCCCCTAAAGTCCGAGTTTTTGAGCTTCCTTCTTTTTCCTCCTCTACCCTCTTGCTTTGACTGTCTTCTTCTCTCGCCACTCTGTTATCGTGCTCTGCCTTTCCTTTTGTTGTCGTTATTTTTCGATTTTGTGCTAAGCTCATCAATGTCTACCTCCGCTGCAAAAAAGAGTAAGCTTGCTGCGAAATTTCCGCCTGCCATCGAAGCGATTCAGGGCTCTCGCTCCCCTAATGGCTTTCGCCCCACGCCCCTGAAGTCCTTGAAGCCCTTTTTGTCCGGGCGCGAGCCCTCTCCTTCTTCTCTTGACTTCTCCACCCTTTGTGATTGTCTTAGGGACGTCGAAGCTCCACTTGGTACCTAAATTTACCTACCATCCCCCGATTCTCACCCCAATGATGAATTTGGCCTTGGGTATGTGGTTTACGCCAATTTTTTCCGCTCCGGCCTGACTATTCCCCCATATCCTTTTGTCTTGGGCTTCCTGCTTCGTCGCTGCTGTTCTCTGGCTCACCTTCATCCAAAGGCCATTTCGCATCATCACGCCTTTGTTTCTCTCTGTGAAGAAAACAAGATTCGGCCGGAAGGTACTGACTTCGCCTGATTCTTCACGGTTAGGGTTGATCCTGACAGCCTAACCCTAATTGTGAAAGCCGGATACTCCCTTTTTGATTACAAGAAGGTTCATGAGTGGAGTTCGCGGTGGTTCGTCATCGTCCCTTCATTCGGCCGCTGCCTAGGCGTCTCATACTGTGCTGAAGTCGCTAAAGGTCAGTTGATCTATCCCCCTACCCCTCCGGCCGAGCTGCCCATTTCGAAGATTCTAAGGGCACAAAGCAAAAAGTCGCCGACTGTCGAGGCATTTTTTACGAATGCACGATTTATCTTCTCTGAAGACCTATCACAGTAAGCGCTTAATTTTTAGCACAAGTTTTGTTGTCTCCGTTGGTTCTCTTATCACTTTAGTGTGTTGTATGTAGATTTCTTCCAGAAGGGGGACAAGATCGGTCCCTTCTACAGCTGGAACTTCGTCACCTTCAAGAATGGGGACGAGAAAATCAATTACTACGACACAATGGATGCGGCTGTCGATGCGGCTGAGCAGCTCTTGGGAGACGCTCCCCTTCTTATGAAGTGCTCCAGGCAAGAAGCCAGAGATGACCAAGCTGGTCATTTGAAGAAAAAGAAAAGGCTGGAATCTCCCGAAGGTGCTAACGCCGGATCGCCAGGTACATGGCACGTGAGCCCCGAGTCTGGGCACCATGTCTTTCTTCCTCTCACCCCTGGTTCGGGTCTAGACCTTGGTTCTCGCCTGGGACGGGAGTCTGGTCATCCGACCCCGATTTGCGAGCAATTTCCTGACTTGTCGGGCTACTTTTCTTCTTCAGATCCTCTCGGAGATACACTTTGGAGGCCACAGGACTCCGCACCGACCTTCCGGCCAAACAAGGTTTTGATCGATCCCCCGTTTTTCCTTCGCTCTTTTGCTATTTACAATGCCTTTCTGTTTCCGGCTTTGTATGCGCTTGAACTTTCTGGTAATGAAATTACATCCGATTTTTTATTACTGCGGCAGTCTCTATTCCTGTTAAACAAAGACTAAAGAAGAAAACTACATCAAAGCCCAAGGCTCCACAGCCAGGAACATTAGGAGAAGAACAAACCTCTGACAACCCTGGGGCCTCAGCCCCATTCTCCATTGATGTGGCCGCGGCCAAGGATGCAGCGTGGGAAAGAGCGACGGAATATTGGCAAGTGCCCAAAGATCCTGAGCTTCGGAGCAAGCAGAGAGAGGACATCATGGCCTCTTCTTCTTCCTCGCCTCCTCCTCCTGCCCAGGAGTCTTTTACCTGTCCCTCTCAAAAGGAAGGATGGTTTTACCACTGTGGGCACCCTCTTCCTTTGATCTCCTGTGAATCCGCCAAGTATTCTGCTGTCTGGAAGGAGGCAATAAGGAGATCCGATCATCCAGACGGGATCTTCGCTCCTCCGGCAACCGTTACCGCTACTAAGGAAAGGCTGCGGCGGGGAGATGGGGGGGGGGCAGATGCCATCATGCGGCACTCCCTCCCAATAAAAGATGTGTTCGACTTCATGTGGGAGGGCATTTTTCGGGTTGGCGTACACTCCTTTTAAGTATCCTTCTTCGTGTCCCTTTCTTGATTTGTTTTGCTTTCTTCCTAACTTTGTGAACTGTGCTGCTTGCTTTAGGTGATGTCCATGGCCCAAAGTGCTGAGGTTCACTCTGGCAACCTCTAGTCCAGGCTCCGCTATGAGGAGAGCCAAGCCGATAATGCTCAAGAGGAACTAAAGCGGAGCCGCTCCTCCCATGATGCTTATATCGACCAGATTCACTACGAGATTGATCTCAAGGTGAAGGAGAGGACTGAGGCAATAAACAGGGATCTGCGGCTGTCTCGGCAGGAATGCACCCGTCAGCGTGACGAATATGAGCTGCAATTGAAGAAACTTCGAGAAGAAAATTCTTCTTTAAGAAGTCGGATCCTGCATGCTGACGATACTTTGATAGAGGTACGAAACCGTCTTGCTTTTGGAAAAGATGAGCTGGCTCGGGCCTTCTCTAATCTAGACGTTTTGCTGAATCAGGTGCGCTCTGCTCACCGGAATGAGGTGGCTTCCCTCCAGGCCGACAAAGCCTTTTTCTATGAGGAGATGAACTCTTTCAAGCAGGAAGCTGAGGTGCTTGAACTGGAGAAGCAAGCTCTTCAATGAGAGAATGAGGCCCTTGTAGAGGAGAAGGGAAAGCTCATGCAGGAGCTTAACTGCTCGTCGGAGGAAAAGGCCGCACTGGAAGAGCAGTCAAGGGCCTCTTTCGAACAAGAGAAGCCGTCTCTGCTCCGGGATTTTGCTACTTTAGAAGAGGAGAAGAAGGCCCTTGCCGCAGAAAAAGTTACCTTGGCAAAGGAGAAAACCAGGCTGGAAGAGAGGGTGAAAGACTTGGAGGGAGCCATGTCTCGCCTTCAAGTCGAGAATGCTGAGTCGTCGAACCAAGGTAAACCTTCAGACCTTCAGACTTTGATTTTTTTTTCGCTTCTTCCTTTTTCTTCTTTATTTCTTACCTTTCTTGTGCTCCTGTCAGGTTTGAGCTCAGCCAATCTTCTGAAGCATGTCCGGCAGCTGAATGGTCGGGTAATTAGTGCTAAAGAGGAGCTGTCTCTGGCTAATTCTCAACGTGACAAATATCGAGCCCAAGTCCTGACCCTTGAGTCTCAAGTGGCCAAGCTCATGTCATTTTCACGGGAATCTCAGGAGGAGATACAGAAGCAAGGCACCATTAATGCTCATCTTAAGGAATCCTTCGCTTCTCAGTGCCGCAGGATAGTCGATATCTGTCAGCAGATTGTCTCGGAGCATTTTCTTGAGAAAGGGGAGTTATTGGACGATGACCTGTACAACAAGCTGGAGTTCAAAGCTGTTGCCCAAAAGTCTAACTTCTTTGAGGAGCTCGAGAGATTCTGCCGCAGTCCTGGAGAGACATGCTTTAGGCCTGGCCAAGTTTCTTTTCTTCCGGCCGGAAGCAACATCCAGCCATCCGCCGGAGGAGTGCAGCGTCTTTCAAGGAGGTCAAAATCTTCTGAAAGTGTGGCTGGTAGTGGTGACAAGTTAGTTCCAAAAAAATAGAGTGGGGTTCTCTTTTTTTTGAGGTCTTTTCTTGGGCATGTATCTTTTGTGCTTGTCGAATTTTTGTAATGATTACACCCTTGTAATTGCCTTTACCCCATTCTTGGGAGGAATATAAATTACGTTCTTTACAAACTTTGTTCAACTTGCTTGCCGGAGGTGCCGGTCTCTTATTATGCTATTGCCTCTATTTTCTTTTAGCCAATTCGCCGACTACTGGGTTATTTCCTCCTTTTGAATGTCGCACATATGATTATCTTTATGCAAGCTTAGTTAGCTAAGTGTCTATCCTTACAAAACAAAAAGCTTTGCGGCTCACTGACCGAATCTTTCTTTTAGCCGAATCTCTTTCTCTCTTTTTTTTAAGATGCCGGATTTATTTTTTTTAAGGCAAGACAGCCTGCGGCTCGTTGGCCAGAGCTTATTTTCAAGGCATGATAGCCTGCAGCTCGATGGCCGGTGCTTACTTTCAAGGCATGATAGCCTGCGGCTTGTTGGCCGGTGCTTACTTTCAAGGCATGATAGCCTGCGGCTCGTTGGCCGGTGCTTACTTTTAAGGCATGATAGCGGCTCGTTGGTCGGTGCTTGCTTTCAAGGCATGATAGCCTGCGGCTCGTTGGCCGGTGCTTACTTTCAAGGCATGATAGCTTGTGGCTCGTTGGCCGGTGCTTACTTTCAAGGCATGATAGCCTGCGGCTCGTTGGCCGGTGCTTACTTTCAAGGCATGATAGCCTGCGGCTTGTTGGCCGGTGCTTACTTTCAAGGCATGATAGCCTGCGGCTCGTTGGTCGGTGCTTACTTTCAAGGCATGATAGCCTGCGGCTCGTTGGCCGATACTTACTTTTACTCTTTTCTTAAAAAACAATACCTCTTTATTGAAGAATCATGAATTTTATACATAGAATTTTTTCAAACATTCTTCATGCCATGAATGTGGCAATTCGTACCCCTCACCATTTTTTAGGCGATATGAAGCTCGCCCCGTCTTTTGGTGTATGATATACGGTCCTTCCCATTGGGGCTCTAGTATTTTAGGTTGTTTAACTTCCCAGAGGAGCAACTCTCCTGGAGCGAAACTCCGCTCTTTTATCCTTTGATTGAAATATCGCTCCACTTTGGACTTGTCTTTCGCCATCCTTATTGCGGCGGCCACCCTGGTTTCCTCGAGGAGGTCTAGATGGTCTTGTATTCCCTGATTGTTGATGTCTTCATCGTATGATTCCCACCTTACCGATGGTACCGCGATCTCCGCCGGAATGACAACCTCTAAACCATATGTTAGTCTGTAGGGTGTTTCTCATGTTGGCCCCCTTTCTGCTGTTCTGTACGACCAGAGGACCTGGGGTAACAGCTCTGCCCACTTTCCCTTTCTTTCATCGAGTTTTTTCTTTATTGCTTTTACTATCTGACCATTCACATTCTCGACTTGCCCATTTGCCTGAGGGTGCACCACTAATGCGAATCTTAAGTCAATCTTCCACTCTTCACAGAATTCCCGAAAGCTCTCGCAATTGAATTGCGTTCCGTTATCAGTTATTATTGCCTTTGGTATACCAAACCTGCATACCACATATTTCCAGATGAATTCTTCTGATTTTCTAGCTGTGATGGAGATAGTAGGCATTGCCTCGACCCACTTTGTGAAATAGTCGATGGCGACATATATGAATTTGAACCTCCCTGGTGAAGCTTCTGGGAATGTTCCGCCGGAGGATTGTGTATTTTGTTTCCGTGTTCTTGACAATTGAGACACTTTTGTATGTATTTTTTGCAATGTTCCATCATTCTTGGCCAAAAGTATCCGAGCCTCAAGATTTTGTGCATTGTGGTTCTTTCTCCTTGATGGTTTCCACAGGGTCCGTCATGCACCTCTTTTATTAGCTCTGTCCCTTCGGCTATGGTAACACACTTCAGTGCCGGTCTTGCGAAAGATCGCTTATACAGTTGGTTATTCTCAATGAAAAATGATGCGGCCCGCCTTTTTATTATCCTGGCCTCCTTTTCCTCTTCCGACAACTTTCCTTGTTGTATGTAATCTATGATTGGAGTCATCCAAGATTCTGCCTCATCATTTGATTCTACTGTAAACACTTGAGCCTCATCTATGCTTGACGTAGTTTTGACTTCTAGCCATATTTCATTGAGTACTCTTTCGGCCATACTTGCCAATTTTGCCAAGGCATCTGCCTCGACATTCTCTTCGCGAGGAAGGTGTTTTAGTTCGCATCTTTGGAAATTTGCTTTTAGCTCCTGGACTTTGAGCAAGTACCTCCACAACTTTTCCTCTTTGACTTCATAGATGTTGTCGTTTTGTCTTGCTACCAACATAGAGTCTGAGTATACCTCTAATTCTGCGAAAAGTTAAATTTTATAAGCTTTATTTCCAACAGGATTTTATAGGAATGAAAGAATAGAGAGGGTATCTTCCTATGAAACCTGTTGCCCCTAGGGCAGTAGCCACCTCCAAACCCTGGATAAGGGCTTCGTATTCAGCTTCGTTGTTGGTAACGTCAAAGTCTAGCCGGAAGGCGTAGTTCAAGCTTTGTTCGTCCGGCGCTTGCACTACTATTCCAGTTCCTGCCCCACTTTTGCTTCGGGCTCCGTCAACCAAGATGACGTATGGATTCTGGGGCTGTTTCTCTTCTTTTGCAAAGTTTGTTTCTGTTATGAAGTCTGCTAAGGCTTGGGCTTTAATCGTTGTTCTGGGCAAGAAGTGAATTTCATATTGTGTTATCTCTACTGTCCAGCTCACCATCCGGCCGGAAGCATTTGGATTGTTCGCTATTTGCTTGACCGGCCAATTGGTCCTGACAAAGATCCGATGTGACTGAAAATAGGGCCGTAATTTCCTTGACGCCACCACTAATGCAAACAAGATTTTCTCTATGTTAGTATATCGTCCTTCTGTTGGGCTCAAAATTTTGCCGGTATAGTAGACTGGTACCTCCCTTTTCTCTTCCATGATCAAGACAGCTGCAACTGTCCAATCTATTGCGGACAAATAAAGGTAGAGGTCTTGGCCAGGGGCAGGCACGCCCAATTTAGGCAGATCCCGAAGCATTTCCTTGATCTTTTCGAACGCGTCTATACATTCTTGTCCCCACTGGAATTTGCTGTTCTTCCTTAGAATATTGAAGAACGGGATTGACTTTTCCTGAAGCTTGGAACAAAACCTGCTTAATGTCGTGAGTCTCCCATTCAGGGCTTGGACATCTTTGATATTTTTCAGAGGAGAAAGGTTGAGAATTGCTTGACTTTTTTCCGGATCGACTTCGATACCTCTCTGTCCAACAATGAAGCCAAGAAACCTTCCTTTAGTCACACCAAATACACACTTCTTCGGATTCAGCTTGATTTGGTATTTGTCCAAAGTATCGAATGTTTCCTCTAAATCTTTCACGTGCTGCTCTTTTGATGGGCTTTTTACGACTATATCGTCAACATAAGCTTCCACATTCCGGGCAAGTTGTTGACAAAATACCTTGTCAATCATTCGCTGAAAGGTAGCCCCTGCGTTCTTCAGACCAAAAGGCATTACTTTGTAATAGAATGTTCCGGCTGAAGTGATAAAGGATGTTTTTTCTGAATCTTCTTCTTTCATTTTTATCTGATTGTAGCCAGAGAAAGCATCTAAAAAACTTAACACAGAGCTCTGAGCAGTTGAAACCACCAATCTATCTATTAATGGTAGGGGATAGAAATCTTTAGGACATGCCCTATTTAAATCTGTGAAATCCACACACATTCTCCATTTTTCGTTTGCTTTTTTTACCATGACAACGTTGGCCAGCCATCATGGTATAATACCTCCATGATGAACCCAGCCTTGAGGAGTTTTTGGACCTCGGTTCGTGCAGCCAAATCTCTTTCTTCCCCTATTACCCTTTTCCTTTGCCTAACTGCCGGATGCTTTGGGTCTACCCTGAGCTCATGCCGGATAACGCTTGGGTCTATTCCAGGCATTTCGTCCATGCTCCAGGCGAATGTTGTCCTTTTTTCCAGGAACCTCATTAAGTGAGTTTGCTCTACACTATCAAACACAGTTCCTATTTTAAAAAATTTAGAAGGGTCAGATTTTAAATGTACCTCTCTGGGGGGTCTTGAGTTGTTTGACGTCCTTCCTTTTCTTGACTTGGCTCCGGGGAAGAATGTAACTTTCCCTTAAACTCCTTTTGTGATCCTACAGTTTTGACCATCTTCTCGCTAGGAAGACTGTCCATGATGCGGACTTCACACATTCGGGCCATCTTTTGGCTTCCCCTTATCGTAACCACCTTTCCGTTTGTGGTTAAATATTTCAATTTCAAGTGATGAGTGTTGTGTATGGCTTTGAAAGCATTGATTCCTGGCCTTCCGAGATACATGTTATATCCAGACAGACCTGGCACAATAAAAGCTGTGAGTTTATCCGTTCTCCTCTCATCCCCTTGACCCAGGGTCATTGTAAAATCTATACTGCCGGAGGACGTGGTAGAGACTCCTCCTACAAATCCTCCTAGAACCGTCGAATATGGCTTGATCCGGTCCTCAGGCACTTCCAATCTTTTAACCGCCTCGGCTGATATGACATTCGCCCCGGCTCCACTATCAATCAGGATTCCCTCCATCATTCGATCGTTTACTTGTGCACGAATGACAAGTGGATCATTGTGTGGATATAGCACTCCATCTTCATCTTCGTCGGAGAATAAAATTGGAGGAAAGCTTTCTCTTTTGGCAATCTTCCTTTCCGGGAGTTCCTGATGCACTTGATGAATGTGCCTTTTTCTTTCATTAGGGGTTAGTGGTCCTACCTCCGAAAAAAGTCCTGTGATTTTTCTTAGAGAAAGTTTTTGTTAGCCTTCTTGCTGTAAACAAAATGCAAAAAATGAAAAAAATTCCATTTCTCTTATTTTGTAATGCGATGCCTGACAAGGTTTATGCCTACATATTCAATTTTAGGAAAAACAATCTATGACCAGACTCTTTTTTGAGAAGCTTGTTTCCTAAAGGAAGAAGAGAAAAAAAACTTTTATCTTCCTTCTTCTATAGACCTGTTATCATACCAACCGACTTGCCAGGGTCAAGCCTTGGGTGAACTTCCTCCTCCTGCCGGCCTCGTGGTGCATTCTGGGCGCTGCCCTGCTGTCCGCCGTATTGCCTTTGTGCTCCGGCTTGTTGCTTTCCCTTCTTCTTATTCTCCTCAATGATTCGGAGTTCTTTGGCCAGGGTAGCACAGTTTACAGTCCGGTGGCTGCGGTTTCCATGGTATTCGCAGAATGTAACTAGAATTTCTCCCTACGGCGGCTTTCTTGGTTGAGGAAGGTATCCTTCTCTTAGTGCGGCAACATACTTTCCTGGGTCGATGTAGACAACGGTCCTCGCCCCCTGATGCTGCGGCCCCTGGGAGGAAGATCCGGCGGTTGACTTGTAATAATATGGTTTATATCTTGATCCCCCTCTTCCGGCATTTCCACCTTGCCCCTCTTTCTTTTCTGATGCTGTTGTATTTTTGAAGCTATCTACTAGCTCCTTAGCCTTGTTTTCTGCTATCTCAGATTTCAAAAAAACATGGATCATTTCAGCTAATTCTCCATGAGTTTTTGGTGCTTTTGTTGCAATTTTTCCAGCAAGCCGAGGCTGAGCCAAGCCATTTCCAAAGGCTTTAATCAAGATTTTCTCATCGACATCATCAATTTCTGCGACGTTCTTATGGAAGCGCTCACTATACTCCTTCACAGTTTCTCCCCTTCGCTGCTTGACATCCATCAATTATATTGTCTCCTTCTTTACCCTCTTGCTTGCGGCGAAGTATTGTTGAAATTCTTCAGTCAGCTGTTTGAAGCTGGTGATGGACTGCGGCCTTGTGGAGATCCATCCCAATGCTCTCTTTGAAAGCGTTCCCGGGAATAAGTTGCAGAGAGCGAGGGAGCTGATCCCTTGAGTATTCATGGCAAACATGAATTTCTTAATGTGTTGGGCGGGGTTTCTTGTCCCATCATATTTTTCAATCGCCGGAGCAACAAAATGCGGCGGAGTTTTGCTTTCCTTATCCTCTCCGAGAAGGGGTACAGGCTTATGTCTATCTGGTCATCTTCTTCCATTTCTTCCTTGCTAACGACTGTATTGTGCTTCCGATCCTTACTCTCTTCGTCATTACTACCTCTGGAATCCTTGTTTCTTAGCTGCTCTATGGACTCAGTCATTTCGTCCCACTTCCTCTGATATTCCTCATCTCTTTGCATTAATTCTTGTTGCAGAGTCTCGTTTCCCTCTACAATCTTCTCGTTAATCGATCTGACTAGCCCCTTCAGCATATCCTGGAGATCTTTCTTGGAGATGGATTCTGGCATCTCAGAACTCATTTCCTCTTCAACAAGATTGTTATCCTCGGTAGTGTTCTTCAGTGTTTTCTTAGATCTTGGAGCCATTTCCCGTATTCAGATCCTGCAAAAAATACCATTAGTCATTTCAGGATTTTCCCTACGAACGTCAAAGATCACTTCCCTGCTTTTATGTGGTCTCGTGGTTGCTTCTTGCTGTTCGTTTCCCACAGACGGCGCCAAATGAAACAGTGTATTGCATCCTAATCCAATTCGATCTGATTAACTATCCTACGTTACCTGATCTCAATTACAAAATCTCGTAAAGGGGGAAGAGAGAGAGAGCCTTTTGAGCCTTTAGTTAGAATCAAGTTTAAGTCTGATTGCCAGATGTTGCTTGTCTTATTTCATGGGGGTACACTCCTATTTATAGAGTTTTTGGGCTTGGTCTCATGTTGCCAGCCTGTATTTTACATGTATAAGTACGGTTTTGCCCTCCCCTAACATCTTTGGCCGACCACAGACGGTCGGCCATACTACACTTTGCCTTGTCTACGTCCTACTTTCGTTCGGCCGGAGACGGCCGGATGCCTTATGTACTCCTATCTCCATCCGGCTGGAAGCGGCCGGATGCTCCATGTGTCTTGTTTGGCTTGGTGTCATTTCTTCCCTTCTCACTCCCTTATTAACAAAAGGGCAAAAGTAAACTAAAAGCAAAAAGTAAAATCTTACTTTTACCCTCTCTCTCCTACTCCCCCCTCATTTCTCTCACACTCTCTCGTACTCCACTTCCCCTCTCTGATTTCTTCTTCTTCCTTGGAGCCAGCCATGGCGATTTCAACATCCCCACACAACACCTCCCTTCCTTCTTAAGTTGAACACCCAAATCAACTCCAAATGCTACATAAAATGTACCGTTGGAATCCTCTTGTCAAGGAGAACATTCTCCTCTGTTCAAAAATCGAAAACCTCCCATTCCATCTCTATGGGTATTCCTCATTCGAAGGTTTGGAACCACCATTGGAAACCTCTCCTTCATCTTGTTGGTTTGAGGTAAAAAGAAATCCGAAAATCTCTCCTTTCTAGCTCCTAATTGCATTTTAAGAATTCGTAAAAATGTGAGCTTTTGTTCCTTGTTGTTCCAGCCGTTTTGGCTACTTCTTGGAGCAGGAAATATTGCCCTCTAGCTAAGCAAGAACTCTATCTAGTGAGTGGAATGTAAAGTCATCCCAAAACCCTAAATATATGCTCCTAAGTTCTAAGGTAAATCTTTAGGGTTTAAGTGTTAAATTAGATACTCATTAGTGTCTTGGATATGGGTTGTAGCATTGCCTAATTGGTGAACCAAGAACAAAGGAAAGAAAAGAAGAAGGAAAGAAAGAGAAATTAAGGTCACAAGGTAAATGCTCTTACCTTGAGTTGGTTTTATGTTGTGTAGTGTAACAGATTTTGAGTATTAGAAATGTGTAATGTATATGGGAATGAGTAGTAAGTATGTTGTAGTATAATGAGGAAAAGAATGTAACAGTTTTGAGGCTTTAAAAGATGTTTAAAAGCTTGGGTAAAGCATTGGGAAGTAAATGTGCATGTGGAGGAATTTAGTGAGTGTTTGATGTTAGTATTGGTGTTGGAGAAGTTATATACTGTTGCTGTTTATAAACAGGTGAGATGGATGAGAATGTGAGTAAAATTAATGTGGTGAGCATAATTAGAAATGTAGGGAAACTCTGTCAAATTTTAGTTAGGAATTTAGTGGACTTAAGTGTTGTTTGACAAAGAGGAACATGGATATATTCAGAGAAGAGAATGTGTGGTTATTACCTTGGTTTATATTTGGGAGGAAGAGATGTAGTTAAGTAGAACTAGAATGGAGCAATGTAAGTTGTTTAACTAAGTTGTACTAGGTGAAGAACCATTTGGCTACGTGAGAAGAAGAGAGGAAGACCAAAATCTGTAGCAGCAGTTTAGGAAGAAAACCTGTAACAAAGGAAATCAACAGTGAATAATATGTTAAGTTAATAGAGGAGTATAGTGGTTGGATCAAGGAGGTTTAGTGTGCCTAAATGGTGTGAAAACATGTTAGATTACATGTGGAAAGATTAGGAAAGGATTAAGTATGAATTAGGGGTTGAAAGGAGGCTTAAAAACTGCATTTTAATGTGTAACAGGAATGGTCCGGGTTTACAAACCGGTACACAAACCCGGACCACCCCGAAAACACTCCAGAAACTCAATCCAGGGCATGGTCCGAGTTTGTATCCCGGTACACATACCCGGACCATAGTGAATTTTAGGCAGAAACCGTTTTCCAGCATTGGTCCGGGTTTGTATCCCCGGACACAAACCCAGACCACCCCAAAACTTGCCCAGAAAGTGTTTTAATGCATTCTAATGATGGGGAATTGAATGGTAATGATAGTATAAGTTAATTAAGACTTAATTAATGATGTTTAAAGGTCATTAAGGCCATAAACAAGCCTGGAGGATAATTTTAAGTAAGTAACATAAGTAAATGTATTTAAGTAACAATGAGTTAGTAAGTATAAACTAGGAAACCTTAGAAAAACAATAAGTAAGGTTAATTATAGATGATTAACCACCCAACCGTATGTATGTGATAGGATTCGAATAGTTGAACACCGAAGAGGAGTCGATGAGTCTAAATCAACGGTGCAAGGTATGATTTCTTCATGCTCTGTATCCTAACCTGGTTACCCCGATTTGTTTGCTTATTTGATCACCTAAATAAGATAAATGCATGAATCGGACTATATTGCACTTACTTGTGCTTGTTTATATTGTTCTTGGTATATTTCTCTTGAACAATAGTTTGTATAATTCATGAAATGAATGAATGATGATGAAGTGAATTTGTATCTTGTATTGTACTTGCGTATTGTATTGTATTTTGTATGGATGTGTATATAAGCAATGTATTTGTGTATGTGGCTTGGATCTGTGACTTCTACTAATTCCAAACTACCTAACTCCTAACGTAAGTATTGAGTAAATTGGAATGAGTAGAAGTCCGATATAGTTTCGGCCACGCGTGAGGATGAGGAGACACAAGAGGTTGGATCCGATTCCTGGTTCTTTAACTGGTCCACGGCCCAAACCCCTTAAATGGGTAGCATCCTGGATTGGTGAACCAAGTAAATCCCGGTAGTGGGACAGAGTAGTCCCCGGGCCGGAGGTCCCGACGACTTGACTTGAGTAAGTAGTAAGTAAAGTAAGTATTGTATGAGTAATGGTCTTGGCTGGTGTAAGTCATTGACCCCGAGTAAAAGATTAATCTCCACCCGATTAACCCGGGTGGACAAATGAAGCTAACAAGTACTGGGTATTGTGTATGTATTGAGTATGAAATGTGTATGTATTGAGTATGTAATGTGTATGCGTATGACAAAAGAAGGTTAGTATTGTTTGACTTGTATAATCTTCTTGTATGTATTGAAGTGTATGTGTGTATTCCTTGCGTAAAGTATTGTAGTATTGTGTATAAGAGCACGTATGCATGTATGTTTAAATAAAATGAATTGCATGTATTCGACCAAGTGGTCGGCGTATCCTCGCTAGTACGTGGGGTATGCGGAAGTCATATTCAGCGTAAGCTGAGCCCCTAGGGGCAACATTTTTAGTGTGCAGGTACCCGAAGCGAATATGGTCAAGGTAAGAGACCGGTGGCTACACTTGGATAGTTAGAAACGGAATGTAGAAGTGTACTAAGTGGCACACCCCTTGTACTTAGAAAGTAAGTAGTTTGTGATGAATGGGTAGTGGTTAGACTCTTAATGAGTATCTATGAAATTGGAAGAGGTGTTGTATTTGTATAAGGAACTTAGTAAACTCAGTGTATTATATTGTATTGAACTTATGGAGTGTTGTAATGAATGGGAAGTTCTAGTACTTGATTAGTAATTGGAGTATGTATTGTAAGTGTGTAGTACTCGAATATTCCGGTCCATTAGACCGATGCTGCATGTAGTAGGAGTAGCCTTGTTAGTCACGTGGGTGACTAACGGCATTGTATCACCCACCGTGTGTATGTAAGTATCCGCTGCGTGATTCTGGAAGTGTAAGGGGATTGGACGGTAATGACGGTATTAGCGGTAGGGGTGTTACAAAAAGTGGTATCAGAGCAAAGTATCGCTCTGATGACTTGAAATACCGAGTTTAGGAGATACTGAGTTAGGAAATTATAAGCTTAGGGCTAAGGGCTGAGTGTTAGCATTAGAGATATGCTAGTTAGGAACTCCCGGTGAGTACCAGATACCTACAATACCAGACCCGCCCTCCACAAGCCCACGGTATAACTTGGGAAAGAACGCCAGAGAGAAGGAAAGTCCTCTCATACTCGGGGAAACCCGATCTGGCAGTTGTGAAATAATCATACAGTAAACAAAAACCCCGACATATAGGGG